>CM053791.1:422050535-422628035 GCA_028749045.1 Cupressus sempervirens
GGCTATCTGTACTTCTGTTGAAAGTTCCATCATATGATCAGCTATGGAGAAATTGTTATCATGGATCAATGTTTTTTCATGTGTAATATTTTTTTTTATTACATTCATGTTGGGAAGGATCATGCTTTGAATTTCTACAAGTGTGACCCTAATCCTAGCATCTTCCCTTAATAATTCAGCTTGAAGATCTATCAAATACTCAATCTTTAAAAAATGTATAGAATTGTAGCTAGGATCAAGTGATTGTATCAGTAGATCTAGAGTCCACTACTACTTTGCATACCTTCCCTAGGATCTTACATCTAATCCTAAATAGTGTCTTCCTATTCTTAGGTTCATCAGGAGATGGTTTCTTAATTAGTGCCCTTCTAAACATAAGGTTTTCACCCTTCTCTGACTCTATGTGGTCCACTTTAGAGTCCTTACTATAGTTATCCTCTTGAACATATGCTATCATTTTGTCATGGTTAGAAGAAGAGAGTTAATCAGGGCACCTCTATGCAAAGTGGCCTAATTGACCATAGTTGTAACACTTCATGCTAGCAAAGTATGGGTTGCTTTTTCCATATCCTCTACCCCTATTGGAGGCTCTTTGGTTACCTCTCCCTCTACCATAACCTCCTACAAGATTTCTTTTATTCATTTTCTTAGTGCATTTAGTCTCACCTTGGTTCATCTACTCATTGCCCCTACCTTGGTATCCTCCTCTTTGACCTCTTTGATTTCTACCTTTCCCTCTATCCTTGAAGTTGAAATCTCCTTTCTTCTTGTTCTTATCTTCCACCTTTAGGGCTACTTGGTGGCACCTTTAAATAGTGGTAGATGCCCAAAAACTAAGTTCCTCTTGGATATTCCACTTCAAACCACCCAAATACCTAGCTACATTTATTGGTTCCTCTTTTTTCTTCTTGGATTTGAAGAGTAGCCTCTAAAACTCCTTTTTATAAGAGGTCACATCTAAATATTTTTGTTTCAGTCCTTGTCTTCTTTTATGAAGTTGGATTTTAAAGTCCTTTGGCAGGAAGTTCTCCTTCAACATGGTAACCATGGCATTGTAGTTGGCTATAGGATTCTTGCCCATGTTGATCCTCTCATCTAGTAGATACTTCCATCACATTAAAGATTTTCCTTTGAGTCTTGACTTAGCCAATTTGACCTTTTGTGCCTCTGATACCCCTTCACATTGAAAATGGTTCTCAATGCCATCCAAACAATCCATCATTGCAGCTATATGCATCTTTCCAATGAATAATGGAACACCTTCCAAAGATTTCCCTCCCAGGACCTTAATAGCTTTCAAGAAAGGCTCTTCATTCAAGACAAGGTTAGGTTATGGTACAACATTCACTTTTGCTACCTCCTTACCCTTTGCATTGTCTTCTTCTCCCTTCCTTTTAGATGCATCAAAAAATTGATCCAATTTTTTATTCACCTCCTCCAAGGCTACTTCAAGGAGTCTATTTTTCTCCTTTTTCTCATCAACTTCCTTAGCTAACTCTGCATTAGGAACCATACTTGACTCACCCATTAACTCTCTAGTATTTGTAGACATACACGACTTCCCAAGTCCTCAACTTGTTCTAACACCACTCTGATGTGATCCCAATATTGCTACTACCCTATCTTCCTCTAGGGTATCCTTAGGTCTCTTACTTGACCTAGCATGGTTGCTAACTTCCCCTTATTTTCTTAAGAACCTAACAATGTGGTCCTTAGCAATTCAACTAGGTGAAACCTAATGTAAGATCAATTGTTCTCCTCATTTCAACCAACTCCAAGTCCTCAAAAGATACCAAAAATTAATTGGTGCCTCCTAATAAGGCATTTGGATATTCCACAAGGTCCACAAGCACCAACAATCTTGAAATCCTACTCAAGTTCCAAAGTTCATGCAAGATTTTCTCAAATTGCTTGGAACAAGGCTACAAGTAATTAGCCCTCCATATGAAGTAAAACTCAATTAAATTGCAAAATTTCTTAATAAGTGGTGAAGAAATCACTAATCCTAACACCCCTTTTAGAGACCTTAAGTATTTTTGTGTCTAGGGTTTCCAACTTGTTCGCACACTACGACTACAATTTAGTCTAAAGCCAAGGGTTTTAAGGGCTTTAATAGATGTCTAAAAACAAGAAGGTTTTTCCCTCTATCTAACTCTTTCCAAAGGATCCCATTGAATTTTGGGCTTATCCACTCCTTCCTTAAACACTTCTCATTATTTTGTTGAAGTATTACACACATTCAACCACTCCTAACACTTCTACATTAGAATGTGACCCCTAGCCATACAACTCTGGCCTGCCTAGGGAATCACCATAAAAACCATTTATTTTATTTCAAAGGGACCTTATTTTTTGTAAAATATGTTCATAGAACCACCTCCCCTAGCTCAAGAGGTTATATAGATCCTAGGGTGGGAGAGGGAGTTATGACTCCATCTTGCTCCAACACTAGATTCAGAACAATAGACATGCAAAAACCAAAATAATTTTTACAAGAAACTAGAACTTCACAAAACTAAAAAATACCAACAAAATTAATCTCAAATTAATCTATAAAAATACTTTAAGAAAATTAAATTCCTAATCTAATCCATTAAATTTCCAAAATGCTTGAAAACATAAAATTGTAACTATTAACTTGTTGACTATCTGTACACAACAAAATTCCTCCAAAATTCCAATTGTGAAAAAAGGTCAAGGATGGCCTTATAAACACATCCCAAGTCCTATCCCAAATACTTCAAATATTTATAAGGATCCAAAATTTTTTTTTCTCAATTTCAAGAAAAGTTTTCAATGTAACTGTCAATGAGAACACTAACAATTTTGAGCGATTTTGGAAACTTTGAGCATTTGACTCTCAAACTTTCTCCAAATGACATCAGACCTTTCCAAAGGCCCTACATGGATAGAAAAAATGTAATAAGGATCTTCAAGTCCCTATTTGACCTTTTTACCTTTCAGAAAAAAAAAATCTCTATAAAGCCTAATCGAGCAACTAGGAGGAACTTAGACCTTTTGACACTTACCAATCTTAACTAACCTCAACCTATGACTAGGTTAGGTCTCTTATTCACCTAGTGATGTGGCTAGCATCACTACAAAAAAAAAAACCTTAGGAGCCCTAGGTTTCACAGAAGCCCGCCTAGGTGCCCCTACACCAAGGAGATTGGTCAAAGGACCACCTAAAGGTCTATCTAAGTCTATTGAAGAGGTATGTGTAGATGTAAGAAGACCTTCAGGAATATCCAACTTTAGATTTGTAATTTTTGATATATTGGATAATGATAACTAATGCAAAGATAAAAGGATTCAAATATCTCATAATTATAACTTCATAACTTATCATGGAAATATTACACATTTTTTTCTAACTTTTAGTGAATCAACAAACTAGGATAGAGTCAAACCTATAGTCACTAAAACGGCCATAACTTCTGAAAAACTTAATGAAATTCAACCAAACAAAAACCAAAAGAAAGATAACTTAGATATATTTCTAAAATATAAGTTTCAATTATTTATCATTAAATATCAATTTATTCCAATAGAAACAAGAGCCGAGTTTCTAGAAAATTACATAGGAAATTAACATAAATCTTGAAAAACCAAAACTCCATTCATTTCTATTCTCCTCAAAAATATTTCCAACCATCCCAATATATAAATCATGACCATTTCATGATATTTTAATTTCTTTTCATTTCCTATAACTATTGGATACCTCCTATGACTCTTGACCTTCCTATTTACATCAACTTTACATATCATCAAATTTTTGTGACAATATTTTATTACATATTTGAAAACTTTTTTATTTTCTCGTAAATGACCTTTTGAACTTTATAAAACCCCTACTAACATATCAAAATAGACTATATATGATATTTTAAGACATTTTACCCTTCCATGGGTGTATTTGCATAATCTGACCATCCCAAACAACTTTGACAATATATTACAAATTGATTCCAAGGCTTAACTTAGCCTTACATGTTGACTCAAATATATTGAAAAACATTACTTCACATTTCAAAATAAAAATCAATGAGATATGTAATCTTTATCTCAATTTTTCTATGTGCTCTTGCACGACTAACAAAACCAAAATTGGGGACACTATTGTGGATATGAATAATAATCATAAGCTAGCTCCTAGTGGAATTGAGAAGAAGATTCCTAAGGACTTATATGAGATATTAGAAAGAAGATGGAAAAAGGAAAAAGAAGAAGAGAAAAAATAAGAACTAAAACCTTAGTTAGAGTCATGCCTAATTTATCCTAAGGTAAACATGAAAATTTTTTGGTATAGGAGAAAATTAGTTCCTAAATATAGAACATTTTTTATATTATAGAATAAAATGGAAGTTGTAGCACAATAGGATGAATTACTTTGGAAATTTTTTTTTAGGTAAAATCAAGGGAAAAGAGAAAGATAAATAAACTAAAACTGCAAACATTGAAGATGATTATAGCAGTGGAGAAAGTTTAGGTGTATTGATTCTACAAGGAAGCATGTCACTAGTACATGTCGACACCTCTGACACTCTAGAGGCTAAGAAATCAAGGCTCATAGATATAGAGGCATAAACTGAGATGAAAGATAGAAGCATAGCTAGTAAGATTATTTCAACACTTCACATTGAGGAAAATTAAGAAATAAGTAGAGTTGAACTAAGTGTGACCATTATCAAGTAGAAGAGGAAAATAAATAAATGATACTTCACCAGATATTGAAGTCATTCTAGATGAAATAATTGAGATGCCATGATTAGACATGGAAAATCTCACCTTGGAATAAACAATTTTGTTACAAAAGATTTTGACCAAGAAGAGATAAGGAGATAACATAAGAAAAACTAGGTACTGTACAATTTGAAAAACACTTTTGTTGATACTTTTGATATTGAAAATGTTGATGACAAAGCCCTAATCATTACCTAGCTTATGAATATTGTTGAACAAGTCAATGTTGGTAGTATGGAATCAAATGAAAAATTGATGGATTGGTCAAGTTGAAGATTCAAGAATAATGATGGGGACAAAGTTTCCATAACCATTGTTGAGAAGAAAGTGCAATTGCAAGAGCATATATTGGTTATGATAGAACTTATACATAAGGTACAAATATTTTACAACATTTTTTCAGACATGCCAAGATTCACAAGTGATCTTTAGGCACAAATAAACAAGATTCAAGATAAGATGAAGAGATCCAATAACATTATTTCATAGTTAGCAAGATCTAGCATTGATAATTACAATAATTTATCGAATGCTCAAGGTACATTGGTCAAGCTTTGGACAACTAACAAAAACATGGGATCTAAATTGATCTCTATTCAAGCAATGTTGATACGTCATTTGCTAGGTCATGCAAATGGAGTTGCAATTAGGTTAGGATCTTATCAGAGAAGATCACAATCTTTTAGTGGCAAACAACTTAATTGATTTAGCTACAAGATTATAGTTGTAGAATCACATTATGGAAGTAGAAAGAACCACATGGGATCATGCACTATCTATGATCACTTGAGTTCATAAGACATTCATTGATAAATATGGATTTGTTCCACCCATTCAACCTCAACAACCATGACATACTTGTTGAAAAATAAGGGGGAATTGGATTTTTTATAAGGATAAATAAAGAGGGAAATTAATTTGTTATCATATTCATTTTACATTATTTATTCATTATTCAGTTTTGGCATAAGCCATAAGACTTAGTTAGAGAGATTATATCAGATTGTATTCATAATGATATAAATATGAAAAAGATTTTTTCCCACTTATGTCAAAAGGGGAGATTGTTAGTATCTCTATCTATTAGTGTCTATTTTGGTCATTTACAAGGTAGAGTCAGACGATCATCAGTGTGACCAAGCTACACTATAAAGGCTAAGTAATGTACACAAGTATCTACCAATCTCTATACCAGTTAAGTGTATGGTCACCAAGTATTTTCTATACAAGCCAAGCTCAAAATTTTATGGTGACACAACCCAAGAATAGAATGGACACAACAGAAAAGGGAAATTGTATTAATTGAGAAAATAAGCTAGTACAAATAGTACAGAGAAAATAAACTTCAAAACATGCCCTAACGGCTTACAATAGCATAAATCTAGAGATAATTTCTCCTTTTAGTACCTCCTCTCAAACTCCACTCTGAACTGCCTTTTACAATGCCATAAATCTCCTTAAATAGACCCCAAAGGGTTAAGGACTAGGAGTACATTCTAGAAAGTGCTAATAGGCATCCACCAACCAAATAGAAGGTTCCAAAAGCTACGTTAGAAGTCAGTGCAAATCTAGAAGAATCCAGAAATGGTAACCAAACTTTCGGGAGGCATAACTTTTGAACCGTAGCTCTGATTAACGAACCATTTACATTTTCAAAAAGCTCTCAAAACGCTTTATAGCCCTATGGATGAGATTCACTCATCCCCAATTTTTTGGCCCTTTTTGAGGTCATTTAATGCCCCTAACCTGACTTTGAAGCATTCCTAGGAGGTCTCCAAAACCCAAAAAATTGCAATAACTTTCAAACCGTGGGGCCTTTTGACCTGATTCTTTTTTGGAATGCTCTAAATTACAATTACATAAATCTAGCCAATTTACACCTCCTAGTTCACCAAAATGATGGCCCAATTACATGCTCCTATTTTTTTGGGATTTTCTAGCACATTGCTAGTGGAACAGTGAGAGTTATAACCTTTATTTGACCCAAATGGGTATCCAAAAATAAAAACACATCAAACAAAAACTAAGTCTAAGTACATTTTTTTGGGTGACACAGGATTGCCCTTATACCTCTGGATGCTCCTGCATCAAAATTGATTATGTAGTTTCAAGTATACAAGTGTTGAGTTACATAATATGTTTTGAGCATAATACAGACCAAGCAACAAAAATATCGAGTGTCATAAAATAGTAAAGGTCAAGCAATGCAGAGTTTACATAAAATTCAGGAATAGAACATATTTTGAGGTAAGTTATTTTCAATCCAACATGGATGGACCATTTAATATTTGTAGAGGTTGTTTCAAAGAGTTTTACATGTTAATGATGTGGATTACATATCCCTATGTTTTGTGATTAATGATTCAAATGGAGAGGCTAATTATGGAAGCATCTAGAAAACTATTTACAAAACTCTTTAAAAAAATAAGATTCTAACCTAGATAATGGAGATGAAAGTAGAAGATTATGCATGTGAATAAGGAGTAATATATGAATAGTAAAGTCAAGGATCAAGATAAGATCAAAAGTCAGTGAAAGTGTTCTATTATCTCTTAACATTTAAAGTGACCTAATAAGAGTAGTGAAAGGGAAGAAAGGTATTATGCAATCAGAGGAGAGGATCAATTAGCAAGGAGAAAACTCAAAATCAACTTAGAGAGCATACCAAGAGTTAGGTACTAAATCAATTCTAACCAACTTGAATCTTGAAAAATCTCTTAACAAATCTTCGTAAATATCCTAATAGAGTCCATAGTTTATTGTAAGTGTTAAATCCTCTAACAAGGTGAGACATAGTAGTCTCTTTATCTTTTAGTAGGATAGATCCCTCATAGGATAGATCATATATTATGATCAAACTTTGTAACCCTAATAGGTTAATGTTATTACTATAGTAGTGAAGATTTACAAGTGTCATCTCCACCCCTGATTTACCTTCACCTTAGAGAGTTTATAGGTAACAAATATTGTGTTATGTGTTTATTTTCATGCATGTGATAGATCAGATTTAAATGTTACAAGTTTATTATTACAAGTTTTACATGCAAAGTTAACTAGTGAATGTGTGAATAAATTGGTGAAAAGTAAAAGTGCTTAAGATTCAAATTCACTACCCCTTGCAGTTTTGGAATTCTCTTAGAATAGCTAAGAGGGAGTGTGAATTAGTTATTCAAGGTCTAGATGTAAAAATAAAACTTTTCACAATTCAGTGAATCCATAAAACATTCTTAATCATGCATGCATTCATTGTGTGTTAACTAAAACTGATATGTTACTATCAAAACAACTTGCAAAAATGTAAAGCATGAAACACAACACATCCACCAAAACATTTGACACAATGATTTAACCTGGGAACCCAATTTGTGAAAAACCACCACTAACATACTATTGCTTTTTCACTCTTCTAAAAAGGGATTTCAGTCACCCTATCAAAAGTGAGCCTTGTTAGAGGACTTTGGGCAATTCACCTAGAATGCCACCATGTTAAAGGATTTTCCAATGATTGTTAAGTCAACCTTACTCCAAAGGGTTTACCCTAGGCTAATAAAATTGTTAGAAAGTAATAGTAGAGCTTTGATCTGATACAACTTACAACCTTGTAGGTTACAAATCACTATTTACTCAACTCTGCTAGTCTTCCAATCTTTGCAGCTCTAACAACTTGTTCACCCTTCAATAATTTATCCTCTTTAAGCCTTCTTGCTTAGTACACCATTAAAAACTTGTTTACTTGGGTCACTTGATGAAGCAAAACCCCTTTTGTTCTTCTTATTAGGTTTTCGCATAAAAAATCTCTAACTTTTTTCTTCATGACCAAACATTCCTAGATATAGGAAATTAGAACATTTTTCTCACTCATTATCCATCACTAAAATTAGGGTTTTTGATGGATTAGGTAGGATAAAATGTATCTACCCCATATCTTGTCTTTTCTAGAAACTTCTCTTAGAATCCATTTGAATTCACCTCCAAAATAGTTTACATAAGATTCTATCCCACCAGCTCATTAATCTTATCCTCCTCCTGATTCACAAGTTCCAAGAAAATAAATTTGTTGACTTTTATTTGTCGAATCTTTGATTTTTTTCATAATGAAGCAACCTACTATTGTCAATCTTCTAATGCTTGGCACATATTATGTTATTCAACATCTACTATAAAATCAGTCTGCATCAACTAGATTTTACTAGCACTTAGCATCAACTAAAAATTACTCAACATCCACTAACTTATTCAACATCTACTAACTTTCTCGACATCCACTATAATTTTCTTTCACTCAGCTCCAACTGACTTTTTTCTTGGCTTGCACTAACTTTTCTCGACACCTACTATCCATTTGGTCAAGCTTGGCAAATGAACTTTGTTTAACTTTATTCTTCTAAACTTTCTAACCTCAAGTAGAACATCAATACATTATGTTATCACTATCTTAACTGATTCTTGCACTTGAATATATAATCATAACTCAACCTTTCCTCTAGGTAACTTTGTTACATCTTGTTGATAAAATTGTCCCCATCAATTAACTAAGTGATAGTACTTGAAACATATATGCAATTGTCTTACCAACATGTAGTTGGTTTGACATTAGTGACAAAAAAATGATTGAAATACATAGTCTTCTTCAACAATAATTCTACTAAAATGATCTTTTCAATTAGATATCATCAATCTTCGTCTTTGGCATTGATGGCAAACCAAACTGATCAACCAGTCAAACAAATTGACTAGGTTAAAATAGTAAGACAATACCAAAAAGAGAGCTTATATTTGAAATTTCTCCCTTTATCAGTAGCTCCATCTTCTTATTAGGTTACAAAATATAACTCCCTCTGAGTTCATTCTCTATCTGATTCTCTTCTTTCATGGATCAATAGAATATTAGAATATCTCCCTCTTTTTGTTATGATTCTTCTTCTTTTTTTTTTTTCTACTTTCTCCCTCTTTCTTTCTTTTAGTTTTCTAATCCTATGATGGTGTGCTCTCCATTGTTCATCTTGCACTTGATCAGTTTAATGTACTTTCTCCCTCTTTGAAAATAATGTCAGAGACATATGCTCAACACTTGGCATCTTTGATAAATATAGATATAGGCTTTTGCAGCTTTTTCAATTTTCTTCCTCTGGCAACATTGCTTGTGATTGATTTGTAATTATAGTTCTATGATTATTTTAGGCAATTCATAAAGTAAGATCCACTACATCAATTTGTATAAAATGAATGTCAGCTTGTTTGATGTAGGGTACTCCCTCTATCTTTTACATAGCCTTTGATAGGGGTATCACCCCTAGTTTACCTCTCAAATACTCATAAGCATCCTTAGGTAATGCTTTTGTAAAGATATTAGAAATTTTCTCTTTTGTGTTAATATATTCCATCTTCACCTCTTTATATTGAACCAACTCCCTCACATAATGATACTTGACTACAATGTGCTTTGTCTTTGTATGCATTATAGGATTCTTTGATATATTTATAGAACTTGTATTATCACAATAAAGTGTCATTGGTTCTATGATTTCTTCCTTCATTCCCTTAAGTAGCTACTTGATCCATGCAATGTTTGTGCAGTTAATAGAAACAACAACATACTCTACTTCAGTAGCAGATTGGGAAGTACAACTTTGCTTCTTGTTAGTCCATGTAACAAGTCTTTTGCCTAAGAAGAATACTGTCATTGGTTCTATGATTTCTTCCTTCATTCCCTTAAGTAGCTACTTGATCCATGCAATGTTTGTGTAGTTAATAGCAACAACAACATACTCTACTTCAGTAGCAGATTGGGAAGTACAACTTTGCTTCTTGTTAGTCCATGTAACAAGTCTTTTGCCTAAGAAGAATGCTCCTTCACTAGTTCTCTTTCTGTGATCAATATTTGCATCCTAATCAGCATTAGTGTAGGCTTTCAATTCAAACTTTTCATTCTTCTTATAGTATAAATCACACTCTTCTATTCCTTTCAAGTATCTCATTATCCTTTTCACAACCATCAAGTGATTCTCTCTGGGATTAGTAGAGAATCTTGCAACTATCCCCATAGCTAATGCAATATCAAGTTTTCTATATATTATATATTGCAATTTTCTAATAATTAATTTGTATAATGTTTGATTTACCTCAACTGAATCATCATTCTTTGATAGCTTGAGTGTTGTTACCATAGGTGTACTTACTAGTTTTGAATCCTCTAGTCCAAATGTCTTCAATATCTCTTTGACATATTTTGACTAAGTGATATATACACTATAATTCATCTGATAAACTTGTAATCTCACAAAGAATTTGATCTTACCAAAAATTGACATTTCAAATTCTTACTTCATCTGATTTGTAAAATCTTTACACAAAGCATCTTGTCCTCCAAATATGATATTATTAAAAATATTTTAGATAACAATATACATTTTTCTTTATCTGTCTTCATGTACAAATTTCTTTTATATCTATCCTTTCAAATCCAATGCTAACAAGATAAGTATGAAGTCTCTCATACCATGGTCTTGGTGCTTGTTTCAATCCATATAGGGCTTTCTATAGTCTACATACAATGTTGTTATTATTTTTATCAACAAAACCTTCTTGCTACTCTATGTAGACTTCTTCTTCTAATATGTCATTCAGAAATGAAGACTTGACATCCATCTGATAGACTTTGAAATCTTTGTATGTAGTGTAAGAAAGCAAAATTCTCACTCCTTCCATTCTTGCAATAGGGGAAAATGTTTTAGCATAGTCAATTCCTTCTTCTTGTGCATACCCTTTGCAAACTAGTCTTGCTTTGTTTCTTGTCACTTCACCATTCTCATCTAACTTGTTTCTAAATACCCATTTTGTGCCAATCACATTCTTATCTTCTAGTATAAGAACTAGACTCCAAGTCTTATTCTTTTCTATCTACTAAATTTCTTCTTCCATAGTCTTGTACTAGTCATCATCTTCCAATGCATCTCTCCCTATCTTAGGTTCCTTTATTCTTACCAAACATGATTCACTTCTCAACCCATTTCTTGTCATTGGCTTTGCATCTTTGTCTCTAATGATTTGATCTCTAGGGTGGTGTCTTTTGACATATTTGGATAGTCTAGGCTCAGTTCTTCTGGCTACATTCTATCTCTCTACTTTAGTATCACTACATACATCTCTATCAGGTGCTTCAACATCTCTTTCATGTGTGCTAATCTCAAAGTCAGATTGCGCATTTTCCTCATTCTGCAACTCAGCATCTGAATGCAACTTGACATTCACAGGTTGTGACTTGACAATTTTTGAGACTTGCTATTGGTTTGTAGCATGATTTTTATCATATTCTTTAGTAGGCATTCTTTCATAATATTATACAAATAATTTGTATTCGTCTAGCTCTTTTGTAGGTCCAACCTCATGTATTTCTGTAAATTCATCAAAATTCACATTTGCACTTCCCACAATTTTGTTAGTGTTAGTATTTAAACACTTATAAGCTTTACTTCTTGTGGAGTAACCAAGGAATATACCTTCTTAACTTTTTGCATCAAATTTTCTACTTCTAACATCTTTAAGAATATACCATTTTCTTCCAAATACCTTAAAGTATTTCACACTATGTGGATATCCATACCATAGTTCAAAAGGTGTTGAATGAGTGCTTTTTTAGACTTGCACATGGTTCAAGATGTATATAATAGTACTTATAGCTTCTCCCTAGTATTTCAGAGCAACATTCTTCTCCATCATGAGTGTTCTAGCATAGTCCATTATTGACCTATTTCTTCTTTCAGCAATACCATTTTGTGGAGGGGTCCTAGGTGTAAATTTTTATCTTTTGATTCCTTTGTCATTATAGAACATCTCAAACTCATTTGATTTGAATTCTCCTCCTCTGTCTAATCTCAAGCATTTTAACTCTTACCTGTTTCTTTTTCAACTCTTGCCAAGTACCACTTAAACATTTGAAAAGCATCTAATTTTGTTTTAGAAACATGATTGTCATCATCCTAGAATAATCATCAAAAAACAACATTATATACTTATCTCCTTTGTAGCTTTGCACTTCAATAAGTCTACATAGGTCAGTATCAACAATTTCAAGTATTTCCTTAGAGGTTTAAGGTTTTCTTTTAAAGCTTGACATTGTCATCTTGCCCAGTTGACATTGTTTGCACATTATATTTTCTGGTTTCTTCAACTAAGGAAAACTTCTAACTCTTTTCATGTTATTGATACTAATCAGATTATCAAAATTAACATGACATAATCTCTTGTTCCAAATCCATACATCATCAAATTTTGCAACAAGACAAGTAGCATCTTCTATATCCAGATAGAACAGATTACTCCTAGTTTGATCACCTTTTCCAATCAAGTTTCCATTTGTATCATAAATCTTGGCTGATTTATTTTCAAACTCAACTTTGCATCCCAAATTATTCAATTGTGACACACTTAACAAGTTGTAATTCAATCCTTTAACATAATAAGCATTGTCACATGAAATCTTCTCTGTGAGTTTGATAGACCCTTTTCCTTTTATCAAACATGGTGCACCATTACCAAATCTTACACTATTTCCATCATAATAGGTTAAGCTAATGAACTTACTTTTTGTCTCTAGTCATGTAATGTGAGCATCCACTATTAATGATCTATTTATCATTCTTGTTCACACAAGTGATAAGTGTAACTTTACCACATCCTCATCAAATTCATCCTTCATTGCAACATATACCACTTCATCATCATTTTCATGCAAGTCATGTTCATCAACAATGTAGCATGACTTCTTGCCTTTGTCTCAGTAATCTCTTCCATCATCTTCTCTTCTATTTTTGTGCTTGTTTCCTTCTCTATAGTTCTTCTTCTATGTACATTTTGTAGCAATATGACCAACTTTATTGCAAACCAATGATA
The DNA here is from genome assembly GCA_028749045.1 of Cupressus sempervirens. Classification (NCBI taxonomy): domain Eukaryota; kingdom Viridiplantae; phylum Streptophyta; class Pinopsida; order Cupressales; family Cupressaceae; genus Cupressus; species Cupressus sempervirens. The sequence continues at coordinate 422,064,174 of CM053791.1, forward strand.
GATAACTTACCTTTGAACTTGCGTTTTCCTTTGTGAAATCTTCTAGCCAGCAATGCTTCCAATTGTTCAATGTCTTCCTCATCTATGTTACTAGATTGTTGGATGCATACTTTATCATCCTTTTCTTCTTCTTCTAATTTACCTCCTTAGAATCCTTCAACAACAATTTTTCTTTGAAAGATGATTATATACTCTTTGGTCTATAGTTGTCAAAATTAGAGAGCTCAAAACCAGTGAGCCTTCCTACACCAGTAGCACCTTTTATTACACTAACAACTTCTTTTATTCTAGCAACATATTGAGCAATATTCTTACCTTCTTCCATCTTCTTGTCATCAAACTTACCTCTGAGGCTCTTTGACTTGGCTCTTTAAACATTTTTGTCTCCTCCATATATGGTGTCTAGGGCATCCCACATCTTCTTTGCACTTTTAAGGCCTTTGATATTATCAAATTAGGCATAGCTTAGGGTAGAGGCAATCTCCAACATCACCTAATTGTGTTCTTTTTTTTTTCTTCAAATATTCAGTAGTTAGGGCTCCTGTTGGATCAACATGTTCTATTGCAATACAAGATTGTCCATAATCTACAAGTCCTCCAAGTTGTAGCTTCACCAAATGTTGCCATGCAAGAAAGTTATCTCTTTCGAGCTTGTGTACCTCTCTTTTTTACATATTGATCTTTGTGCTTCTAGTACCTTAAAACCAATCCTCTTAAGAAGATGGCTCCAATACTATTTGTTGGAATTCTTTTAGAATAACTTGAGGGGGGGGGGGGGGGGTGAATTAGTTATTCAAGGTCCAAATGTACAAATAATTTTTTTCACAATTTAGTGAACCCATAAAACATTCTTAACCATGCATGTATTCATTATGTGTTAACTAAAATTGATATGTTACTATCAAATCAACTTGCAAAAATGTAAAGCATGAAGCACAACACATCCATCAAGTTATTTGACACAATGATTTAACATGGAAACCAAATTTGGGAAAAATCACCAGTGACATGCTACTCCTTTTTCACTCTTCTAAAGTGATGCCCTATTAAAGGTTACAATACGCACTGTTAACTATGACCCGATTAAGGAATTTCAGTCACCCTATCAAAAGTGAGCCTTGTTAGAGGACATTAGGCCGTTCACTTGGAATGCCACCCTATTAAAGGATTTTCTAGTGACTGTTAAGTAAACCTTAATCCAAAGAATTTACCCTAGGCTGATACAATTGTTAGAAAGTAATAGTAGAGCTTTGATTTGATACAACTTACAACCTTACTTGTAGATTACACATCATTGTTCATTCCTCAACTCTACTAGGCTTCCAATATTTTTGGCTCTAACAGTTTGTTCACCCTTCAAGAATTCATCCTCTTTCAGCCTTCTTTCTTAGTATGCCATTGCAAACTTCTTTACTTGAGTCACTTGATGAAACAAAACCCCTTTCCTTCTTCTTATCATATTTTTGAACCAAAACTCTCTAACTCATTGCTTCATGACTAGAGATACAAGAAATTAGAACACTTTTCTCAGACAATATCCATCACAAAAATTAGGGTTTTTGATGGATTAGGTAGGATACAATATATCTACCCCATAGCTTGTCTTTTCTAAAAACTTGTATTAGAATCCATTTGAATTCACCTCCAAAATGGTTTACATAAGATTTGGTTCCACTAGCTCATTAATATTATCTTCTTCCTGATTCACAAGTTCCAAGAAAACAAACTTGTTAGCTTTTATTTGGCAAATCTTTTACTTTTGTAATAATGCAATAGCTCGACATTATCAATCTTTTGATGCTCAACACATACTACATTACTTGAAATCTACTATAAAATCACTTGACATTAGCTAGATTTTATTGGCACTGGGCATCAATTGAAAATTACTTGGCATCCACTAACTTGCTCAACATCTACTAATTTTCTCAACATCCAGTAGAATTTTCTTTCACTCGGCACCAACTAACTTTTTGCTCAACTTGCACTAACTTTTCTTGGCACCTAATATCCACTTGGTCAAGCTTGGCAAATGAGCTTTGTTTAACTTTATTCTTCTAAACTTATTAAGTGTGGCTATTTACTTTGTAACCTTATGTAGATCATCAATACATTATGTTATCACTGTATTAACAAATTCATGCACTTCAATACATAATCATAACTCAAGCTTTCCTCTAGGTACTTTTTTAAAATCTTGCTTATCAAATCCTCATTAATCAACTAAGTGATAGTACTTGAAACATATAAGAATTTGTCTTAATAGTGTGTAGTAGGTTTGACATTAGTGACAAAACAATGATTGAAACACATAGTCTTCTTCAATAATCAATCTACTTAAATGATCTTTTCAATTAGATATCAACACTTATCATCTTGTTATCCATTTTATACATCCATCAATAACCATCAAGATCTATAGATGAATCCCTCAATCTTTCCTCATGGGACATAAGAGATGCAAAAAGGGTGGAAAAAACTTTTCTCTGGAATCAATAATAATAAAAAGAATTCTCCATTTTGGTGTTGGAAGTCTTAATTGGGAACCTAAGATACTGAGAGGGGGGTAGGGGTTGAATATAACACTCATATCTTGTAATAATAATTTAGTGTATAGTGCTACATTTACTATCTCATATCTAACACATGCATAACATATCTTATCACATCAATCTGTTATAACATGTAGATCTAATCTATTAATCACATGCATAAAATGAAAACACATAACACAAAGATTGGTTACCTAGAAACCCTCCAACATGAACGTAAAACTAGGGTGGGTATGACACATATAAAGCTTCACTATGATAGTAATATAGTTAACTTGTTAGAGTTAAACTTTGATCAATTCTAATGATCCACCTTGTGAGGGGTCTACCCTATTAAAAGAATTTGAGACTATTAGGTCTCACCCTATGAGAAGATTTTACACTTCAATAAAGTAAGGACTTAGTTAAGAGATTTACAAAGGTCTGTTAAAGCCATTCTATTAAGAGATCATCCATAACTTAATCTATTAAACTAATTCAATAAATGACTGTCAATTTTCTTCTGATAAGCTAGTTTTGTACCTCCTCTGTTCAATATGTTTTGAACTCTAATTTGATATAGATTTACTATCCTTCACTACTTCAAGAGTCATTTCCTCTATTGTTCATAACTAATCTATTTTGCCTCCTCTGCAATGTTTGTACTATCACGCTTGATCTTCTTTATGTGCACATGAATAGCTTGCTTGCTCCTTTTCGCCATATCTCAAATAGGGTTTAGATTTTCTCTATTTAAAGATCTCTAAAGAGTTTTCTAGATTCTTCCAGTTTGCCTCTAATTTTTTGTTCATCACCCAAAGGGATTCATGATCAATGTCATAAAATATGCAATAATCTCTATAAAAACCTCTACAAATATTAAATGTCTTGTCCATTGTTGAGCTATCATTTTGTATGATGCTAAATTGTAGGGATCCTTTTGAACCCCTCTATTGAAAAGATAATCGATGATCAAATCCAATGTTTTGGGTGATCTTGTGAACTATTAGAATCCACTCAATTGAAGATAAATTAGTATGTTTACGAGGAGGCCTTTGCTAGTACAAACCAATTTTGGATAAGATGTTTGATCTGTTGCTATAAAAAAAGATATGTTTTTATATTTTTGGTTTTATGATGAATGTAATTTATCAATGTAACTATATTAATTACAATTTTAACCAAGTATTTAGTAAAGAAAATAAAAAAGATAGGGTGTTCAGAGATTCAAGAAAATAATTTGAAAGGTAAATTCCTAACAAACATAAACCATAATAACATGTCTATGAATTAAATCATCAAAAAAAATTGGGTAGGAAACAATGAAATTAGGAGCATCACTTCTTGAACTCCACTAATGAAATCATCGGTGAGAACTTAATATAAACTAAAAGATGTTTCATGTGTCATAAAATCACATGGCCACAAAAGGTGTGGTCATGCAAGACAAGACACTATGCAAGAACATAGATGATCCTTTCTCCAATTCATTATGTTAGTAGAATTACTTCTATTGAGTTCTCATTTAGCACAATGTTGAATGACAAGAATCCTTTCAAACTCCTCTCTTGAAAATATAATTAAGGATTAACTACAAGGTTCCAGGTGATCTTGCAATCTACTAGAATCCACTCAATTGAAGATAAATGTATATATTCATGAGGATGCCTTTGCTAGTTCAAACCAATTTTGGATAATGTGTTTGATTTGTTTTTTTCATAAATGATATATTTTTTGTATTTTCTATTTTATGATGAATGTAAGTTATCGATACAACTATATGAATTCCTATTTTAACCAAGTGTTTAGTAAAGAAAATAACAAAGATAGGGTAATAAGAGGTTAAATCAAATAACTTGAAAGAGAAAATCCTAATGGACATAAACCATGGTAAAAACATGTCTATGAATTAAATTGTCAAAAGGAATCAGGTAGAAAACCAATGAAATTAGGAGAAGTTCTTTCTCAACTCCAATGATAGAATCATTGATGAAATATTAATATAAAGTGAAATATGTATCATGTTTCATCAAATTGTAAGCCCATAGAAAGTACACTTATGTGAGACAAGAAACTATGCAAGTGTAAAGATGACCCTCTCTCCAATTTGTCACATTAGTGGAATTTGTTAACATGAGGAAAACAATAGAACTAGAAGCTTACACAATCATAACAACAAAATAAAACCATACACTCCATTATTATTCATGAAAATGGATTCACAAAAATAACACACTCTGGCAAGAATAAGTACACTTAGAATGAGGGAACCAATAGCATATATTATTACATCAGAATAATGGTTTGGAGTACATATTACATCCATGTATTTATAAGAAATCATCTCCTCTTTTTGTGTTGGGAGTGAGATCTCTTAAAATGAAAACTTATGCTAAAAACTAATAAAACAAATCTAATTATATAAAAACTAACTCTCTAAATGGTGCTACGTAGGTCTCCACCCTTATTTATATCAATTAATGGGTACATGAGCCTTTACATGACATAAAAGAATAAAAGAATGAGAAGATAAGAAGAGGCAAGATGCAAGATGATCTGCAAGTCTCTATAAGCTCTAAAAATGGAAACTCATCCTTCTTAAGGCATTTTTGGGAGTTGAGTTATCATCAAAATTCTTTTCTATAGATGGAATGCTCTAAAATAGGAATTGGTAGTTATCTGCTAGTGCACTTCTCCTTCTTCAAAAGGGTTAGTGTACTTCTATGAAAAGTACACCTACGTACTTGTACACCTTGGTGACAAGTTCCAAAAATCCAAAATTTTCCTAAGTGTCAAGACTTGATTTCTAGCATCTAGGGTTTTTCCCTCTTTACACCAAATTATGTCTAGATGTTTACTCTTAAACTTCTCTATTATCTCAATCACCTTAGTATCTTTTGGTAAATCTAGACTTTCATAGTTATCATTTACTAGCTGTCGATAATTGCTTACTTTGATCCTTGTTTCTACAATATTGTCAAGCTTGGTGTCAAGTTCCAACAAAACTTCTTCAGTTTTGAAGGCTTGTCTAATATCATCTTCTAATGAAGCTTCTTCAAGTGTAGCTCTAAACTATATGATAGCTGATTGCACCACAAAAAGCTTTTTCTTTGACTCATTCTAAAAAGTCTCAAGGCTAGTGACATTGTAATACCTTTCCTCTTTTAAAAGACTTCTTGTGGGCCCTATTTTTAATCTACTAAATCTCATCATGCAGTCCTTCGATAACCTTTTTACATACTGATATTATCTCTATCCAATATTTAAGTTTGCCAATCTGCTCAGCTGCATATACCTCCATTACCATACAATACCTTTGACCTTTTATTTCTCTCAAGTATTGCAGGTCTTTAGCTAAGGTATGTACTTCATCCATTAGCCAAAAATATTGGTTCACAATGGAAACAAACTTGTTAGCACTTCATTGGAAGTGGTGCAACATGCCCAAATTTTCCTATATGATTTGTACAACTTTCTCCTCAAAATTATCATGCCATTTCTGACATCCTTACAAAAATGGATCTAACTGTGTTATCCATGTTCATCTTCTCTCCAATGCTACTACTAGAGAAATCCTTGGATTCTCTAGGTTGATGGTGGCCACAACCTCATTCAAATAGCCTCTTAGTATCTTTTTCTTCTTTTATGGGATTAACAACTCTGACTCATCTTGGTCCATGTGCTTGAACCTCTTTCATGCATGTAGTGATCATCACTTTTGTTGTATCTACTGTGTGTCTTCCCAACATGACCTTTTTGATTTGGTAGTCTCTAGGGGTTAGTTATTTAGTTTCAACATGAGGATGATGAATGGAAATATGTGAAAGTAGGTCTTGATCTTGGTTCTTCATTATGAAGGTTAATTTTTGTGCATCACCCTTAGGTGGTTCAGGTCTCTTGACTTCTTTCATTAACCTCTTCATTCCCTCCTCACCTGTTAGGTACAACTACCTCTTCTAGTGAAACATAACCTCCCTCTTCAACCATGTCAATGTGGTGCCCATAGGAGATAGGTACTTGGCTAAAGAGGTTGGTCCTATTGCAAGATCCTTTCCCTTGTCAGTCCTCTCTAAAGTCTTTTCTTGTTGAGAAAGATCTTCAGTTGGAGTCATTGTCTCTGGTTGGGCTAATATCCTAGCTTCTATATTTTGAGGAGTTTTTTTAGGCTCTTCATGTATTTTCCCTTCCTTAGATACATTATCAACCTATAGCTATTGGAATTCCTTTTCCTCAATTGCTTGTTCTTCTTCTATAGCTAGGGGAAGTGAAGTCACTAATCCTGTATCCAAAGCTACCAAATCATGAGATGGTGGTGGTGGAATTCCTAGAGGTCCTTAAGGTAGAGGAATAAATTGATTCCTATCCTCTACTAAGGGTTTACTCATGGGAGTATCTCTTATTTTCTCTCCCACCATCTTAGGGCCCACTGGTATAAAGTTGAAATTGAAGAGGTCGGAGACATCAGTTTCTTGACCCTCCATATCACCTATCAATTTTTTTTGTTCATCTTATAAAGTTGACACCTAGATAGGATCCCTTAGAGGAGATGGATGTATCACTATGGAGATTATTCTCCTGTCTTTCTCTATTGCTTTAGCCAAAAAAGTTCTTTGGCTCAAAGGGACACATTTTACTTTCTCCCCTTCTTCTCTAATCTCCACTTCCAAGATGGTCTTAGGAACTTCTAGGGACAAAGTATTTTTCTTCCTTACTCTCCTCATCTTAGTTCCCACCATAGTTGATTCAAATATTTCCTATTTTGGAGCTAAGGGGGAAGCTTAGACTTCCTCTTCAGTTTCTACTAGTTGTATCCTCTACTCCTCTACCTGTTCTTCCAATTGTTCTAGTTGTTCTTGTTGTTGCAGCTCTTAGGTTGGCTCTTGTACTTGAGGCTCATCATGTGCCTATTCATGTTGTGCATGTGCTTGTGGAGACTCTTGAGCTTGACCTATTTTCTTCCTTGCCTTAGAAGGCATTCTCTTTCTTTTTGTACCCCTGTCGACTTCAAAGTATTAATCCTCCCACTCATGTTGATGAGCTATTTTTTGGCCTTACTAAGGATTGAGTAGGGAAGGTTGGTATGGTCACCTTTATCCATTTTTGTTTGATCAAACTTACTATGGCTTGTAGGGATATAGCTCGAGGAGTTAGATCCATTCTAAATGGATTCTTGATCCATTCCTTTGTCAACTCAACTGTATGACTAGCTCAATGATTTATATCACTATTCTCATCCATTCCTATTTCAGCATTCATTATTGGTTAGCCATAGATTTTATCCCTATTTTATAAAGGTCCGATAGCATTCGGGACATCCTTTTCTATGGACTTGAGAGCAATATTCATTTTTAGCACATTTTACTTCTAAGAATAAGGTCATCCTACAATAGTCCCTTATACAAAAATCATAGTCATCTATAGCCTTCATCCAATGATCTTCAAATGCGTCTTCATGTAAAAACTCTTTCCCTACTAGGTGTTGTAGCATCCCAATGTTTTTAAAGTTTGGGGGAGGGGATTTTTATTCTTCTAAGGGATATTGATTCAACTAAGAGTCAAAGGTGGAAATATCCTTCTTTTTCTTCACCTCGAAGGCACCAATTGTGAGGGGCAATACCCATGTATTCTTGTGTTGTCTTCTCACTCTATCATATGCAGAAGTGAGTTGGCATACAATCTCCAATAGTATGAGCCTATCTTATGGGTATCTTGGGAGCTTCTTTAGGCACAATAGACTACTACCTACTAGAATATAGGTGAAGGTCTTAAACTGAATGTAGTAGGTGTCAATCTTTGTGATCTTGGCTACTACCTCTACTGACATTCATTCAGCATATTCAACTTCAATGAACTTGATGATTTTGAAGATAAAACCATCATTCACCACTCTATATTCCACATTTTTTAGTGGGAGCTTTTTCTTGACCAATTCTAGATATACCACATAAGGCTAAGTATTTTCATCTTGCATACTTCTTTTTTTGTAGAGGCCTAGATAATTTTTGGTTCTAGCCAATAGTAAGTACACCATGTATGATATCATATAGAAGTGCAGATTGGCTTTAACAACTACTAACTACTCATCCAAGTTGTCACTTACGATCGTAAAACAATCAATCAACATCTTTTCCATTCTTATGGTTTCAATAATGTGGACCATCCAAGTCTGCAGGAGTTCTACTGCTGAGAGTCCCATAACTCTGCTCAATAGAACAATTGCATATCCAATGTCATTCTTCATGTAACCCCTTGTCATATCAACCTTTCCCACTTTGTGTCCTACTAGTATTCTATCAATCAAGGAGGGTTCAACTATTTCCTTTGCAACTGTCTTATTCTCCCTATACCATCTTTAAGACACATCATATAAAATCTATAAATATTCATCTTCCATCAGGAGGTGAAACACTTTCTCAATGTTTTAGGGTCAAAAGTCTAGGACTATCTCTCTTGTAATGCTCTTAATGACCTTCTCTTTGGTCACATAGTGTTTCACAAGGGTTATTATCATTTCTAAGGATTGAACTAATGTTGGGTAGGATATTTCATTGACAAGGCCTAACCAAATGAGTGTTGACACCAGTGCAGATCACTCCTTAGGATTGTTATAGATTGTGATGAACTCATTCCAATCTATGTGTCTAAATTTTGCATTTTAATTTCTCAATGTCTATCTTGAAACCTTATTTTTTTGGGTTCCCCTTGATACTTGAATGTAACTAGTTTTAGAGCCATCTTTTATGCCATTGAAGATGATGATGATGCCATCTTATCTACATAGTAAAGGAAAACATTATTTAGAAGGTTAAAAATTTGAAATAAAAAAGACTCTAATTGACTTCAAAATAGGTCAAAATTAGTCAAAATGCAATCAGAATAGTTCCCCCCCCTCAAAATGTCCTAGAATTCTCACTAGTACACCTAGTACACCTTTACAAGTGCACTAAATAAAGATCTCACATGGACTTTTGGCATAGTTGTGCATGTCTGCACATGTACACCTATGTGAGGTGTGCACATGCACATTGCACATAGAAAATGAGGGAGAGGAAATAACTATTAATTTTTAGCTTTTCTTAGCAGGCATAGAGGTTCACACATGTGCACCTTATGGAGGTGGACATGGGCACACTTCCATGGTGCCTTTAGTCCTTAGTTTTTAATGCATTTTTGTGTCTTAGGTCAGTTTTATTTTCTATGTAGAGGTGCATACATGTGCACATCATGGAGGTTCCAATGTGTGCACATTGATGTAGTTGTGCTAACCTTTGTTAACTATGTGTAGGTGGGAGCAATTTGTGAATGAGCGCAAGGAGATGAATTGTGAAGGTGTAGTTCTCTCAAAAAGAAAAAGAGAATTTGGGAGAGGGGAGAAGGCATGGGCTCTTATATAGACCTTGGGGAATGTTCACTTGGGAGGGTGTGCACCCCTAGAGGTAGGTACATGTGTAACTCTAGAGGGTGGACACTTGCGCACCCATAAAGGTTCACACATGCACAACTCTTTGAGAGTGGAAACTATCCTCAATTGAGATATTTTTTATATTTTTTATTGTGATGACCTACCCATTTAGAAGCTGGGGTTTGACCTAGACTCGAGATAGGATCCCGAAAGACTAGGCCTCTAGACTAGGAGCCTAATAGGAAAAAAAATTACTATTGAGTCCCATTTTTATGAGAAATGAGGTGCATGGTGTGAGACCACAACATTCATGTTGGCCCAAAATGGTTTACCTCAAATTATGCATTATTCCTAACTTGAATGTCAATTTTGTGTAGCTTAGCACAAACTATTTCTGATACTTGGCCTTTATTATTCTTGTTGCTATCACTCGATCTCTATTGTACTCAAAATTCATTGTGTAACTCGACATCAATATGCTTAGTTTTCTTAGTAATCATTATACTCAATTTTTACTAGAAATTCTTGATGACTAATATTTTCTTAACTCTTATAGATATTGACATATACATGTCTATTTAGAAGTCTATCACATTACTCAGGCTATATGAAGTGCTTTGGTCACAGTGATGACCTACTAACTCTACCTGATATATGGCTAAGTGTTTGACACTAATAGACAACAATATATAGAGATACCAACAATCTCCCTCTTTGACATTAGTGGAAAAACCACTTTTTCATGATTACATCCTTAAAATGATAATATGATTACTCAACCTAAGCCTATGAATCAGTTCTTGTATAACTTCAAAAGATTTACCGATTGACTAATATAATATGTACAAGACTCTAAATAGTTTGCTTTCAATGTCATACCCTATCTATCTTATCAACTCTAATCTATTGAATTTTGACTCTTCCTCTTTTGATATAACATTCACCTTGTAATCATTTGTCCATTTAGTATGTAATCATTATTTCATTTCATCATTCGATTTCTCCCTTGTTTTTGTCAACCATGGTTATTGCTAGGGTTGAATGGGTGGAATCAAACCATATTTTTCAATAAAGGGTTTTTGAACTTGGTTGATCATGGGAATGAAAGGGTTCCATGTGATATTCATGGATTCCATAATGTCATCTGGCAACTCCGATCTAGCTGCTAAATCAATCAAATTATCAGCCACCAAAAGATTGTGATTTTCTTGAATAAGATCTTGTGCTAATTTCAATTCTCACTGCATGACCTCCAAATGAGGTATTAGCATATAATGGATAGAGATCAAATTTTCTCTCATGTTCCTTTTAGATTCCTATAGCTTGGCCAATTTTCCTTGAGCAAATAATAGCATATTATAGTGTCTAGTACTATTTTTGATTATTAGAGACATCAAGCTATCAGTCTACGACATATCAGCTTCAATTCATTAGATGTTTTCTTGAAGATCTCTACTGAATCTTGGCACACCACAAATTTTTTTTTTTAAATGTAATATATCATTTATAAGCCACTCAATGTTCTTTATATGTTCCTACAACCTGACATTTTTCTCAATAATGGTTGTTGAGATTTTCTCCACAACCTTATTCTGAAATTTCTTGGTTGACCATGCTATCAACTTATCATTTGATTCAATGTCTCTAGCATTTATTTTTTCAACTATATTTACAAGATAAAAATTAATTTGGCTTTCCCCATCAAAATTATGTATATCATTTCATCTACAAAAATGTCCTTTATATCATGCAATACTTGCCTTTGTTGATATTCTCTTCTCATCTCTTTCTATTTCTTCTTTTTTCATGAAAATTTCTTGTAATAGAATTATTTTCTCAAGAGTAAGATTTTCTAAATCCCATTTTGGCATTTCAATAAATTTATCCAGACCAACTTGAATATCTAGAGAGCTATCATTTATTACTTTCCCTTTACTTGGTGAGGGAGCGTTGTTGATCAACATTATTTTTGGAGTTGGTGAGGGGGTGTCACCACTTGGTCTAGCTTGAATATCAGTGCTTGAGACAAAAATAGTAGCACTTAAAACTACTTTATTGACCTCCTTATTGTCCTCAATGTGAGGTTGTGACAAATTTTTTCCTTCTTGACCAATGGCAAAAATGTTTACATTTGTATATTTATTCATTTCCTTAGCCTCTTGTTTCTCTTTCTCTATATCTATGGGCTTTAATTGCTTGACAACTAGAGTGTTAGGTTTGACCACATGAATATGTAAAATGGTACCTTATGGACTTAGCCCATATAATCTTTCTTCATCATTGTGATCATCTTGGATGGTTATGGTCTCTACTTCTTTCTCTGGTTCCACTCCTTTAGTGGATAGACCAAGAATTATTTTCAATAGCAGTAGATTTTGTTGAACTATGACTCTAATCTTATTTTGTGAAATCATAAAAATGAACTTTAGAAAAAATCAATTCCTATTCTTTTCCAAAAACATTTCCTTCTACTCATTTGACAAATTAGGCATGACCTTGGCTAATGTTCCTTCTCTAATGTCTTTCCCTATTACCAATTCCTATTGCCATCTCCTATCCAATCTAATGCATAAATCTATTGGAATTTTCTTCTCTACTTTAGAAGTAACCAATTTATTATTTTCCATCATGTCCACCATGGCTTCTTAAACTTTAGATCTATCCTCATCATTCAGTGTATCATATTTTGCATTCCTAATATATGATTAGCCCATAGAGCTAAGAATGTTGGCACATACCTCATAAATGGTCTTTTCTCTTCTAGGTATTGTGACTAGTTCATCTAATTTCTTTCTCTCTAAATCATCTTCATCTCTTTCCTTCATCTTAATCAATCTTCTCCTCTTTGGTTGGCTCAAAAGGGCTTGAGGTTCTTCCTTTCTTGTTCTTGAGAGGCTTAGTTTAGTATTCTTAACTACTCCTTTCTTTACAAGTAGCTCAAAACTCACTTCTACTACCTTGGTCCTTAGTTTGATCAGTGGTGGAGGAGAGAGGGATGCCATAGCTATCTTCTTTGTAATTTTCTTCTCTTTAGGATTAACAATTTTAGCCTTTTTGGTTGATGAGGTCACCTCAACTAGGGCTATACTTTGATCTCTTTCTCCTTCTTCTTGTTCCTTATCATTGGTATCATTATCTTATATCCTCCAAGACCTTGTGTGAGCTGAAAAGGTTCTTTTCCTTTGCCTTATGTGCCTAGTTTCTCCTCTAGGTCTTTAATCATTTTCTTTCTTTTCTTCTCGTTGGAAGCTATTTTGATATCAATAATTTTATTGATGTTTGGCTCTTGTGATATAGATATTCTCCTCTACTAGTACTCTTCATAGATATATTCTATTGTATCTTTTATTTTGTAGATATGAACTTTAGAACATTTTATGTTAGGAATTGATGTAAGCTATATTTTTAAGTATATAGTTCCTTACATAACTTTCTTAGTCAGTTTGAGATGATGTGATTACCTTCTCCATTAAAGGGAAACCCTTCATTTTATTTTTGTACTTATTTCCATGATGAAAATTACAACTTTAAAAATGAAAATTTATACATTTTCTCTCATCGCCTTTGGGGTCTTGGGATGACCTTCCTACCTTAACAACTTGATACTATGAAGGGAAGCTCATGCTTGTGAGATAACTCTTTAGGTTGGTGATGGATGAACACAAGTATATCACCATACCATGTTTTCTATAGGTTTGGTTTTTGGTAGTAGATCCTACCTATTTCTCTGCATTTAGGAAAACTTCATGCTCATAGTAAAACATTAGTCCTCAATTGATATTAAGTATTTTGAGAATCTTATGCTAATCTTATCTTATATCTCTGAAGAGATGTTTTAAGAAATTATAAGAGTATATCAAATCATATAATTTCAACTTTGATACTACTAAAATATCTTATGTCAAAGTGAAATTGTTACTATAATTTATTAATTAAAACACTAGTATTTGTCAAAATTTAGATATTAATAAGATAGGTTTTGATTAGAAAATTGTTTAAGAACCAAGTACTAATTTTTCATGTTGACGTCTGATCAAGGCTTTGAGTGAATGATTGAATGGTTGTAACTAAATACCATCAATGCAAGAGAGAACACTCATTAAGTCAATAGGACAAATAAAAAAGAATCCTTTAAAATTTTGAAACTAAAAGGTTTCTCGAAGCTTTGATGTTTTGTTTAGGTTCAGCTCCTAAATGTTCATATATACTAAAAGTTGAGGAAAAATTGTATATTATCTATGATTTTTATTAAGATTAGTTTAATATTAATCTCTATATTTTTTTATTAAAGAGTTAGACACATACATCTTTAATAATATAATTAAAAAGGAAATGAATCTATCATAACTAGGAATTGAATTGAGGGGAAAATGCAAAACCATAAAGAGTAGCCAAAAAGTACACCCATCAAAGCTATCATTTATCTTAACATCTAAAAATATACATAGTATCAGGATGCTTTACATATCATGAACCCAAAATTTATGTATTGACATAAGATTGCTAATGAAAATTAGTTAATGAAAACTAGAAGCATGTGGAAGCCCTAAGAATGGTGGATACCCAAAAGGATGGAAAAAATGCAAAGTCTACCAAAAAAAGTTCTTACCAAGCAAAGAGATAAGAGAAGGATGAGTAGAGAAATCCCAACATTTGAGAAAACACAAAACCCAAGTGTAAGAATTAACAAACAATAAAACTATACATTGAAGGTATTCTTCCACAAGGTCTTGCATCTGATGATACCAATCTGTACCCCTCTAATCAATGTAGATACGAGTCTTAGTGGATTCTAAAAGAAACATCTAGTTACAAGTAATTTGGTCCATGCATTGCATGAAAGCCCTTTTATCTTTGATGATGAGTATTAGAAAAACTTCTACTGGTATGTCCCAGATATTATACTCACTCCTGTTGGTAATGAAGAGGTCATCATCTATGTTTTCTAAAACTATTTTATCTCCTTGATGATGGCTTCCTTTATTTTATTTTTACAAAAATCCCTAATCACTGGTTTATCCCCATCCACATGCATGATGGTTGCAATGAACATTTCCACTAAGTCAAAGTTAGTCTTGCATTCGTCAGCTAGTGTAGATAATTCCAAACTCAAGATAATCTTAATGGCTCTATGGACCAAATAATCCTTTGTTTGGACCATCTAGCTAATCCTAAGGGTGGTAATTTCTCCCCCAGAAAGAAATTTTCCTATGACCAAGCCTCATTCTAATTGAAGTATCCATCTAGACCCACCTCCTGTGCTTGGAAAGATGAATAGGCTACCTATCACCAAATACTCAAAATAACTAATTTTACATACTTTCAAGATTGTCGAGGGGATCTTGGAATAGAAAGATTGGCATCATTAGCTGATATCCTTCCTTTTAAGATTTTGTTGAAGATATGAGTGATCTAACTTCATGTTACTTGTGAAAGTATGATTTATAAAATATGTCCCTCTACCAATGTGTTGTCCACTTCTTGATGACTTAAGGGTTAAAGGCTATAGATTACTAAAATGTGATAATTAGAAAATATGTCAGAAGTTGATGGTTTCATAAATGCTATAAGATTGATGGAGTCTATGGGGATGATTAAAAGGTAAGATTGTAGGGTTAGTTTAACCCTATCACCCCCCGATTTAGAGTACTTTAGTCTTATGAATCGAGCTAATTGTTTCCTTAGTCTTGACATTGGGTGGAGTTGAGTTAGATGACAAGATATCGAGCAAAATAAATAAGTTATTATTGTAATTATGATAAATTATGGTTGGTGTTAATAGTTTACTTGATGGTGAAATTTTATCCATCAATTCCCAAGTTTGCTAAAGAATCATCTATTTTTTTACCCTCCTTAAAGATATGCTGATGTCTAATCTCTTTGAATTTGTTTGCTAGGTTTAGAGAAATTTCCAATTTAGAGTTTAGAGACTTGTTTGACATGCTTCTTTTCTAGAGAGCATTAAGAGTAATTTTTCAATCTCCTTCTACTATAAGTTTTTTGATCCCTAGGTCTAGACTTAGATGAAGCCCTTCTATAAGGGATTCTAATTCTACCAGGTTATTGGTTGCTTTCCCTAATGGCTTGGCCCATTTAAGGATCAAATTATTTGGGTCAGTAATATAGTAGCCTAATCTAGCTACCCATGGGTTTCCCATAGAGGCTCCATCAAAATTTACTTTTTTCAAACCTAACGGAGGGGTTTCTCATCTACATATCTCCCTTTCTTTCTTACTGGGTTTGGGGTATAACAATGGTGGATTGATTAGTTTAGGCAAATTATTTTTCAATAGGGCATCCCATTTGGAGAATGCTCCTTCTTCTTGGATAGTATTCCTTAGATTATTGTTAATAACTTTAGTGATATTGATTTCTATTTTGTTTAGTAAGGTATTGGACTACATTTCCTCATCATTAAATATTCTTTTGTTTCTTTCTTTCCAATTTTCCAATAGGAGGATGGATGGTGAAACTTTCCAAAAATTGTTGTAGATTTTGGATTGATAATCTTTAGGCCAATTTTTTAGATGTTCCCATAAGTTCTTGTGGAGTATTGTTGATCAATTTAATTTGTTACATAGCCACTACTAACATGATTTTGTAAAGATGCATTGGAAAAGAACATGATCTACTAATTATGCTTCTACTTTGCATAAAGGGCATCTCGAACATCCCTCGAATCCTATTTTGGTAAATCTATTTATTGCATGAGTATTTTATTTTGTGATATTACCAATCAAAACATCCTAGCTTTGGGAAGACGAGCTAGGTTTCAACAAAGGGTGAGGTGGATTTCAATTTTCTCCCATATATGAAAGTTTATGATGAGGTCATAGCCTATTTTTATCATGTAGGTCCCTTCTTTTCAAGGTCCCCATATAATTTTGTCATGTCGATCAACATTGTTTACTATTCTTTGATTGATGAAGTGTTTGTATTGATGTTTCTCTTGGTCCAAGAGGTTTGTGTTTACTAACTATTTCCATTTCCAGATCTCTTTTGGATTATCAATTTCTTTGTGTTTGTAATTTTGTACTAATTTTCCAAATAGGTTTGTTAGCTTGATTTTAATGGATGTTGATAGGGAGGAGGAATTGGGTGATGAGAGTCCTTCCCACGAATATTTCTAGAATAAAGCTTCTCCACCTTACCTAACTCCTAAGTAAGATACTTACTTATTAGAGGCCTACATTGTAACATGAATTCCAGATCATTGATCCTTGTGGTGGGTTAATAGTGAGAAATAGGGAAAGAGGATAATTTATTTTAAGATATTTGTTGTAAACTATTTTTGCCCATTTATTTTCCTTGTTGGTATACATTCTTAATACTAATTTTCCACTAAAAGCTTGTTTTGTCTATTGAGATTTTTTATTACTAGCCCTCCTTTTGTCTTGGGGTTTGCATATATTTTCCCATTTGATCAAAGATTTTTGTTTTCTTTTTCTTTTGTCCCTTTTCAAAATAAATCCCTTAGTTTTTTGTCTATTTTATTCTTAACTCCTTTAGGAAGATGAAGGAAAGAGATGTGATATGAGGGTATGGTTGAAAGGACTAATTTAATCTTAGTTACTTGACCTACCTTGGTGAGCCATTTGTTTTTCCATTTGGAAGTTTTCTTTTCTAATATTTCTATTGTTGAATCTCGTATTTTCCTACCTTTGGGCACTTTTCTTTTTGGACCTCTAAGTATTTGCATGGAAAGGATCCCTTCCTATAACCCATTATTGTGCATATGATCTTTTCTAAGTCAGGTTTGGTATTGATTGGAGTTTTGTTAAGAAGGAGATTGGCTCACAGTTGTCTACAACTTCATACAATTTTTGAACATTTTTTTGTAGACTGCTTTGTTGGCACAATGTCCAGCTACTTTTGAATTTATGCCTTGATGTGTGTATGTGATGGCATTTACCTTGTGTTTGTGTGGTGTTTTATGTCTTTTCTCATTATTATTTGGTCCTTTTTTCTTTTTTCTCTCTTTGTGTTACTAATTAGGGTTTAAACTATTTGGCTTTCTCGATGGTTCATGGATGTGAGCTAGAGGTGATGAATTATGTTAATGTTGGTCTTGGAGATATACTAAAGGGAGATTCAAGTATTTTTAATGATATTATGCAAGCAAATGTTGGATTATTAGTTAATGATAGCCCTAATGTTTTGGGAAATCATGAGGAGGAATGCTCTATGAAGGCTTTTGATGGCTCTATGAAGAATGGTAAGATTGTTGAGAAGCCTTCATATAAGGTGGTTATTTTTGATGATTCATTACCAGACTACCTAGAATCCACCAAGTTCAAAGATAAATTTTATAAAGTGCCTTGTTTTGAGGCTTTTAATGGAGATAGAGGTCCACAATCGATGGAGGTGGATGAGGGCTCGATGCCAAAGGAGGTAGTGATACTAGAATAGAAATAGGTAGGGCATCTTCTGACAGTTTGAAAACCCTTACTCTATCTCCTAATGATGATATGGTTAAGGTTGTTAGAGCAGAGAAAACTTGGCTTAAAAATATTGCTATGTTTTTTGTTTGTTTGGATTCTAATACTCTACATTTCAAATTTATTTGGATGATTGGTTAAACTCTGTATGGGGTAAAAAATTTGGATTACATGTTAACTTTTGCAAGATGATCCAAAAAGGGCTCTTTGTAATTTTTTTTAAAAGCCATAACATGCAAAAAGATATCTTAAGAAATAATTTTGGAATGTGGGTCATTCTTTATTTAGGGCTTTTTCTTGGTCTCCAAAATGCAATTTTGATAGTGTTTTAGAAATATCCACATTGAATTGGGTGGAAATTAAAAATCTACAAGTTGAATTTTGGCCTTTCATTTTGCATATTTTTAAACCATTGGGTAATGTGCTACAAATTGAGGAATCTAGGGTAACTTTACCACATTTAACTACCCATATTCTTGTTTCTCTTTCTCCTAACATTGTTTTCTTGCATATTATTTCTCTTGACTTGGAAGGTGAAACTTTTTCATGAGAAATTCTATTGCTTGGCAATTTGCATGCTTGTTTTCATTGCAAAATTAATGGGCATTTAAGAAAAATTGTCTAGCCTTGAAATGCATTTTGGTAAGGTTAAGGTTAACATTAATAATGGTAACAAAGCTACTCCTATGAAATGTGCTAATGATAAGGTTTTTCTTGAAAATCTGGGAGGTGATTCTTAGGATGTTCTTGATAATAATGTTAATTCTAACCCTAACCCAATGCAAAAACTTCCTATAAAAAATGTGGATGAATTTGAGAAAGTCAATGGTGACGGGTTTATTTCTTTAGATAATCCACTATATGACAATGACTTTTTTTTTATTTCAGCTTGCAAGGACCCTCAACCTTCTTGTGAGAGTCATCCCATGGCCCTTTCTTTGGCTTCCTCTAATGGTAATGATAAGGATGTGCCAAGTGGGATCCCTTCTCATTTAAATGGTAAGAAATTCGCTATTAAATCTATAAATGAAAAGGCCCATGAACATAAAAAATCTATTGGCATTCCTAGAGGAAGTAGTGTGACCACACTTGTGATCCAAGGAGGCTTGAATGACGATTGAGGGGGAAATTCAAAAAAGTTGTGAGAAAAGAGGAAAACTTATGTAAAAAGAGTGGGCTTTGTAAGTGATAGTAGTAAAAATGCCATCCCAAATTGTTTTAATAGTGTAGAAGCCCTCTAAATAAGAATTTTATGGTGATTAATCTTTGTAGCTAGAATGTAATGGGCTTAGAAATGGTTGATAGAAAACATTTGGTTAGAAAGTGGTGCAATAAAATATCAGAAAAGGATATTGTATTTCTCCAAGAAATCAAAGTTGTTGGATTTCAGGCATCATGTATGACCAAATTTATGTGGGATAAAGCCACGAGTTTCCACTCAGAGCATGATAAGTGTAATGGTAGTATTGTTATCTTAGTTGGTCCCAAGTGGGTTGAGGCTAGTTTGCAACATGGTTGTTCTCCTTGTTAGAGGGTGATCTAGGTTACAGTTAATTATGAGGATGAAATCATTGGTATATGTAATGTATATGCTTCCAATGACTATAGGGAGAGAGCCAAGTTCTGGGAATGGTGCTTCTCTATCCTACCTAAAGCTATCTGGATATTTACTAGTGATTTTAATATGGTAGAACATAAATGAGATAGGAAAGGGTGTTTGGAACATTCTTGAAAAGGTAATAAGCAGTAATTTTGATTGAATTTCAAAAGATATTTCAACTTGATGGATTTCATTGAAAATGGAAAGTATTATTGTAGAGATATCTGATTTACATGGAACAATAATCAAGAAGGCTATAATAGGGTGTACTGTAGATTGGATAGAGTGTATTTTGAAAGCCCTTTTTTTACATGTGATAGTGAGGAAGATCATTCTTTGGTTATAGTCTCACCTAATTCTATATCAGACTATTGTCCAATATATGTAAAGATCCTAGTTAATCAGTGTGGGAATATTAGTAATGATAGGAAGAGAAGTAAATTTTTAAAGTTGAATACCTTCTTCTTAAGGATATTGATGATAAAAATGCTATTAGAATGATGATTCATTTATTTAAGATGTGTAATTAGTCCTTAAGACCAATTAAGAAATGGAACTAGCTAGTGGAGAATTGGAGGAAATTGTTCCAAATTATTGGAGAGAAAATGACAAAAGATAGAAGTGAGGAGGAGACCATGCTTCAAATGGAATTGAATAACTCTGAATATTCTTTGCAAAATGATCAAGAAAACCATGATCTACTTAAAAAATTGAATGCTACAAAACATCAACTAAGAATTATGCAAAGATATAAGATTCAAGGTCAAAGGATTAGGACTAAAATGAACTAGATTAAGGATGGAGATGTTGTTTCAAAATATTTTTTCAATATTATTAGGGCCAAGCATAAGGCAGAAAGTATTGATGAAATCCAAATTGATAGTGAAAGATCAAAGGAGCCTAGTGTGATTTGTAATGCCACTTTTTAGTTTCTACTCTAAGTTATTTACTTCAGAACTTGGGCCTAGCCAAGAGGAAGCTCTAAAGAAGTGCTTGAAAATGATTCCTAGGAAAGTCTCTAAGTTGGAGGGGGAGAAAGTTAATAGATGTATTTCTTTGCAAGAAATTCAAGAGGCCATTAGAGATATGGCCAATGATAAATCTCTAGGTTTGGATGGGTTCTCAAGATTTCCAATGAGTCAAAAGATTGCTCAATTCCTATACCTCTTCTTATACTCTTAGACTCAAAATTTTCAATGTAGCTATCAATCTATTGGATGGGTTCTGAAATCAGGAGTAGGTTTAGTGATGAATCAGGGGGATTTTTTTTAATAGGGAAGCATAAAGTGTATACTTTTTTTGGGGGTTGGATCTTTATTTTGGAGGACTATAGCTAATACATTTTTGAAGGAAAATGATGTAAAAAATTTAGTCTGGTTCTTCACTCTATTTTATTTTTGTGAGGGTCGGTGTGGTATTTATATGTTGAACTCTATGTTGTTTAAACTCTTTTAATACAAAAAGAAAAGTCAAGTTTGATATTTAAGAAGAATATTTATGATTTTTCCTCATTTACCTTTTCCTAGATGCTTTCAAGTAAGTGGATATTTTCTTTTTAAAATTTCTAGCTTCACTTAAAGTACTTATTCCTAAAAGTATTGTATCATCTACAAATTGCTAATGTGTGATGTCGTTGAACTCTTCTATGAATGATACTCCTTTAATCCCATTTTCTACCTAGGCTTTTTTGATGGATCTACCAAAATTTTTATCCAAAATGATGAAAAGGAAGGGAGGAATTGGATCAACTTGTCTAATTTATCATGAAGAGCTAAAGATTCCCTAGAGTGTACTCTTGATAAAAATAGAGAATTTGGGTGTTGAGATGTAATTGCAGATAAGATTACCTAGTGTCATGAAAAGCCAAAGGCTTCTAGATTTTTGTAGAGAAATCTTCAATCCACTTTATCATAGGCTTTTTGGATGTCTAGTTTCATTAGCATGCATGCTATCTTCCAAGTTTGTATTAGGAGTTTAATAATTCTTAGATAATAATTATTCCATCCTGAATTGATCTGTTAGGGACAAAACTCATCTATTCTTTGCTAATTAATTTAGGTAGGACTACCTTAATCCTATTTGATATTTCTTTATAGAAGATCTTATATATAATTTTTCATAATGCTATTAGATGAAAATCTCTTGGGTACTCATGTTCTTTTTCCTTTGGAATTAATGCAATGAAGGTGTTCTTAATTTTAGACAAAAGGGTATCAAAGTTTCTGGTTTCTTGGCTTTTCATAGATCTTCGCCTAATATATGCCAACACTTTTGGAAGAATAAAGCTTGGAAGCCATCTGGCCCTGAGGATTTTTTTGAGTTCATTCTGAATAAGGATTTTTTTATTTCTTCTTTCATGAATGCTTTGTGTTGGTGTTTAAAAAAAAAAAAAAAAACTACTAGGCAACAAAATGCTTAATACCAAACTGACATCACTCATACAATCTAAGGACTAGCCAATTCCTACTAACAATTATATGTGCAAACCATTTGGGCCCAACTTCAACAAAACCAAGGGTGGTTTTTAGCTCTTCAGGCTCTGCAAAACTAGGGTGGGTATACCTAGGGATGATTCAAGATTGGGAAACATTGTATGAAGATTATTTTAGTTTCATTCTAATTCTCATCTCAAATCCTCAAATACATGCATAATTCATGACAATTTGATAAATTTTAGAGTAAATAATTAATTAATTGTTAATTATTTATTCTATGTACTTAAGATTACTTAGGTTAATGCATGTAATTGAGGTTAGTTGTTGACAACATGAGAGTTTGTTCCCTTTAGCATACTTATCTTTTCCACCTCTTGTGGATGTGTGCTTAGTTGTCAAACTTATCTCCTACCTAATTCCATGTTTTTCTACAAGCTTCCATGAGGTCTTTTTATTTGGTCTCTTATTCATTGTAAATCCATTCCATTCACATAGCAATTCTAATTTCCTATTGTAAAATATTCTCTTGTGCAGTATTTGCTTCAAGCTCTTTGCTCCCTAAGTTTCTCTACAACAAGCTATTTGCATTGCAGGTGACCTTGGCACATTTTTCAAGTTAGATTCTCAACTCCTACATGGTATCAGAACCTCCCTGCTACTTCTTGTTCGAAGGATTTTTGAAGGCGTAATTTACAGTCACAAACCCTAGTTTGTTTATGCATTTTTCTTCAAATCGAGGTTAGAGCAATTTTTCAGAGTACTTTGGGGTCAAACAAATGTTGCCATTAGATTTAGAAGGCCCTTTGTATGTAGGTTTCATATAAAAAAATTTGTTTTTGGCTACAGGCATTTTTTTGAAATTTTTTTAGCCTCCCAGGTTGCTGTCGTATGGATGTTGAGCAAAAAAATCTAAAAATCTAAAAAAATTTGTGTGACCATGCGACCACCTACTGGCCACCCACTCCCTATTTAGCCAGTAGCTCCAAGCCATAGCACCACTATAGGACTCTGCCACCCGCGCACTGCCAGTGTGCCACTGGATCCGTGCTCACACCAGCAACACCTTTTGGGTTCTCCTCTTGGGTGCCACCACCACCAGTGGTCCTTTGTTCTGACAGCCTGTACACATTCTTGATGCATGGATTCACCTCTGACTGACACATGGACACCTGCGTAGAATTTTTGACATTATTTCCTGACAAGCACACATCACTTTTTGGCACTATGATGTCATTTCCAGATGCTGACATCATCTTTCTGTCTACTGATGTCATCCCAACTTGTGACCCTGTTGACATCATCTTTTCATCAACTAATGTCATCTTTTTGGCTGTTGATGTCATCATTTTGGTAGTTGATGTCATCTTTATGGTGGTAGTCCTTTGATGGCCGTACGGGTGTCAAATTTAACATAGTGTCTGTAATTTTCTAGCAAGGTGAATTTTTGGAGCAGCAGTCAATTTTTTGGCCATAACTTGAGCATACAGAGGTCTTTCTCCAATCTAAAAGAAGTTTTAGAAAGATAAATTAGAGATGAAGAAATTGGTACTAGTTTCATAATATTTTGAGTTCATTTGAGCTCCCATTTTTGGCATCAAAGTTGAGGCTTATGTTTCCTCCTATTCTACATCGACAAATCCAGGTTCTTTTTCAATTTTCTAGCTTTCCATAGTTGTTTTTGTTGTATTTGAGGGATATTCTTGTACATTTGTGGGGGGGTGGGGGTGTCTTTATTTTCTATAATTTACTTTAGTTAAGACCCTTGTACTTTCATCTTCTTCTTTCTCTCAATGGCGGATCCATCTGTGACTCGTCTTACTCCGCACAACTATCACACCTGGAAGGCATAAATGACTAGGCTTCTCATGTCAAGAGGTCTATGGTCTTGTCTGGATGAGAATCAACCTATTCTTACATGACCTTTTGAGGTTCTACAACATAGGAACAAAATGTATGAAGCCATGAGATTGATTGCACTCAACATTTCAGATAGTCTACTATTTCACTTGGATGGTTTGACTACTCCACGAGCTTATTGGTAGAAATTTCAGACTTTGTTTGGTCAGTTGAATGAATTCTAGGCACTTCAGTTGGATGCAAAGTTGACTTCTTTGTCACCAAGCAACTTTCCCACCATCAAGGACTTTCTGATGAAGTTCAAATCCCTATGTGTAGTTTTACAAGGATGTGGGAAGAACAAAACAGATGATGAGTGCATATTCTTGATACTCTCAAAGCTGAAGGGGCAGTGTTAGCTTTTTTCTTCTACTTTCTACTCCACCATGAATGCCCTTGGAGATAGAAATACGATGCCTACATTCGAGACATTTTGTGATAGGTTGACTAGGGAATAGGCAAAGATCCAATAGGTGGATGCCTCTAGCTCTTCCACCCAAGCATTGGTTGCTCAAAATTCTAAGGGGAAATCAAAGAAGAAAGGAAAATCAAAGAAAGACACATCAAAATCTGATCCTAAGCCTCTAACTAATCCTCCAGCAAACCCTCCGAAGGGTAAAGATTCTTCAAAGTTGGGTGAGTCTACCTCCAAGACCAAGAGAAAATTGAGTGAGAACTATAGTTTTTGTGGGAAAGATGGACATTTAGTTTCTAGGTGTTGGAAATGATTAGAGGCTTTAGAGGAAGCCATGAAGGAGTATCACATTTTAGCTCCTCAGTCTGCATCTCCACCTATAGGGAAAGGTAATGCTCTTTCTACACAAGCTATGACTTTAGCACCTTTATGGATTCTTCATTCCAGGGCTTCTCACCACATAACAAACATTCCTAAGTTGCTTACCTCACTTGCTACTTGTGCCACCACACAGATTGTAGTTAGGAACTCTTCACAACTTTCAGTTTTGGGTTCTGGCATTGTTTCTTTGGCTAGGGACTCTCTACAAGATGTACTTTGTGTTCTTGATATTTTGATGAACCTTCTATCTATCTATCAGATTTTCCACTCTGGCTCTAGGAAGACAGTCAAGTTCTCACCATATGATGTGGTTATTTAGGACTTTCATTATCTAGAGATGATCGTGGCCACTAGGAGTGTTGACTCCACATCTTGCCTCTACAAATTTGATGGATTTGAGTCTTTTGATGACACAGGTTCATGTTTAGTTGCACATGCAGATTTAGTAAGTAAACTTTGGCATGAAAATTTTGGGCATTTCAATTATAGATATGTTCAGTAGATGAGCACGCAGACACTTGTTCTTGGGCTTCCCCAAATTTCTTGTCCAAATGGTGTTTTTCAAGGATGTGCACTTGGCAAGCAACATTTGGATTCTTTTCCACACGGATGAGCCACTCGTGCTTTAGCACCTTTAGAGTTGATTCATAGTGACCTCATGTCATTTCCTACTCCTTTTTTGGGTGCTAGATATGTGCTTACATTTATTGATGACTTCTCTAGACGCACATGGGTGTACTTTCTTAAGTACAAGTCTAATGCCTTCAACTCATTTTGAGTTTTTAAGGCATTTGTAGAGAAGCAGTCTAGGCTTTCTATTTGATGCATATGTACAAATAATGGGGGGGATTATGTCAACTAGGCTTTTAGAGATTTCTATTCTAAGCATGGTCTTCAACATCATCTTTCAATGCCCTACACTCCTCAACAAAATGGTGTGGCCGAGAGAAAGAATAGAAACCTTTGGGAGATGGAAAATTGCATGATTTAGTCTAGGTCCATGGATTCATGTTTTACGGTAGAGGTAGTCAATTGTGCCAACTATATTTAGAATCAGATGCCCCACAAGGCACTTTGACATATGACTCCTGAGGAGGCTTGGTCCCATGTCAAGCCTAATGTATCATCATTTAGAGTTTTTGGGAGTACGGCATATGCATTTGTATTTGATGCTCATAGGAAAGCAATGGAACTGAAGAGCTGACCACTGATTTTTGTTTGCTACTGTGAGGATGTAAAGGCTTATAGGTTATTTGATCCTGATTCTAGAGAGTTCCTATTTTGACAAGATGTCCAATTTGATGAAAGCCCTCCTATAGTACATTCCTTGCCTCCAGTGACTCCTTCAGCTCCCACTACTCCCTCTTCATCACCACTTTATTGCAGGGATTATGAGGATGATGATCATGGTGATCCTGATATACCTCCAGCACAAGATCCTTCCCAGATGCCTAAATGTGCTTGAGCTACTATTGAGGTTGCAAGATCTCTAGCTGGTGACCCATCCACATCCTGTCGCACCCATTCTCACACTATGGGTTCTAGTCTACTCAGTCATGCTGTTAGTACTAATCTTAGACATTTGCAGAGGCGATAGGACATTCGAAATGGGATAGTGCAATGGAGGAGGAATATTCTTCATTGATGAAGAACCACACATAGGATCTTTGTTCTATTCCCAAGGGGATAAAACTAGTGCGTTGTAAGTGGATTTACCACACTAAGTATGCTGTTGATGGTTCTATTGATAAGAATAAGGCTTGTCTTGTTGTGAAGGGTTTTTCACAGGTTAAGGGTGTTGATTACTCTGAGACATTTGCCCCTATCACCAAGATGAATTCTATTCTCCTTGTCTTATCCCTCGTAGCTTCATAGGGATGGTCAGTTTATTAGATGGATGTGAGAAGTGCCTTCCTGTATGGTGATTATCACTGAGGATATTTATATAGAGTAGCCTCCAAGTTTTGTGTAGGATCCCACCTTGGTTTGTAGGCTTTGACATTCATTTTATGGTCTCAAACAAGCCTCTTGGGCTTGGTATGAGAAGATGGACTTCTTTTTGTTGTCTATAGGCTTCACTCACTACCATTGTGATCCCATAGTGTACATTTAGCATCTTGGTGATGAGATTCTAATTCTTATTTTGTATCTTGATGATCTTATCCTTATAAGTAGTTCATCCTCTAGGCTCTAGGATGTTAAGCATGTACTGATGGACCAGTTTGAGATGACTGATCTTGGTATATTGCACTACTTTCTTGGTCTTCAGATTCATCAATCTCCTACTAGCATTTTTGTGTATCAGCAGAAGTATGCTCTTGACATGCTTCATCACTTTCACATGCTTGATTGTAAGGCTACTCCTACACCATTTTAGTCAGGTGTTGCTTTTTCTACCTCCTACTCCTGATCTATAGTGGGTGCTACTTTTTATCAGAAGTTGGTTGGTAGCCTGTTGTACCTAACACACACTCACCCCGATCTTTCTTTTGCGGTTGGCCTAGTCTCTTGATTTTCTTAGGACCCTCATGAGAGTCATTGGAAAGATGCTAGGTGTATTCTATGCTATATTTAGGGCACACTCATGTATGGCATTCATTACACTATGGGGACTCCATACATTGTTTGCTAACTGACTCAGATTGGGCTGGTAATGTTGATGATCGAAAGTCTATTTTTGGCTTTATCTTTTGCCTTGGCTCTGGTCCCATCACATGGTCATGCAAGAAGCAACATGCTCAAGCACTTTCATCTACAGAGGCTATCTATAGGGCTGTAGTTCTTTCTAGTCAGGAGGCTTTATGGCTTCATTAGTTGTTGATTGAGTTTGGCTTTCCTCCTGATCCTCCCACTATTTTGTGGTTCAATAATCAGAGTGCCATCCACATTTCTTGCAACCTAGTGGAACATCAGCATACCAAGAACATTGAGTTGCATATGCATTTCATCTATTAGTTGATCCAGGATGGTGTTATTGCATTGGAGTACATTCGTACCACCAGTCAGGTTGTAGACATCTTCACTAAGCCTTTTACATTGCCCCACTTTCTTCAACTGCAGTCAATGCTTGGGGTTACAAAATTTGTCCTTGGCGGGACTAGTTGAGGCCTTCCTTCCTTCACTTCATGTTTTTTTCAGCATGTTGTTTTACCTTTTTTTGGGGGAGAGTTTTTCCCATGTGGTTTTCTCTCTTTCCTTGTTTTATAGAGGTTGCATTTAGTTGCATTGTACTTGGTACCTAAAATGGTCTTGTTGCTGGGGCCCATTTTTCATTTTTTCCTTTGTTTTGTGAGCTTAAGGAATTCCCCTAAGTTACACTTAAGGGGGGTGTTAGAGTAAATAATTAATTAATTGTTAATTATTTATTCTATTTACTTAAGCTTACTTAGGTTAATGCATGTAGTTGAGGTTAGTTATTGACAACATGAGAGTTTTTTCCCTTTAGCATACTTATCTTTTCCACCTCTTGTGGATGTGTGCTTAGTTGTCAAACCTTATCTCCTACCTCATTCTAGCTTGTTCTACAAGCTTCCACGAGGCCTTTTTATTTGGTCTCTCATTCATTGTAAATTCATTCCATTCACATAGCATTTCTAATTTCCTATTGTGAAATATTCTCTTATGCAATATTTGCTTCAAGTTTTTTGCTCCCTAGGTTTCTCTTCAGCAAGCTATTTGCATTATAGGTGATCTTGGCACATTTTTGGAGTTGAATTCTCAACTCCTACAATAAACACATCCCATGTAACAGATCTAGCCAAAATACTGCTATAGGTCTGCATGTGTTCTCAGGAATAGTGGCTAACCAAAGCTAAAACATTCCATGCAAACAAGTACTGACCAACTTTGATGATCCTTAGGAAATAAAAGTAAAATTGATTATAATTCTACATTTGAAAACCATTTATGACACATTTCTCTTCTAGCTAAATCAATTTGACCAATGCCTAATCCATTGGGGTTCAGAGTGTACTACAAATCCTTAGATCTAATTTGTTTCCTTGCAACAAATATTAGCAGCAATTCTTATCAGAATTCATCATTCAAAAATCCTTTCCACTACTATAGCAACCTTATCAAATTCATCAAAGCTTTTACTTAATCCACTGAACTAATAGCAGTAATGAATAGATATACAACCTAACTGGATTGCATTCAATTGCACAAGCCTTTACTCATACAATATCAAGGTAACCAAGTAATCAAAAGGAGACAAAATTCAACAAGAACTGATATGGGGACAACTCATAATTTGTATTCATTTTCTTTGAAAATTGTATACATTTGTAGTACACTCAAAATGAACTTAAGAATAAATACATAGATCATTTTATATTCATGTATTCTAGGGAAATGATAGAGAAAATACATCATAAACTTGCTCCAAACAATTGGACTGAAAATAAACTAAGTATATCCCTTCAGCCTTAGAAAGTCAGACCATTTCTAGCCCTAGAATCTCACTTATATAGTGTGAGATGCAACAACCTTCAAGCTAAGATAAAATGATAGGTGTCCTTTATAAGAAATATTTAAATACACCTATCACAAAATGAGAAAAATGTGGGTAACAAAAAGGCTTATGCATCAAACATTCCTTTTGTGGACCCCTTTCTATTACATCCTCTATTTTTGTTGATTTGGTTGCTACTCTGATCTCTCTTTGTATGTAAATGCCAAGCTAGCCAATGATGAAGATTGTTTTGATGATTGCACATTAATCTCCACCTGTGGGTTTTCACTTTCTTTATCCTATAAGGTGGGAGTAACTTCTTCTTTCCTCTCTCCTCTAGTTGTATCAACATCCTATGGGCCCAGGCCTACAACTAAAAGTGACTAATTTTTCTTGTCTTCTTCTTCTAGTTGGGCTTGTGTAGTGATGGCATCAATGATTTGGATCTCATCACCCTACACCTCATGACTATTAGTTTCATCTTCATCAAACTATTCACTAGGAGCTATTTCTACCATCCACTTGTCAAATAGTGTGTCATCTGGCCAATTGAATTGCAAAATATCCCTCTGTCTTTTTAATATATAGTTAGCCTCATTATCAATATCAACAATTTTTTATTTTAAAGAATCAAAGAATATTTCGGCCTTCACCATTTCTTCTGTTGTGGTAGCCCACCATGTATGCCCTGTTTCATTTATAATTCAATTCATCCTTAAACAAAAAATATCATCAAGTTCCTTTTCCCATTCATCTTTTCTTTTCAAATTATTTCTTTTATCTAGGGCACTAGGAAACAAACTAAATTTCTAGCTCTTGTACTTGTTCAATAAGCCTACTATTATTCTCTGTAAATGAATCCTTTTATTGTCAAAATCAACAATATCAGAAACAATGTCAAAGGTTTTTTCAATTTGATCATAAGAATTTCTTAAGACAGAGAAACACAAAAATGTCATTTCTTTCTCCCTTCTTACCCATTTATTCATTATAGGTTTTAGAGCCTCATCATTGGCTTTCAACTCCTCCCAGATACTAATCACCCTAGCTAACTGATCATAAATTAGTGGCCATTCAACTTTGTCCCAAAAATATGTTAGAGCTTTTCTTAGTTTATCTTCATTTTTTGATTCCAACTCTACATGTAAGGCCCACAATTTACCCTTTTCTTCTTCAAAATCCCCAGCAATGTAGTACTATGGCCTTTGGAGTGTATCTAGTATTTCT
This sequence comes from Cupressus sempervirens, assembly GCA_028749045.1. Lineage (NCBI taxonomy): Eukaryota > Viridiplantae > Streptophyta > Pinopsida > Cupressales > Cupressaceae > Cupressus > Cupressus sempervirens. The sequence goes on from CM053791.1 coordinate 422,094,952, forward strand.
ATGAGGGGGGTGGATTTAAAGGGTTCAACTGGGGGATGAGGGTATGTTATTCTAGGTGTTGCTGACCTACCCATTAGCTTGTTCTCAAGCTCAATTCTCTTGTTTACCTCTTTATTATAGGCATCCACAATTGCCTCATATTTTCTTTATAATTCAATCATTTCCTTTTCTTCCCTTTTTTTAGTAGCCAAGGAAAATTGAGAATAATCCACATTCATGTGGGCTACCTATACATGTGAGGTATCAGGAACTCTCTTCACAATGATACTCCCCATTAGTCCTGAATCATCAGGCTGTGATGGAATAGCCCTAGACCCTCTTTCTAATAACCACATAACAAGAGCAGCTTGGTCATTACTAAATGTAGTTCCCAAGAACTCCTTTTTATTTGGATCTTGCAATCCCAAATTATTAAATCAAGGCATAACCAATCTCCCAATTGGGCAATAATTAAATATTTGCAGCCTTTACCTTCTGTCTCCCTTCTTCAGGGGTTATGTTCTGGAACTCTTGAGTCATTTGTTCTTTTATTTGACTTTGAATGGAGGCTTCATCCATTTCTAGATGTTTTGCTTTCATATTTTTACACCTTTCCTCAAAAATGTGCATGTTTGCCCGCCAAGCAAACTGGTGGAAAGCCCTAGACCTTACAAAACTGTCATAAAAAAAAAATTGCTAACTGGCTTGTTCCAAAATAGGGTCTAATTCCCTTCCCCTAAAATTTTCTACAGTTAACTCAAAACTTGGCATAGGAGGCTCTTGGGGGTTCCCTTCATCAATCTCTGCTTGGGTAACAAAAACTCCCCCTTGTGATCCCATTTATTCAATTTTCTCATTAGTGAGCTACTCCTCCTCAATTCTCATGGGGTTTGGGAAGGTGAGTAACTCTCATCATGTGGTTCCTCTTCCCTTATTATCTTTCTCCTCTTGGGAGAAGGTTCAGGAGGCCTTTCTTTAAAAACAACATTAGTAGATTCAACTATCTATTTTCCTTTATCCACAATGAGCCTTTGATCCTGAATGACAGTATATCTTGACCTCCTTTGTACAACTAGTGGTCCTACCCCTATATTGGGAGTGAAACCCAATCTTTTCATTATTTCCCTGGCTTTATATGGAAAAGAATAAATGAAATGTTGCTTCTTCTCATTTATTACCTCCATTATTTTGGGGAATGTACTTATAAGCTTATTTATTCTATGTGGAGCAGTTACAACATTACTAAGAGGGCTATAATCTTTGTCAAAACAATTAATAAAATTCAAAACTTTTGAATAGACTCTCCATTTTTCTTTCTTTGTTTCTTGCTTCTGCAGAGAGTACTCATTCCTTATTACATCTTTAGAGAAATAAAATTCATGGTCAAATGGATAAAGTTTGATCAAATGCCTAAGGGTCAAATTAAAGAAACCTTCTACATCAAAAAAATGAGGTTGAGATACTGCCATTTTATACTACTCAAAAAATTTGTAGAGGAAGACCCACCCTTCCTTGGTTATTACAAACTGGTGGGCTAATGTGCAAGTGGGAAAAATTGATCTTGTTCCCTTTTTGTGAGAAAGAGCTTCTTCCACTCCTCCCAACTACCACAAGAATTCAGCTACTCCTACCTTTAAGGGCATCTGGTAAGGTAGTACATGGTGTGTTCCTTTGAATCCATAAATCTTGATAATAGTTAAAACTGGATATGGGATGATATCTCCCCAATTATGTGAAACTTTCAAATTATGGGGTTTGTCCATAGGCCTAACAAGGTGCATTAGTGTCTTAGGAATCTTGGGATTGTCTCTTAATATGAGGCACCTCATTTTGGAGGCAAAGTGCCTCTCGAATCTAACAAAACTAGAATTTTGTGCTTCCCCAGTCATATCTGCACTCTATAATTGAACTAGCAGTGCTTCCCCCTCTTGTTCTCTCTTCAGAACCATTTCTTTACCAAAGTATGTAGCCCCCTTAAATAGAAACATGTGCATCAACATGGAGTATTGGCCCCAAACCTTCTCCACCTTGCCCTTAGCAATCCCAACCAATCCACTATGAATCTCATCAGCTAGGTAAGAAGCAAAATCAAAAATTATTTCCACACCAAAAGAGGATATTTAAGTGATCATATACATGAAGCTCACAAGGATAAAATCTTCTTCACCCTCTCCGAAAACTTTGCACAGGGTCTTGTATATCTCTACTGCCTTGGCATTGAAACATAATTTCTTGAAAGGTTCTTTAGGGGATGATGTTATTGCTGGTAGGGTTCCAATTCTACCTATGTGGGCCTTCAATGCACCTTTTCTAACTATGTCCTTTTTTGACATATATTCCTTTTCTAAATCTGTCAAATTAATGGGCACATGATACCTAATCAGAGGTCCCAAACAAAAAACTTCCCTAATCTCTTCTAGACTAATGGCAATTAGAATTTCACCATCTTCTCTTCTCACTACCCTAGTGGCTTGATCATAACTTTTCACCATGGCCTCAAAGAGGTCATAATCCATAAACACATTGGTAACAACTAGCTTTCATAGGTCAAAATTGCATTTATTGGCATGTGGGGCAAACAATTTCCTTTCTAGAAACCATTTCTTGAACAAATTCAAACCAGTTTGTGAGGTTTGAGCATCCTGGACCCAATTACCCTTATCATACAATTCATCAACTATCCTCAACCTAGGGTTTAATGAGGTCAAATTTTTAACTTGCATTGTCTCTACAGTTGGCTTAGGCAACAACTCAAGCAAGTCATCATGTACATTTCTATACAAATAATTTACTTGACCTAAAAATCCCTTCTTCAAAGGAATCTTTGATTATGCTTTACAGAACTGAAACACCTATAGAGATTATAATAAAATTACTTACTTCAATTCTATCATTTTTTTCCTCTATATTTCTACAAATTTTTCCACAAACAAACTACTTCACAATTTTTCCAAACTCTAGCATGATTTTCTTCAGTAATTACTTCTGCTCAGGGAAGGCTCAAAATCTTTGTTTGCGTAAGGTGAAATTGATAAAATCTCCTATATTATATTCTATTTTTCCTCACATGTGAAGCTTTTGTGTCTAATTAATACACAAAGTGGCACCACCTTTTGCATTTAAATCTATGCCATCGATCTTTAAAAATCCTACGATCATGGGAAATGGAGAAAGACAACTTGGAATCGCACTTGACAAGTTGGCCAATAGATCTAATGAAAACTGTCCATGTACACAACTCCTTCCTTGATGGCACTTCTATCTGGACCCATTGGCGACTAAGGACACATGTCAATAGGTCGCTACTTCGTTATACATAAAGAATGAGCACCTTGCCATAGCAAAGCAGTGATAGCCATCGATTTGATCTTGATCTTGTGGATGATATATTATTGTATTTCTTAGAAGGATAGTGGTGGGCCCTCATTTGCTACCTCGCTATATGTATCATCCGAGAAACTCTTCATGGTGAGATAGCAATGGCCATTGATCTGAGATTAAATCAAAGGTGGAGAAACTGCACCAAGTACCCTGAAGAGTGGTGGGTCCCATACTCGCTATGTCGCATAGATTAAACAACTTGCAACTTTCCATAGGGCGGTAGCGAGGACTATTGATTCTAGTTTGATTTGACAAACGAGATCCCTTATGTGATTTTTGAATGGGGCATGGGTCTGGGGCACTGGTGATGTAGGAAAATCTGTACAATTGGCACAAACCAAACCTTTCTTTTAATCTTAATCGCCCTTACACATCACTTGATGTCCCACTGGATGTTCTTTTCACAGCGGCTCGCTACTTCGCTAACGACGAGATGTCAAGTTTTTTTGATAGCGAGGTAGCGAGCTCTGGTAACTTTAATAAAACTTAGTACTATGAAATATAATAACCCATCGAATCACCATCACTCTTACTAACTACTTCTAACAATAGTAGTTATTGCTTGTCATGCCATCTAGACAAACCATGGTTATCGAGAATTTTTGAGGCCATCGTGTCTTTGATTTCATGACACCTTGCTATTTCGCTAATGGCAAGATGCTTAGTTTTTTCAATAGTGAGGTAGCGAGGCATCAGAAAGACCCTCATTCCAGTGCTAACTTTTGATTACTTCCACTGGGTCCCGTTTCCAATTTTGATAGTACTTGTAAGGTGTACGTGACTGAAAGGTCAGCTAGAAGACAAATCTTTGACCATTGTATATTCATTTTGCAATCCTATTTTATAACTTTTTGGCACTTGCTACCTCGTTATACGTAAAAAGTGCTCAAGTTCTTATAGTGTGGTAACGAAAATAGTAGATCCATTCAGATTAGATGGTGAGGAATCTGAGAGGAAAGGTGAGGAATATTTTCCCAAGATGATTTTTCAAATATTTCATGCCTGAAATTTTTTAAATGGAATGAGACGTAGGATTTTCACAAAAGTTTTCAAAGGCTAACAAAAGGATGACTTAGCTAGAGAACCTACTCACCATTAAAGGATACAATCTAAATTTTCTATACCTGGACAAAGGAATTTTATCATGCAAAAATTCAGACCAACACTTTGTTTAACATTTTATTATCTTCTTTTGTGATAAGCTTAGGCATAGATCCTAGAATTTTTTTTTGAGTTGTGAGGTTTGAATATTCATATCTTTTTAGAAAATCTTTTAAATATTTTATAAAGTTTTCTACTATTTGTTTTGGACTTTCTATTTTAATTCCCTCACTATTCTTTCTTTTTGATATTCTCTTAATAGTTCTATCATTGATCATACTATTATTGAAGAATTTACTGTTGTGGTCTCCTTCCTAGAGCCATGTTTCTTGAGATTTTTGTCTTCAAAGTATTTCTTCTTTGTTAATTATTTCTTCTTGTTTGTGCTTTATTTCTTTCTCTTTTTCATATATTTAGTTTTTCATTCCTTTCTTGATAACAACTTTATTTAGGTTGTTTAGTTCTTTTATTTCTAATTTTTCTTTGAAGATATTATTAAAGTGTTGTTTGTTCCATTTAAAAATATTTCATTTTCGTTGTTTAAGTCTAGACATGAAACAAATTATTCTTGATCCCTTTACTTCTCCTTCTATCCACCATTTCTTTATATTTTCCATGAAGTTTGTATCCATAGATCACATTTTTCATATATAAATGGATTTATTATTGGTTTTTGTGTTTCTGAGATCTCTAGACTAATAGGGAAATGGTCAGAGATAGCGTAAGGGAGTATATTTGATTGTATTGTGTAGTCAAATGTCTGCAAATTTTCTCTAAAGATAAATCTATCTAGTCTTTCTGCAATCTGGAAAATAATAGTTTCCTCTATTAAACCAAGTGTACTACCCATTTTTTTGAGGGATGTCTATGAGATTTGCTTTCTAGAGCCATTCTTTAAAATCTAGCATGGTTTGTGTTGTGTTTTATGTGTGTCCACTATTTTCTATTAAATATAAGGTGGCATTTCAATCACCTCCTACCCATGTGTTCTCATTTTGGATCATTTTTATGAAGGTTCTTATTTCATTCCAAATAAATTTCATTCTATTGTCTAAATAGAACATACACATTTATGATGATGAATTTAATCTTTGTTGTGAAGCTTTTGACCATTTTTATTGATTGAAATGCTTTTTAAATTGATTTTCCTAGGATCCCATATTGTACCAATTCCTTCTGAAGCTCCATCTGATTCTCTTAGTAGGGACCTCCATAGACCTAATTTTTGGATAATTTCTCTCCTTCTCGTATGCTAAGTTTGGTTTCTTGAATCATTATTAATTCTGAATTGAACAAGGTTAAGCTACACTTGATTAACTGCTTCTTGTTAGGTGCATTCAATCCTCTATCATTCCAAGTGGTTAGCCTCATTGTTCATTGGGAAGGAACTTCCCCTTCCCACCATTCAAGACATCTAGGATCTTCTTTTAGTTTTATGCTTTACCCATTGATGCCCTTAATTCTTCACCTATGCTTTTTCTTTTTCCAATTCATTGTATCTTGATGTTGGGTTTCCATCCAAGTTGTGTGCTATCCCTAATTTATCCTTATTTTCTAGTGGTTGTTGGTTTATATCTCTACCTATTGCTTCTTTTTTTTATGTTTCTTCTAGTATGGTTTCTTCCAATATTCTTTCTAGAATCTCTATTTCCTCCTTTTCCAATAATGTTTCCTCCTCTTCCATTATATTTTCATTGCTTATCTTTTTTTTCTTCCTTTAAGAGATCCATTACTCCAAATTCTTCATAGTATTCTTTTGAGGGCTTCTCTTTAGTGTCTGATTTCTCTATATTCCTAAGGTTATTTGTCCAAAGTTCATTAAGAAGAGTTGATACATCTCTAGGTATTTTTTCATGAAAATAAAAGTCTTCCCTTTCCAAGTACTTGTATTAAAGGGGTCTCTAACATTTGTAGGTGTTTTCCAGAATTTGTCTCTTCACTTCTTCTTTTTCTTCCTAATAGGTATCACCTCTATTTGTCCTACTATTGTTGGGATAGAAAGAATTTTATCCTGTTCTAGTGTGCTATTACTAAATACTTGTTTTTTGATGCATGTTTTTGGGTGATCTTTCCCCAAATGATTCCTTTTGGGTTGATGTTTATGATGTAGTTTTATTGCTTACTTTATTTGAATTTTTTTGGCTTAATTCTTCCTTTGTAAAAGACTATGTGCTTTCACTGTATTTCCTCCATTTTTTTTCCCTTTTCCTCTCTACTTCAATTAACATATCATGTTGTTTTGTTTTTCCTTTTCCTTTCTACTAGTTTCCTTGATACCCTTTAGTACTTTTTTCATTACTAGTATGTTTGTTGCATGTTGCTCATGTTTCTCCCTCCATAATGTTATGTAGTCTTTTGTGCCACTATTTGTTAGCGAGATCTAATGTGCCAATCTATTCACGATTTTCATGTTGTTTCTAATTTCTCCCTCATATCTCAGTTAAATCTAGCATTGATAACATCTTTTGTAGTTTTTGCATAGATTCTTCTATGATTTTTCTTTCTTGTGATATTGTTTAAATTATTTCTTATAGAGTACCTTTTCCATCAATTTTGGACTCTTTTTCTTTTTTTTCCTAATATTGTTGCCATGTGTTCCAATTTTTCCCACTTGAAGCTCTTTTTACTTCCTTCCTTCTATTTTCCAAGTTCCTTTCTATTTAGTTATTTATGTAGAATGCATCCTCTTATTACAATTGTTGTTGGTTTTGGGGAAGATCTTTCTTGGAGATGAGTTTTTATTGATCAATGTGGGGTGTTGCTCTTTAAGGGAATCGAAGTCTATGATCTCTTTAACTTGTCCTTCAAATCTTGAGCATATCTTGTTTTGTGGAAGTATGAAATCTATTTCTTTAACCAATTTTCATCTTCGAGGATTTGTTTGGCTTTGTTTTGAGATTGTCACCTTCTTCTTGATGCCTTTCTATTTTAGACTATTTGTTATTGTCCTTCCTCTTTTGGATGATCTCAAGTTTCTAAATGCTTCCTAATTTCCTTCTTTCATGGATTTTGGTTGTTGATTATGTTTTCCTTTCATTCTTATAGCCATGCCTTTCTTAGTTATAACCCTTTTTTTTTATTTTTTTTTATAGTTTTGAATTTGTTTGAGTAGGTGAGTATAGGGTTTTTTAAATTTGGGATATGGATTTTAGGGTTGTAGTAATGTGCTAATTTGTTTGTAAGGCATAGTAGAGCCATCATGTTGGTTGGGCAAAGAAAAGAAGAGCATGCTATTGATCCCAGATTGAATTTCACATATCTTTTCACCAAATGATCTTTTAATCTAGCTCTTTTGTTTAACTATCAAAAAAATACTATATCTTATAGTCAAATAGATTGAACTATATATAACTTAACAAAATCTGAATCACCTAAATCATAGTTTTCCTTGAAATTTTATAAAAGCATTTGAAACCACTTGTAACTTTGAAAATAAGTCAAATTCTCCTAGGTGATGTGTATATAAATCTTGTTGAATTGCTTTTGGGTTCTAACTAATGTCACATTGAGATGGTGTTGTACAAGGTTTTGGTATCTTCTCTAGAAAATAAGTCATGGTTGTAGAAAGGTCATCAAGTGCATAGGTTCATGTTGATTTTCAAATTAGTATATATAATGACAATGTTTAGAGATGGATAAAGCTTTTCATTCTCTATCCAAATTTAAAAAGAAATGTAAATTTTTAAAAAAAAATTCAACAATCATACCACAAAAATGGAATCTTAACCTACCATTTTAGCCTCAAGAAATATTTATACATAAATTTTTATTTTCTTCTAATGTTTATGATACTATGTGATGTGATATATTTTGAATAAAATTCACAAACATAGATTTATGAGTAGTGTTGAATTAAGATTAGGATTTTTTGTAGTTATTGTAATGTTTAAAGTTAGGGTAGAGTTCAACTAAATTCAAACAAGCCAACCCTTTATGGTTAGAGAAGAAGATAAAATAATTTTATAAAGTTAACGTTCATTGCATTTTTCATCTAGCCTAGCTTAAATTAATCAACAAAATTATAAATATTTATTTCATTTTATTTAATGGGAAGATGATATATTGTGATAAAAATAGATAGGGAAACATAATAATTCATTTGTAGATAAATATGAAGAGAAGAGGAGGGAGACAAAGACATAGAATGATAAAGATACATGGGGCGATAGATGGATAGTGGATAGATAGAGATCTAGATAGAGCACATACGTAGATTAACTCAAAGATAGATAGAGAAAATATATATGTTGGAGTGAATGGTAAAGAAACATAAGATGAAATCAAGATGGAGAGGGAGAAAAGACGGTATGTGTTTGTGAATAAAAGAGATATAAAGATGGGGGTAGGGAAGTAGACATGGAGAGTCTATGAATAACTATTCAAGAACATCAAAAGTATACAAGACTATCGGCACAACCCTTACACCCTTCAAAGGTTCTAGCACTAGTTTTTAAAAAAAAAAAAATTGGTGCAAAACACATAGTGTGTACTACTAGAGTGGGCATCCAAGTACAATTTGTGACTATCTTCTAACCTCATAAAATGAAAAAGACCTTGTTTAACAACAAACCAAATTAGTAAAATTGCTCATCAACCCTTAAAGAAATAATAACAGTAGGAAGCAATCAGGATGTATGTGCTTTGTCTTACAATTGTAAATGGGTTAAATGTACTCCAGAGAAAAAAACAAGACACTTTTTCCATAACTGAATGTAATCAATGCTTACAATTACGTTGTCTTTAAGATTTAGGTGTAGAAGGGATTACCACCATAATAATAAACTTATTAATACTAGTGTGAACTAAAGTCATTAAGATGTTCATTTCCTTTCATATTATAGAATTTCAAGCTACACACTCAATATTAATAGATTCCCCCTTCACACCCACATATGAAATGAAACCCACAAGAAAAACTTGACAAGAAGACACTATTTCTAAAATTTTATGTACATGAATGGGTGAGATATATTGATGTTGGGGATAGCACTAGCTTATATATATCCATATATATTATGGCAAGAGTAATCATTCTCGAGGCACCTCTTTTTATTTAATCCTAGGTTTATTTAAATTGTAGTTTGGATTTACGAAATAGGCACCTTGAGAACAATTACTCTCGTCATCTATCTACATACATACATACATATATATCTATGTGTGTGTGTGTGTGTGTGTGTGTGTGTGTGTGTGTGTGCGTGCGTGTGTGTGTATGTATGTATATGTATGTATATATATGTATATGTATATATATATATATATATATAGATATGTATATGTATATATATAGATATGTATATATATACATATGCATAGATACATATACATATATATACATTCGTATATATACATACATACATACACACAAAAATATATATATATATAAATAAATAAATAAATAAGTATATATATATATATATATATATATATATATATATATATATATATATATATATATATATATATATATATATATATATATATATATATATATATATATATATAAAAGCTAGTGGCAGTCGTGACACATTAGGAAAAATATTTACTTTTTATTTATATTTTAATAAGGTTATTATAAAATTGTTAGTTAAATTTTAATTAGAGTTGTATAAAGTTACTATAAAATTATGCTTCAAAACCTTTTTTTAAAATTTAATATATGGAGTTTAATTTAGATTTTTTTTTAAAAATCGGTATATTGTAATGTAAAATGTTATAATCAAACATAGATATATGGTTAGGGAAAAATTCACCATTACATTTAATTTTAACCTTAGGGATAGAATTAGGGTTAGGGTTAGCACTAGGATTAGGGTTGGAGTTAGGGTTAGCATTTGAGTTATGGTTAAGGTTATGGTTAGAGTTACGGTTATGGTTATTGTTACAACTATGCTAAAGTTTCAGATTAGAGTTATGTTTATGGTTAAGGTTAGGGTTAGAGTTATGGCCATGGTTAAGATTAGGGTTAGAGTTATGGTTATGGTTATAATAAGGCTAGGGTTAGGGTTTGATTCAGTGCTAAGGTTAGAGTAAGGGTTAGGTTTTGACTCAAGATTAAAGTTAGGGTTAGGGTTAGGGTTACAATCCAATTATAGTAGAGTTAGATTTAGGGTTAGAGTTAGGGATAGAGTTATGATTATGGTTAAGGTTAGGGTTAAAGTTATGCTCATGGTTAAGATTAGGGTTAGAGTTATGGTTATAGTTAGGGTTAGGGTTAGGGTTAGGGTTGTTGTAGGGCTAGGTTTAGGGTTAGGGTTAGGGTTAGAGTTAGGGATAGAGTTATATTTATGGTTAAGGTTAGGATTAGAGTTATGCTCATGGTTAAGGTTAGGGTTAGAGTTATGGTTATGGTTAGGGCTAGGGTTATAGTAGGGCTAGGATTAGGGTTAGGGTCAGGGTTAAGGTTAGAGTTACAGTTAGGATTATGGTTTGAGTTAGGATCAAAGTTAGGGTTAGAGTTATGGTTAGAGTCCAATTATGGTAGAGTTAGATTTAGGGTTAGAGTTAGTGGTAGAGTTATGTTTATGGTTAAGGTTAGTGTTAAGGTTAGGGTTAGGGTTAGAGTGAAGGTCGGGGTTAATGTTAGAATTAGGTTTAGTGTTAGTGTTAAGATTAGGGTTAGGATTAGAGTTAGAGTTAGGGTTAATATTAGGATTAAAATTAAGGTGAGGGATAGAGTTTTAATTAGAGTTAGGGTTAGATTTATGGTTATTGTTAGGGCTAGAGTTACAATTAGAGCTAGAGTTAGGGTTAGGGTTAGAGTTACAATTAGAGCTAGAGTTAGGGTTAGGGTTAGAGTTATAGTTAGGGATAGAGTTAGGGTTGGGTTTAGAATTAGAGTTAGAGTTAAGATTAGGGTTAGGGTTAGAATTAGGGTTACAAATGTAATTAGAATTGGATTTAGAGTTAGAGTTAGGGTAAGGCTAAGAATTAGGGTGAGGCTTAGAATTAGGGTTACAAATACATTCAAGGTTAGGCTTGCAATAAGAGTTAGGGTTTGAGTTAGAGTTAGAGTTAGAGTTAGTGTTAGAGTTAGAAGTGCAATTAGATTTAGAAAAAGGGTTAGAGTTAGATTTAGAGTTAGGATTAAATTTAGGGTTAGAATTAATGATAGGGTTATTATTAGAGTTAGAGTTAGGGTTAGGGTTAGTGTTAGGGTTAGGGTAATAGTTAGAGTTAGAGTTAAAACTAGAGGTAGTGTTAGTGTTAGTGTTAGTGTTAGTGTTAGTATAAGAGTTAGATTTGGAGTTAGAGTTAGAGTTAGAGTTAGACTTAGAATTGGGGATAGGGTTCAGGTTCAGGTTAAGGTTAGGGTTAGGATTAGAATTGGATTTAGAGTTAGGGTTCGAGTTAGAGTTAGAGTTAAAGTTAGAGATAGAGTTGGGGTTAGGACTAGATTTAGGGTTAGGGTTAGAGTTAACATTAGGATAAGAATTAGAATTAGGGTTAGGGTTAGGGTTAGAGTTATATATAGTATTAGGGTTAGCATCAGGGGTAGGTTTAGAGCTAGAGTTAGGGTTAGGGTTAGAGTTACAATTAGAGTTGGAGTTAGAGTTAGAATTAGGGTTAGAATTAGAGATAAAGTTAGAGCTAGATTAAGAGTTAGGGTTAGAGTTAGAGTTGGATTTAGGGTTAGAATTAGGGTTAGAATTAGGGTTGGGATTAGAATTAGCATTAGAGTTAGAATTAGGATTAGAATTAGTGTTAGGGTTAGGTTTAGGGTTAGGGTTAAGGTGAGAATTAGAGTTAGAGTTATAGTTAGGGTTAGAGTTAGGATTAGAGTTATAGTTAGGGTTAGAATTAGGTTAGGGTTAGGGCTAGGATTGGGGTTAGGTTTAGAATAAGGATTAGTGTTAGGGTTATATAGGTTAGGGGTAGAATTAGGGTTATAGTTAGAGATAGAGTTAGGGTTAGAATTAGGGTTACAAATATAATTAGGGTTAGAGATTGAGTTAGAGTTAGGGTTAGGGTAAGGGTAAGAATTAGGGTTAGGGCTAGAATTAGGATTACAAATATAGTTTGGGTTAGAATTAGGGTTAGGGTTAGGGTTAGATTTAGAGTTAGGGTTTGAGCTAGAGTTAGAGTTAGAGTTAGAATTAGAGTTAGAACAAGGGTTAGAGTTAGAGTTAGGGTTAGAATTAGGGTTAGGTTTAAGGTTAGCACAAGGGTTATTGATAGAGTTATGGTTAGTATTAGGGTTAGGGTTACAATTAGTGTTAGTTTAGTGTTAGTGTTAGTGTTAGTGTTAGTGTTAGTGTTAGTGTTAGTGTTAGTGTTAGTATTAGTGTTAGTGTTAGAGTTATAGCGAGGGTTAGAGTTAGGGTTAGAATTGAGGCTAGGGTTAGGGTTAGGGTTAAAACTAGAGTTGGAATTAGGGATAAATTTATAGTTACAATTAAAGTTGAAGATAGAGTTGGGGTTAGGGTTAGATTTAGGGTTAGGGTTGGAGTTAGATTTAGATTTAGGGTTAGAGTTAGGGTTAGAGTTAATTGTAACCCTAACTCTAACCCTAATATATTTAGTAGCCACATCCATTCAAGAAATGTTTTGTACAACAATAGATTTATTTTTTCTTGTTCTCTTCTTCATGAGAGTTACATAGAACAATGGGGAAACAAAATTTCCAATGCAACTAATTAGAAGAATTTTTTTGAAATTGAAGACAAGAATGGACTACACACTAAAAAAAAACTCTATAATGGTCTAAATAGATGTCACATTCTTCAATGATTAGGATTCTTTTGTGACCTTTATTTGAATAATGATTGTGAAAGAATTCTTTCATCATTGAGGGAAACCCATCCACTTTTGTAGATGTATCACACAAGAATTTTTATGCATCTTTCATATGCATTTCTTCAATTTTCTCAATGTAGTCAATTGGAAATATTGCATTCTCCACAACTTTAATTATAGTTTTCCACGTCTCTTTAATTATTTGTAGGTATTTGTCAAACTCGATCTCAAAGAAATTATTTGAGGTCATTGAAGTAGTCAGATTAGTATCAAATAATGTTTGATTCTTTATTCGAGGCATCCATGACTCAAATAGTAACTTGCAAACTTATAAACAAACATCAACATATAAAAATAATCAAAATAAAAAAATTATTAATAATTAACATAAATTCTTTCAAATGAATAATGTTCAAACTAATCAAAATCAAAACTATTTCAAACGAAATAGATAGATTGTAATGTTTGAAATATGGTGGCATTGCCTTCCACTTTTCAAACATAACAAATATAAATATTAATAAAATTCTATATATACTATGAATATTATTTAAATAAAATATATACATAATCCAATTAAATAATGACAAAATATAAACTAAACATATGATTCATTTATTTTAAATTAATTATTAGATTAAATAAAATATAAATTTTATTGATAAGGTGACCTTTCCATCCATATTAATGATAAAAATTAATTATGGAACATGAAAAACATAAATATTTTGAAACATGCAAATATAAAACTATTATGAAACATACAAATCTAAAACATGCAAACCAAAAACATTTTGAAATATGCAAATCTAAGCCTAATATGAAACATGAAAATGTAAAACTAAATTGAAACATGCACATTAAAATTGTGCAATGAAATGTATTATCAAATTTCTAAATCAAATTGATTTTGAATCGATTTGAATTCTAAATCTAAATCAAACATGCAGGGCTAAACCATATGAAACTTATTGAAATTGAAATCTAAGTCAAAGGAGAATATTATAACCAATTTGGAAACTAAATGTACATTTAAATATAAATACATAACTAAATCTAAATCTAAATGCAAAACTAAATTTAAAATTGAAAAATAAAAATAGAAATCTCAAATGCAAAAAAATTACTTTAAAACTTTAATCTACTCCTCTTCAAAAACTCTAACCCGATCCAATAATCTCCACCTCTTCCTCGCTATAAAAAAGAAAAATGAAAATGAAATGAGGAGCATTTGTTTCATAACCAATGAGATGCTCCTCATATCCCCCAATAGATGTCATTTGACATTCCATGAATTTGTTTCAAATTCCCCCACTCCCCACAAAAAAAAGCATGAATGTGCATGCAAAAATATATTTAACAGAAAGAAAATATTTTTTATTTAAAAATTTAATGAAATTATTTCATCCCTATTTTTTTGCATTGTATTGTTTCGGCCTTATTTTTTTGGGTCCTAGTTTTTGGCCCCTTTTTTAGGCCCTATTATTTCGGTATCCATTTGGCTTCATATTGTTTTGGCCAACTATTATTTCAAGAATATTTTTCTATTTTATAATCTAATAATGATAAAATACATACTAAATATATGATTCATCTACTTTAAATACATCATTAGGTTTAATAAAATATAAATTGTAGTGCTATGGTGACATTGTCATCCACATTAATGATAAAATTATACTTTGAAACATGAAAATATAAATACTTTGAAACATGAAAATGTAAAACTATTATGAAACATTCAAATCTAAAACATGCAAACCAAAGCTATTTTGAAATATGCGAATCTAAAACTAATATGAAACATGCAAATCTAAAACTAATTTGAAACATGCAAATTTAAAATATGCAAATGAAAAGTATTATAAAATATATAAATCCAATAGATTTTGAATGCAAATCTAAATCAAAATCAAAGATGCAAGACTAAATTATTAAATGAAAGCCTAAACAAAATTTAATAGAATTTTAAATGTAAATGAAATTAATTAAAATTGAAATATAAATCAAAGTAGAATATTATAACTAATTTTAAATCTATATCTACATCTACATCTAAATCTAAATAAAAAGTAGAAATCTCACCTGCAAAAAAATTACTCCAAAACTTCAACCTACTCATGTTCAAAAACTCCAATCTAGTCCTCGAATAATCTCCACCTCTTCCTTTCTACAAAAATATAAAATGAAAATGAAATGAGTAGCCTTTATTTTATAACTTGTGAGAGGCTCCTCATATCTCCCAATGGATGTCTCTTCACATTCCAAGAATTTGTTTTAAATTTCCTCAATCCCTACAAAAAAAAAGCATGAATGTGCATGCAAAATTATATTTAACAAAAAAAAAATCATATTTAAATTATTTCGACCCTATTTTTTTGGGCTTTATTTTTTAGGCGCATATTTTTTGAGCCCTATTTTTTTGAGTCCTACATTTTTGGGCCCTATTTTTTTGTGCCTATTATTTCGGCCAACTATTATTTTGAGGATGCTTTTTTATTTTATCATTTAATAATTTAATATTTAATTTAGAAGTTTGTAACTGCTCTCTTTTCTTTTTTATTGACAAGGAATCTTGGCATATTCTTATGCTAGGCATTTGTGCTGCCATTGTATAGAATGCCTCTTGGTGTAATCATAAAATGATATTTTCTCTATAGAATCTGATGAACAATTTTCTTCTTATTTATTGAATGACTTGTGGAGGAGGAGGGAAGAATTTAGAATAATAGTTTCAAAATATTATTACCAATATTAAATAATAAAATTAAAACAAATATAAAAACAATAATAAATAATTTAACAAATGAGATTTGATAATCAATTCTATTTCTATTATTTTCATAAATGATGACAACTCTAAAATAGTTCTCAACTTACCTTGTTTTAACATAAAATTACATTAAGTATATGTAGAGAATGTGTTGCCTCCAAAATTTAAGTGACACTATAAGCTTTAAACCAAAATAAATTAAATCAAGAAGAGAATATTTTCATCAAAACTAACTTTTTAAAACATTTTACTAAATACAACTTAGTAAAGTATGATCTAACTTACAAACTATATATGTTTTATCTAGTTAACTTTTAAACTCTAGAAAATAGTCTAGTTAACTTAGAAATTACTAAGAAAGGTCCAATTGCTGCAAATTAATCGTAGTTCTTAGTTCTACTAAGATGCACAAGATTTTTGGCCAACTTTATAGTGCTCAAATTATCACAAAAGGTCACATTAGGCTAAAGATTTTTTTCAGCTATTGCTTCAAGAAACTTCCTTAGCCACAATTCTTAAGTACATATAGAAATTATTGCAACGTATTCAGCCTTTAAGGAAGAAACAAAAACTATAATTTTTTTCAAACTCCAAGAAATCAATCACAAACCAAAGGTAAAAAATTACTAAGAGTATTTTATTTATCATCCACATTACCTCCACAATTAGAGTTATTGAGATAAACTAGATTAAATATCTTATAACTATAGTAATGAATGTCTAAAATTAAAGTTCCTTTCAAATACCTTTTTTTTTGTAACATTGATATTTAAATCAAAAGATTTTTTATATACCTTGCAATAAGAGAAACTGTACATGCAATATGAAGCCTAGAGTTAATGAGAAAAATCAAACTATAACTATAGTCCTATAAATTATTCCTTATGCCTTTTCACCACCATTATCTCTATACAACATAACTACATGAGAAATTAGAGTGGAGATTTGTTTTGAATCAACCATATAAATTTTTTCCAATAAATCCCCTACATATTTTGATTGACACAAGAAAATTTAATCCTTACTTTGATTAAAAAAATTCAGTCCCTTAAAATAGTACATAAATTCTAAATATAACATCTCAAATTCTCTCATCATAGAAAATATGAATTTATCTTTCATTAAAAAACTACTACACTCTTTTAGATGATTTTCTAGATACAAAATCAGAATAACATGCCATTAGTCTCTTGTATAAATGGTAGGTTCATTTATACTTTTTTTAAAGCTACTATCTTAAAAATACGTACTAATCCTAACATACCAAGCTTTTGGTGTTTACTTGATACCATACAAGTTTTTCTTTATCTTGTATACTAGATGCCCTTTACCTTGGACTGCAAAACCTTGTGGCTAGTTGAGATAAAGTTTTTCTTTTAAGCTAAAACATAAATTAATATCCTAATGGTCTCTTGGAATGCAACAATTTTAAAAAATTATTCATAATCTATAGCTGAACTTTGAGTGAATCCTTAAGCAACTAGTCTCACTTTGTGTCTTTTATCTCCTCCATCCCTATTGGAGTTAGTCTTGTAGACCCATTTATTTCTATATTTTTCATATTTTTTGAAAGATCTATAAGCTCCCAAGTACCATTTTTGTGAGCATAGTCCATCTCTTTTTTCATTTATTGCATCTATATTTCATTATGATACATATCTTCATAAAATGATAGTCAAAATTAGCATACAAAAATAATGCAAAATGCACTATGTCAACTATAGGAATTTCCTCATGTAGTTGAGCTACAATTGTATCATAAATATTAGCTAAACATTTTAACTTTTTGGGTTGAACTTAATCTTGATATTGAGATTGTATGTGATACATAAACGCTATTAGAAGGGTTGCATAGTGAATGTGTAATAGAAGGAATTGAATTGTGAGTTGGCTTCCCATGATCAATATCAATTATAGTACCATAATTTAAAACAAATTTAAGCTTTTCAATATGGCCTCTTTGATGATCATAAACTCCTCCTCCATACAAAATAACTTCTCTTGAGACAATTGAACTATTACTAATAGGGTTATACAATGTGTAAGCATTTCTTTACTCATTGTACTCAAAAAAACTAGAAGAAAGACTCTTAGGGTCTGAGTTCTTCCTATTTTGATATGTAACATGTACATAGGATACATAGCCATAAACTCTAAAATGTGTATCATTAGACTTTTTGACATATTATGCTTCCCAAAGAGTCATTATTAAAAGTTATCTAGTGCGACTTTGACTCAAGATGTATAAAATGTAAGAAATTGATCATCACAAAAACTATTATTTAATCATTTAGTTTGTGACATATTCCTTATCATTTCAATTTTGGTACAAAAATTCCTTTTGAGAAGTCACCCCATTTTACAAAGGTGTGCATGGAATAGTTAATTATCTTTTGATGTCATGTGCAAATCATAAAAACTCTAAAAGTCTCTGCCAATCCTTAAACATTTCATTTACAACCTTCCCCATTTTCCATATGAGCTTTAAACCTTTTAAAAGCATCAAAAGCTTCCTCCATTGACTTGGAAAAATAAACCCAATAATAACATGGGTAACTATAAATGAAAGTAATATAGTATGACTACTTACCCAAAATATCGGTCTATATAGCACCAAAAACTATCATAACAAATCAATTGTAGTGTGTAATGGGCCCTCAAGATTTTTGATGTAGAGAAGGATTACCTTCTAGCCTTTGCTTTAGTACAAGCTTCACAAGGCTCCTTTTGTTCTTGAACCTTAGGAAACCTCAAAATAGAATTCTTCAATGCATGAAGCTTCATGCCATTAAAATTCAAATGTCCATACCCAAGGTGCCACAACACACATTTATCCCCATATAACAAGTTAACTTCTATGTTCACCAAAACTCAATAGCAACATTATATTTTGTGACATAGGAACTAGTATAAGCAGTTGATTACCTTTTCTTTATTATCACAAATTGTACCCTTTTTTTTTCAAGAAAAAACCTTCTAATTCATTTCTCATAACTACGCTATACTTGGTATTTTTTCCTTAAACATTTGAGTATAAAAAAAATCTTGAACACCTACTTACTCTCCCTTTAATGGATATCCATGGCCCCTTTTGTTGAAACCCCTTGTTTTTTGTCATTAACAAGCCTAATCTTGGATTTAAAACCCTCATTAAGTTTACAAAACAAGTTTCTATTACCAAGCATGCAATTAGACAACTTTTAATATGAATCCCAAGCATAATTGACACTACTTTCAACTTTATCAAAGTAGAAAATAAATTTCTAGAGGAAGGATCTTCACCCTTTGGAGCATAATGATCATTTTATTGTTATTGCCTAATTTTAATCTACAATCTCACTCAAATTAACCATACATGTTACAATTGTAAATTTGAATACATATTTTATTCAATCTACCTCTACCTCTACCTCTTTTTCCTTGACCACTATTTCTTCTTGTAGTTCATCTTGAATAGTACATATTTTAACCTCTTCCTTATCCTTGTCTAAATCTAGAGTTATTAGCCACACTTCCATTCTTTAAAAATTGTAACCAAGAAGAGAAAGCCTTCTCATTAAGATCTATAGATGAATCCCTCAATCTTTACTCATGGGACATAAGAGATGCAACAAGGGTGGAAAAATATTTTCTCTCCTCAATAATCATGATAACAATGATCCATTTTGCTATCAAAATTCTTAATTGGAAAACTATGATACTTAGAGGGGAGGGCGGGGGAGGAGCTGGGCAAGGGGGGAATTAGGATCTATAACACTTATACCTTTTAACAATACTTAAGTTCATTCACCGCATTTACCATCTCATTTCTAATGCATGCATAACATATCTTGTAAAATCAAACTTTTATAACATGTAGATCTAACTAATTAATCACATGCATAAAATGAAAACACATGTATTAAAAAAAGATTGGTTAGCCAGAAATCCTCCAAGGTGAAGGTAAAATTGGGTGGGGATGACAGCCACAAATCTTCACTAATGTAGTAATAAAGTTAACCTATTAGGGTTACCCTTTGATCACTTCTAATGATCTAATCTGTGAGGAGTCTACCCTATTAAAAGTGTTTGAAATTGTTAGGTCTAATCTTGTGAGAGGATTTTGCACTTACAATAGAGTAAGGACTCGGTTAAGAGATTTAGAATTATTCAATAAAACCACTCTGTTATGAGATTATCCCTAACTTAATCTATTAAAGATAATTGAGTACTTAACCCTTGGTTTTCTTCTAATAATATTTTTTTGGATCTCCTCCCTTCAATATGATCTGATCTCTAATCCTATATAGCTTTACTGTCTTACACTTCTTCAAAATTCACTTCCTCTGTTGTTCATAACTAATTTCTTTTGACTCCTCTGCAATGTTTACACTATCACACTTGATCTTCTCCATGATCACATAGATAGCTTACTCACTCCTTTTCACCATATCTCAAATAGGCTTTAGATTTTCTCTATTTAAAGATGTCTAAAGATTTTTCTAGAGTCCTCCACTTTGCCTCTAATTGGTTTTTCATTGGCCATAGGGATTCGTGATCCATGCCATAAAATATGTAATAATCTGTATAAAATCCTCTATGAATATTAAATACATTTTCCATGTTGGCCCAAAATGATTTAGCTCAAAGTATGCATCATTCTTGACTTGAATGCCAATTTTTGTGTAGCTCAATACAATTTTTTTTTGATACTCGGCCTTTACTGTTCTTGTTGCTATCACTCAATCTCTACTTTACTTGACATTTATAGTGTAACTTGACATCAATATGCTTTTTCTACCTAGTAATCATTATGCTGGATTTGTGTTTGAAATACTTGATGGCTAAATATTTTCTTGGCTCCTATAGAGCTTGGCATATACATGTTTATTTATAAGTCTATCACATGACTCAATCTATATAGAGTAGTTCAGTTAGAGTGATGACCTACTGACTCTACATGATATATGACTAAGTGTTTGACACTATTAGATAACAATAGATAGAGATACCATCAATCACACCCTTAAACATTAGTGGCAAAAACACTTTTTCATAGTTGCATAATTGCAAAATGATAATATATGTACTCCCCCTAAGCCTATGACTTAGTTCTTGTAGAACTTCAAAACATTCTTTGACTGACTAATAAAATATGTACAAGACTCTAAATAGTTTGTTTTCAATGCCATATCCTATCTAACTTATGAACTCTAGTCTATTGAATTTTGACTTTGCCTCTTCTAATCTGACAGTCACCTTGTAGTCATTTTTCCATTCATTAAGTAATCATAATCTCATTTCATCATTCCATTTCTCCCTTATTTTTGTCACCATGGTTGTTTCTAGGATTGAATGGGTAGAATCAAACCATATTTTCCAATAAAAGGTTTGTGAACTTGGTTGATCATGGAAATGACATGATCCAATGTGGTTCACCTAGATTCCAAAATGTGATTTTACAACTACAATCTAGCTTCCAAATCAGTCAAACTATTAGCCATCGAAAGATTACAATATTCTTGAATAAGATGCTTTTATATTTTCAATTCTCCTTGCATGACCTTCAAATGAGGTATTAGCATATATTGGATGGAGATCAACTCCACTTTCATGCTGCTATCAGGTGTGTACATCTTGGCCAATTTACCTTGAGAAAATAATAGCTTATTATAGTATCTAGTATTGGTTTTGGCTATTAGAGATATTAAACTATCAGTCTAGTACATGTCAACATGAATTCATTGGATTTTTTTTCCTAAAGATCACTGGTGAATCTTGGAACATCACATAAAATGTTTTACAAATGTTGCACCTTATTTATAACCATCTCAATGTTTTCTATCTACTCCTACAACTCAACTTTTTTCTCAGAAATGGTTGCTGAGATTTTCTCTACAATCTCATTCTCAAATTTCTAGGCTTACCATGCCATCAACTTATCATTTGCTTGAATGTCTCTACCATTTATTTCTTCAACTATATGTACAAGATGGGAAATAATTAGGGTTTTCCCATAAAAATTATTTATATCAAATGTAAATACAAAAATATCCTTTATATCATGCAATACTTTCCTTTATTGATGCTCTCTTCTCATCTCTTCTCATTTCTTCTTTTTTGCCAAAATTTATTGCAACAAAATTGTTTACTCAAAAGTAAGATTTTTACAATCCTATTTTGGCATTTCAATAACTTCATTTAAACTAGCTTGAATATCTAGAGAAGTATCCTTTATTTCTTTCCCTTTACTTGGTGAGGAAGTGTTGCTTCTCAATATTACTTTTGGAGTTGGAGAAGTGGTGTCACCACTTGGTATAGCTTGAATATCAGTGCTTGAGACAATAATAGTAGCACTCAACATTACTTATTTTCCTCCTTATTGTCCTTTATGTGAGGTCATTACACATTTTTTTCTTCTTGATTGGTGGTAGAAATGTTTACACTTGTATTTTTATTCGTTTCCTCAGCCTCTTGCTTTGGTTTCTCAGCAATTGGAGTGTCATGTGTGGAAGCATGAATAGGTGAAAAGTTTCCTTGTGGTTTCAAAACACCTAAGCTTTCTTCATTAATGTGATCATCCTAAATGGTCATAGTCTCTACTTAATTCTCTAGTTCCACTCATTTAGTGGATAGTCCAAAAATTATTTTCCATAGAAACTAATTTTACTAAACTATAGCTTCAATCTTATTTTTCCAAATCATAAAAATTATGAACTTAGGAACAAATTGGTTCCTATTATTTTCCAAAAATGTTGAACCTTTTTCTCCTTTGACAAATCAGTCATGACCTTGGCTAATGTTCCTTTTCTAATGTCTTTTTCTATTGCTGATGCTTGTTTCCATCTCCTATAAAGTCTGATGTATAAATTTATTTGAATTTTCTTCTCTACTTTAGAAGAAAACAATTTATTATTTTACATCATGTCCACCATGGCTTATTTGACGTTATATCTATCTACATCATTTGGTATATCATATTTTACATACATAAAACATGATAAGCTTGAAGAGATATGTATTTTGGCACATACCTCATTAATGGTCTTTTCTCTTCTAGGTATTGTGGTTGATTCATTAGATTGTGTTCTCTTTGCATCATCTTCATCTTTTTCCTTCATCTTAATCAATCTTCTCCTCTTTGGTTGGCTCACAAGGTCTTGAGGTTCTTTCTTTTATGTCCTTGAGAAACTCAACCTAGTATTCTTCACTACTCCTTTATTTGATTTTAACTTGGTGTTCATTGATATTGCCTTAGTCATTGGTTTGGTCGGTGGTGGAGGAGAGAGGAGTGCCATGGCTATCATCTTTGTAATTATTTTTTCTTTAGGTTTAATAGTTTTAACCTTTTTGGTCAATGAAGTCACCTCAACTTGGGCTTTAGCCTGATCTCCTTCTACTTCTTCCTCTTCCTCATTATTGGTATAATTCACTTCATCTTCTCAAAGACCTTGTGTGAGCTGCAAAGGTTCTTTGCCTTTGCCTTATGTGCCTAGTTTCTCTTCTAAGTCTTCAATCATTTTCTTTATTTTCTTTTCCTTGGAAGCTATTTTGATATCAATAATTATCCTTATCTTCTTCATACTTTCAAAATGGTTCTCCTTTAGTATCAATCTCTTCATTTAGAAACACAATAACATTTGCACTCATGTATCACAATCAACTTCATAGTCAAAAGCTTTTGGCTAATCCTTCCTCAATCTTGATACCTGTACAAATGTGTTATCTATATCAGTTAGAATACATATATCATTATAGAATGTCATTACTAACTTTTCTAATATCCTCATTCTCTTTCTCATTCTTTGTTTTAACTCCTTAAAATATGTGTCCATTACATTCTCAAAAAATTTTCCTAATTGAGTAATATAATCACTAATTTTTCTCATCATTGGCTCATGTTTCTCCAAAACAATATTTCAAATACTAGGAAAATAATTCTATATATATAAGAAAATACACATAACAAGTTAACCCTTTTCTCTCAACAAATTTGAATTTATCCTTCAAAATTCATTCATCACATAATTTGTCAAATGCTCCACAAATTTCCTAATCACCAAACTCTCTAATTTTGCATATATAAAAACTTTTCACATTGTGAATCATAATAAATTTAGATGTAATTGATGATAACACACCCATTGAGTCACCCATCATTACGATCTTAGGAGTACCAAAAAATTTAGGTGGAGGATAGACATCACTCTTCACTGGTTGAATGTTGCTTACCTCTACACCTGGGCTCTTTCCTGTTAATTATGAAGCTTCTATCTTTCTTTTCTAGGATTTGAAAAATTCTTTCTTTTGGAAAACTCAACACTACTCAAATATTCACTTGATCAAACTTCTCTTTGAAGTTTTCTCCAGATCTCCTTGAAATATCTTTCGCTAATCACTCAAATCACTTTGTGCTCTCAAATTCTATATGCAAGGTGTGAAATGTCTTCAATTTTTTATATATACTCTCCTTATCTTGAATTAGGGTCTCCATTAATGTTGTGTACTCTAGTAGGTGGAAGCCAACTATCTTAGTTGATATTGTCCCTTTTGAGCTCAATTTTCACTATTTAGCTTAGTCTATTCCTTCTAACTTGGTTTGTACACCACTTTGGCATCTAAAGTACTTAGTCCATATTGCAATTATAGATAATTTTATTGATGTTTGACTCTCTTCATATAGAACTTCTTTTGTACAAGTTCTCTTCATACATCTATTCTATTTCATTTTTTCTTATACAAATATGAACTTTAGCACATTTTATGTTAGAAAATGATGTAAAATATATTATTAAGTATACAGTTCCTTACATACCTTTCTTAGTCAGTTAGAGCTGATGTGATCACCTTCTCCATTGGATTGGGTGATCTCAACTCTATTCATTCCACTATTTCCATCTTCTACCTTTTTCTAGGTTTGATTCATCTTCTTCCTTGTTTGTTTAATGTGTACTTTTACTTTACCCTTTGTGTAATCATGTTTTGATGCTGGTACTTGGGTCCTATAGTTTTTTCTTGAATGTCCAAAGTTGTGATATTTGGAACATACATTGTTAGGTGCATAATTCTTCCTTTTATTGGTCCAATAGGGTATTGTTTGTGATCTACATTCATATGATCTATGTTCATACTCTTGAAAATTATAGAAATAACCTTCAAATCTAGGTCCAGCAGGTATTTTGTTCATCCTTGATCTACATTCATGTATTTGATGTCCTTGCTTTTTATGGTAAAAACAATAACTAGCAAAATTAGGTTTAGGGTTTTGGAGATGTTTGCAACATGCCAATTTTTTCACAATGATAACATGTAGGCTTGCATTTTTCCTTTACATTTCTCAATTCCCCACTCTTGGATGATTCTCCTTGCTCGATGGATTAATGTTCTTTTGCATGCCCATATCTAGAAGTGCTACGAGATGACTTAGGTGATTTCATAAGTTCTTCAAAGTATTTTATTGTTTCATTAGGCTTGTTGAATATTTCCCCTTGTTCTTTCTTATTCTTCAATTCATTTCTTAGTAAGTCAATTTTTGATCTCAAATTTACTATCTCCATATCATTTTTGTTTAGCTCCTGATTTGCAAGCATCAATTGATTCATCATGTCCAATTAAGTATTTGTAAGATTTTACACATCAGATGATCTTTCTTCAAGTCCAATTTCCATATGTCTTTTGTCTTCCCTAGCTACAACCTTGTCTTCTTTAGCTTTCTTCTTTTGTTTGGTCACTTCAAATAGCCTTAGTGACTAGATCTCATGTTTTCTTTTTAGTCCTTTTAATTCTTCATTCATGGTACCATTCTTCTCTTATAGATTTGTGATGATTGCATCATTCCCACTTGTAGTTATAGTTTCAAATTGTCATGTAGTGTCAACTTCTTCGTAGTTATACTCTTTTATTTTAATGGCCAACTCCTTCCTCCTTTTGAAGGATTTCTTTAGTTCATGTCTTTCTATTTAAAGTTGCTACAATATGAGTTGGATGATAATCACTTTATTGTCAATAACCTTTCCCAATTTATAAGCCTCCATCTCCAAGATCTAAACTCCCAAGTTGTTAAACTTCTTCAAGACAATCTTTTCTCTAATACCAATTATTGGAAGTCTTAATTGGGAAATTAAGATACTAATTAGGGTAGGGAGGTTTGAATTATGATATATAACACTTATATCTTTTAGAAATACTTTAGTGCATTCATCACATTTACCATCTCATATCTAGTGCATGCATAACATATGTTTTAAGATTAAACTATTGTAACATGTAGATATAATATGTCAATCACATGCATAAAATGAAAACACATAACAAAAATATTGGTTACCTACAAATCCTCCAAGGTGAAGGTAGAAATTGGGTGGGGATGACACTAACAAATCTTCACTACTATAGTAATAAAGTTAACTTGTTAGGGTTACAATTTGATCACTACTAATGATCTAGCTTATGAGGGGTATGCCCTATTAAAATCTTTTGAGACTATTAGGTCTCACCTTGTGAGAGGATTTTAGAGTTATGATAAAGTAAGGACTTGGTTAGGAGATTTAGAATCTTCTTTTAAAATCACTCTATTAATTAAGAGATTATCCCTAACTCAATCTATCAAAACTAATAGTATCTAACCTTTAGTTTTCTTCTAATAAGCTAGGTTTAGATCTCCTCTCTTCAATATGATATAATATAGCATTACTTTCCTTCACTACTTCAAAAGTTGTCTCATCTGTTATTTATAACTGAACTCTTTTGCCTCACCTGAAATGTTTTCACTATCACAATTGACCTGATCTATGATCACATGAATAGATTTCTCACTCCTTCTCATGATATCTCAAATAGGGTTTAGATTTTCTCTATTTAAAGATTTCCAAAGAGTTTTATAAACTCTCCCACTTTTCCTTTGATTGGTTGTTCATGGCCCATATGGATTCATTATCTATGTCATAAAACACATAATGATATATGTAACAACCTCTAAAAATATTAAATTTCTTGTTCATGTTGGCTTAAAATGGTTTACCTTAAAGTTTATATCATTCATGACTTGAATGTCAATTCTGTGTAGCTTGGCACAAACTATTTTTGATACTCAACCTTTACTATTCTAGTTGTTGTCACTGAGCCTCTCATGTAGTCAAAATTCACTATGTAACTTGGCATCAATATGCTCTGTATTCTTTGTAATCATTATGCTTGTCATGTACTAGAAATAATTGGTGACTAAAGAATTTCTCAAGTCATATAGAGCTTGACATATGCATATTTATTTATAAGTCTATCACAAGACTCAATCTATATAGAGTAGTTTGGTTGTAGTGATGACCTACTAACTCTACCTCGTATATGACTAAGTGTTTGAAACTAAGATAATAATAGACAAATATACAAACATTTGGTGTATGTGACTTTGATTTAATAAAATAAAATAAAATAATCTTTAAACATTATTTCATCCAAAATGGCCAGTTTATTAACAACATCTTTAAGCCTTACATAATAATCATGCACATTCTCAATTTCCTACAATTTTAAGTTATTAGATCCTCTTTTCAAAATTTTAATTACAATATTTTTATGATCATTACCTTCATCAACTTCTTTTATAATCTTCCAAGCATCCTTGCTATCTTTGCATCTATAATTCTATGAAAAAATCTCTTTTCAAGTGCCATCTAAATGTGAAATATAGCCATAAATTATTTTTCCTTTCCTCTTCCTTCCTAATCCTTGTTTTCATTTTTCTTTAAGATTATCCCAATCATTATGATCCTATTACCCTAATTCTATAGTTCAAAAATTATTTTCTAATAAAAAACTCTTTATTTTAATTCATCAATATTAGCCCCATTAGCATATAGAGTTTTGAAAGTATTTTTTCATATTGAATCCTTAAAAATTGTGTTTCTTAGATATTAAACTAAAGAATCAATAATAATAGTTACAAAAGATATTTATTATTATTAAATATAATAACTATCTTCATCTTCATAGAATAAACATAACAATAATAACAAAGAGCTCTACAAACTAGATTTGATATCCATCTCTATTTCTATTATTCTTGTAAAAGAGAGAAGCTCCAAAATAACATTTAACACAACAAGCTTTAACACAAAATTATACAAGTATATATACAAAACTTTTTAGACCTCCAAAACTAAAGAAACAGTACAAGATAAAAAAATCAAGACTACAAGTATTTCCATCAAAACTAACTTTCTAAAATGCATTGCTAAATACAACTTAGTAAACTATAGTCTAACTTGGAAACTATAGAGATTCATCTAAATAACTTAGAAATGGTAGAAAATAGTCTAGAGTTAAGATAGAAACTACCAAGAAAAGTCCAATTCCTACACATTACTTTACAATGAGGAAAGGTTGTAGAAGTCACCCCTATATTTTTTATCCTTCAAAATTTGGAGAGGAGATAGATCATTTCTTATAATACTATTGATGATATACAATATATTTCTTAAACCAGTTTCTACAATTTGTTCCTAATGATGACATTAAGGAGAGTTTCAGTTACTTGAACTGGGGTATCATCATATATCATTCTATCTTCTTTATCTATTGTTTCTTGTGAGGATGGTTATGATGTTATATAAATGATTACTTGTGATTTAGTGTATAAAAAATATTCATTGTCTTGTAAATATAGGAATTTGGGATGCCTACTAAATGTCTAATGCATGTTTTAACTTTGGAACCTACTATGGAGCATCAAGGGATATAACTAGTGACATCCATTACTTTTTTGATGGGAATGATTTCTCTTCAATTTTTGTGTGTCAGAACTCAAAGTATTTTCTTCATTCTCTACATGATCATTCTTTGTAATTTGATATGAACATGGGAAATTTTGAGTAGCATTTAATGTATGAATATTTATCTTTGGAGGATATTCCTAAGTCTTTCTAACTATTTATTCAGTGATCTATTCTATTTTTAAAATTTTTATTATCAATAGTGTTGCAATTAATGTGAAGTTAGAAAGGGTATATTTCAACATTTACTTGAAGGCACTTGAGAGACTTTTACAGACTCCGTACATCTTAAAATTTCTTCCTCTAGGTTGCAGAGAAGATTTGGCTAAATTTATATAAATATACAAATACATATATATATATATATATATATGTATATACATATATATATATATATATATACATATATGTATATATATATATATGTATATATACATATATATATATATACATATATGTATATATATATATATACATATACATATATATATATATGTATATGTATATGTATATGTATATATATATATATATACATATATGTATATATATACATATATGTATATATATATATATATGTATATATATATATATATATGTATATATATATATATATGTATATATATATATATATATATATGTATATATATATATATATATATATATATATATATATATATATATATATATATATATATATATATATATATATATCTCACAATTTTTTTCTATCTAAGGGGATGATGTTGTTTGGAAATCATGGCCCTTCTTCTATATTATTTTTTTCACTATCTCCCAACCATTGCACAAATTTTCCATCTAAACATATTGGCTCTTTTGTACTCTTTTTATTGGTCCACCTAGCCCCTCCCTACTATGTCCTTATCAATCAAGGCCTACCTTTTCTACTTGGTAGTGTTGTAGGTCAATTGGGCCAATTTTTTGTTGGCTATTAAAGGGAATGAGAAGGCCAATGTTCATGCCTAGTATTTTTTCTTTCTTACCTCAAGATACTCTATTATAGATTATGTCTAGATTTTACCTTTAATTTAAAGTGGATTGGTATTAAAGAAAATTTATTTTATCAATTTTAAATTCTTCTGTAGATATTCTAGTAGATGCATAGGTAGAATTTTGTTTGTAGGGAAAAAAAATTTATGTAGTTTAGTAGCTACTATCTCAGTAATGCAATAATTTTCTTGTCCACTGGTCATTTTGGTATTGGTACTAGTGGTTATGTGAATATATATTCTTATAGTTGGGTTGGGTGTATTAGTAGGAATACTATGTGTTTGATGTTATTAGTTGTAAGAACTTGCCCCGACCCATCATAGCATAGATGATACATTATTATTTTGATAATCATGACTCGATATGTCAAGACACTCTTAGATACATTGAACATTATCATGTTATCTTATTTTGTGTGATGTTTTACTTTCATATGTTTAATTATGTTATTTAATGTTTTATGAACATGTATACTGATGAAGTAGCACTTGTAGAAAGTGAATGTAGAATTAAATCTTTGGTTATGCAATTTTAATGGTTAAGAATATGAGTAGAAATGAGATAGACAACTAATTATTTGAAAGACAGATCTTTTATTTTATGTGATCTCCTTGATAAGTTAGATATATATGCATGTAATTTTCATGAGCTATTGATATGTGCAATGAGTGTGCAACATATTTTATCTAGGAAATCTAATGGAGAATCAAAACTAAACCCTATTTACCATTTGTGGAAATAAGGGTTGAGTCTAACAAAAGACACAAACCCTGTCGTTTGTATTTTATTTGTATTGTGAGTTGAATGAATGTATCATTATGTAATCAATAAGTGCTAATGTTTGGTAACAATGATTTTCTAGTGACACTTGACACTCGTTAGTTGTATATGCATTTCAATATGACAAATATAATTAATGAAGTAACCTAAAGATCTAAGTTCGACTAGGTTAGTAACTTTGTTACTAATTAGTTAGTAATTGAGATTAATTACCCTAATTAGGATTAGTGAGTAACCTACATTTTTGAGGGTTGTTACAAAGTCCAAAAATTTCCAAACTTTTTTTAGGTCCCTTATTAGTCCTAGGAGCAAAAAAATTATGAAAACTAAGTAGCTAGAGGGGTATGGGTATGGGTTTGGGGCATTTTCCACCCCCCTAGCCCCTTTTGTTGACTTTTATGGTCACCCAAAAATCCCATTTTTTCTTTATTGGAAAAATTGAATGTTTTCACCATGAGTTGGATAAGTTTAACCCCACCTTGAGGTTAGCCTTATGACTAGTTGAGTTAAAAGACTCTAGAACATTTAGGCAATGGGGTGGGTTATTCATTTTGGAGTTGGTTGAGCTAGTATCTTATTTAGAGGCAAATTTGAGAGAGAATGAGTGTTCACCCAACCACTAGTTTTAGAGAGCAATTGAGGATTGAAGAAGAAGAAGGAAGGAAAGCTCATCTCAAATTGTTCAATTTCCAAAACCTTATTGTGAAGGTAGGAATCCCTCAACTCATGTTGTTCATGTTGTGTTTCATGCTTAAGTCATTTTGTTTGCATATGTATGTTTGTATGTTTGTTGAATATGTTTGGGAGGGATTGAAATGGGTTTTCTTAAATGTTTTTCTTTTGTATTTTGTATTTAATTTTTTAAAGGGATTATATGGGTTGTATTGGCATTACTCACCCTCAGATAGGGTAGAAGTGGCCATGTACAGGAGGAGGTCTTTAGTTGGACTATGACAGTGCAGAGTGTCTTCTTAGGACAAGGAGAGGGAGAGAGAGTAGGGTGTTATGGGTCCCTACTCATCAGCACAAACCACATTTTTAGTTTTGGTATTTAAGAAATGGAAGAATGGAAGTTCTTGAGTTTATAGCCCTAAAAGGGCACCTGTTATGGTGTTCTAGCCAACATCTCCTATTGGAAAAATCCACCTTCTCTCCAGTCTGGTTCAATAACGAACTTTTTGTGTAAACCTCGATGGGAATGAATGTTGAAATTGTCTTCATGTTAAGATTGGTTGTCTCCTAGTCATTTTTTGTTCTCTCCATGATCACTATGATGTGTTGCAAAATTTGCAATGGTTTCCCTATTATGGAGCCAAGAAGGAAATTCATAATTGTTATTAAAATTCAATTACGTTGGGAGACTTCTCCTCGAGATAGAAATCCTGTGTAAAAAAGTTATTTTTTAACTTATTGTGGAAATGGCTATGATGTCAGTTTTTCTTCCTCATTCTTTCCCAGTAGAGGCTTTGAATTAGGTGGTTCAATAGAAAAAATAAATTGATTGAGTAATATTCTTGCATATGAGATTCTTGTATTTTAGTTTTGCATATGTTTACTTGAACTTTGACGTAATGATATTTTATCTTACTATGGAATTCATATAGTTTGACATTACATTCATTTGATTAATGTTCATTGGAAACATTAGTGCAATATATATAAATTTATAAAATTTCAAAACCAAGCCATGCTAAAGAAATTTGTATTTGATTGGTTCTTAAATTTTGTAATTATTCATGAATATGAGGAAGTTAAATATTTATATTCAAATTCTAAGATATTACATTTAACCCTATGTTATAAATCCAATTAGAAAATATATATATCTCCTTGTCAAAAATAAATAATACATATACTTTAACTTGTGAAAACAAACATATCAAACTTAGTGTTGTTATTTGATTTTTAAAAAAAATTACGTGTGTTTCTGCCCTGTATTTTGGGCATGACATTTTGGTATCAGAGCCCATTTTTCAACACTAGAAACCTAAAACCATTATGCTTCTCAAACTTAATCTAAAATTTAAATTGTGTAGGATGCCTCAAGTCACACAAAGCAACTGATCAGGCAGAGGTCATAGGGTGAGAGGTGGTAGAGCAGAATAGGAGGATGGACCAACACCTCCACCTCCACCACCACCTCCACCACCTTGTATTTTGGGCATGACATTTTGGTATCGAAGCCTATGTTTCAACACTAGGAACCTAAAATCATTATGCTTCTAAAACTTAATCTAAACTTTAAATTGTGTAAGATGCCTCGTGTCACACAAAATAATCGATGAGGTAGAGGTGAGAGGTGGTAGAGCGAAACAAGAGGATGGACCAGAACCTTCACCATAGAACCTAAATTAGGATATTTTGGATGCCCTTCATACATTGATTAGAGTAGTTTAGCAAGGACTAGTACTTTTTGTACAACCAAGGTAGCAGATTCTAGAAGAGAAAGTACAAGGACTCAGAGGAGGTAGGCCCATTCGCAAAGAGAGGAGTTGGAGTCCCCCATAGAGGTATGTAGAAGGACAGGGTGAGCATGAGGGCGAGTCGATACATGAAAGAGAACCACCACTCGATAAACCTCCTAGACATGTAGGAGATGATATCAAGGAGTTGATATGACTCTAGCCACCATACTCTACCAGTTCCACTGACAGAACAGTTGCAGAGGTTTGGTTGTAGAGCCTACAGTGGTGCTTTGGATTACATCATGATGGGAGTAATCTAAAGGCATGTCTAGCAGTCCATTAATTGAGAGGAGATGCCTCCAATTGGTGGAATTAGGAGTAGATTATAAGAGGAGTGATGATGGATACCCTCACATGGGAGTCATTTTTGATGAGATTCTAGGTGAGGTACCTGTTTGAGCACTTCAAATAGAAGTAGATATAGAAATTTCATTCTCTATATCAGAGGGATCTCATAGTAGCTCAGTATGAGAGTAGGTTTCTTGAGCTCCTTACACATCTTGAATACACGAAGGATGAGAAATTGTGAGTACATTGCTTCATCATGGGACTAAATTTCTCACTCTAAGGTGCAGTCCATTTGGCCTTCCCTACCACCTTCAAACAGGTAGTTGAGATAGTACTAGTTGCTAAGGATACTTAGGGTAGATAGGAGTCACAAGATCGACCTTAGAACTGAAACTCTACCCAACAAAAACCCCCTTGAAAAGGGAATCAAAACTATACAGAAGGGTCCTCTAAGGGCCAACAATCTCAGCATTAGAAATCTCAAGAGTAGCAGTAGTAGAAGCCCTCATAGGGTTATCAGGGCTCCAAGCCCAAACACTGGTAGCCATAGCATCCCAAAAAGGATCAAAAGGTACAGGCCCCATAGTCACAACTAGTGAAAACTCAACAGTCTTCTAGGGGTGGATATAGTGGGTCTAGTAGGTCAAGAGGCCCATAGCAGTCTAGATCATAGGTTCTATGGTCTTACACCTAAGGACCATGCTATACTTGCGGTGGCATGGGTCATATAGCTAGAGAGTGTCTGAAGGGACAATCATCTGGTGGTGAGAGAGGGGCTGTTTCAGAGCTAACAGTTGGTGATATGGGTACATCCCATAGAGTTTTTGTAGTAGTTGACAATTTTCAGGCTAAGCCTCAAGCCATAGTTATCAAGGCTATAAGCATAATACATCATCATATGGTTGCTATTTTATTTTATTATGGAGTTACTAACTCTTTTATGTCTCCATATGTAGTGGAGCATTGTGGGATAGTGGCAATTAGACAAGATGTTAGTTGGGAAGTAGAGTTAGCCTCAGGAAGTGTGTCAGTTATTGCCAGATTTAGATTGGAGACATGTCCATGATGTTTCATCTATGCATTACCCCTCTAAGTTCTTATGATGTTGTCCTTGGTATGGATTGGCTTTATGCCAATAGTACCAAGATGGATTATTGATAGAAGAGGGTGAAATGTGTGGATGAGTATGAGATCTCTAGAGTGATCTTGGGAGTAAAGAGACTAGTATCCTTTTGTATGATTTTTTCTACACAACTTAGATGGTGAAAGGGATGTCAGTTGTTTGTTATCACCATTAGTTATAGAGAGGAAGATTCAAAGGGAGAGCCATCCCTTAATGATTTTCCAATCCTATAGGAGTTTGCAGATGTGTTTTCTTCAAAACTCCATGATATGCCTCCACCTAGAATAGTGTATTTTCATATGGATCTTATGCCAAGAGCCAAGCCAATATCGAGAGCATCATACAAGATGACTACTCATGAGCTCAGTGAGCTAAAGACTCAGTTGGAGAAACTCTTAGAGAAAGGGCATATTCAACCTAGTGTGTCACCTTGGGGTACACTAGTGATCTTTGTAAAGAAGAAGGATAGATCACTAAGGTTGTGTATTGATTATCGACAGTTGAACAAAGTAACCATGAATAACTGATGCTCCAATAATCATGGTACCATTTGGCCTAATGAATGTTCTAGCTATATTCATGAGCCTCATGAATGGAGTATTTTGTAACCTTTTAGATAATTTTGTGGTCATATTCCTTGATGACATTCTAATTTATTCTCAAAATGAGAAGGAGCATGAAGAGCACTTGAGACAAGTATTACATAAGTTGAGAGAGAATCAGTTGTATGGAAACTTGTCAAAGTGTGTGTTCTATAGACCTGAGATACATTATTGAGGTCATGTCATATTAGGTGATGGTGTCTCATTGATGGGGACACAACCCAAGCACAGAATGGATACAATAGGAAAAGGGAAATTATGTTAACTATGAAAATAAGCTAGTACATTCAGTATAGAGAAAATAGACTTCAAAACATGCCCTAAGGGCTTACAATAGCACAAAATTGGAGATAATTTCTCCTTTTGGTACCTCCTCTCAAACTCCACTGCGAACCGCCTTTTACAATGCCAGTAATGTCCTTAAATAGACCTCGGAGGGTTAAGGACTAGGAGTACATTCTAGAAAGTGCTAGTAGGCATCCACCAACCAAGTAGAAGGCTCCAGAAGCCACGTTAGAAGTTGGTACAAATCTAGAAGAATCCAAAAATGGTAACTGAACTTCCGAGAGGCATAACTTTTGAACCGTAGCTTCGATTGATGAACCGTTTATATTTCTGGAAAGCGCTCGAAGTGCTCTATAGCTCTATGGACTTCACTCATCCCCATTTTTTGGCCCTTTTCAATATCATTTAATGCCCCTAATGTAACTTTGAAGCATTCTTAGGAGGTCTCCAAAAACTAAAAAATTGCAATAACTTTCAAACTGTGGGGCTTTTTGACCTAATTCTTTTTTTGGAATGCTCTAAATTACAATTACATTCATCCAGCCAATTTACACCTTCTAGTTCACAAAAATGATGGCTCAATTACATACTCCTATTTTTTTGATAATTATACGTATCCCAAGGTGTTCAAATACTCTATCCTAGAACAGTGATAGTGGAACTGTGAGAGTTGGAACCTTTATTTGACCCAAATGGGTATCCAAAAATGAAAACACATGAAATAGAAACTAAGTCTAAGTATATTTTTTTGGGTGACACAGGATTGCCCTTATACCTCTGGATGCTCCTGCATCACTCATTAAACCCATTGAAGATTAGGGCCATCATGGATTGGCCAACACCCACCAATGTCATTGAAGTGAGGAGCTTTATGAGACTAGTAGGATATTACCAACCCTTTATTGTAGGATTCTCTAATTTGGCACACCCAATCACATCCCTTTAAAAAAATGAGAAGAAGTATGAGTGGATAGAGAAGTGTGATAGAGCTTTTCAACAGCTCAAGAGAGCCCTCACAAGTGCACCGATCCTAGCAGTGCCAAATCCTTCTGTAGATTTTGTGGTGTGCACTGATGCATCTTTAGATGGTATAGGGGTAGTCCTTATGAAGGAGGGATAACCTATTTCCTTTGAGTCTAGGAAGTTGAAGACTCTTGAACTCAATTATCCTACTCACAACCTAGAGCTTGCAACAGTGGTTCATACTTTAGTGAGGTGGCAACTCTTCCTTCTAGGTCGTAGATTCGAACTTCATTCTGACCACTAGAGCTTGCAGTACACATTTACTCAGCCAAACCTTAATGCTAGGAAAAGAAGGTGGATGGAGCTCCTTTGTGAGTATGATTTTGATGTTCATTACATCAAGGGAAAGGAGAATGTGGTTGCAGATGCCTTAAGTAGAAGGCACCATGAACTTTCATTTGTGACTACTTGCACCAATTTGAGAGAGCAAATCCTACATTGCTTGCTAGTAGATGAGCTTTATGCCGAAGTTAGTTAGGTGGTGCATTCTTAGAGACCCTTAGAAGGGAAGTATTCAGAGTATTCTTTGGAGTCTAATGGACTCTTGCATCATAGAGAATGTATGTATGTACCTTACATTGGAGGTTTTTGCGAGCTCATTGTACTTGAGGCTCATAGAGCATCGTATGTAGTGCACCCCGATGTTAAGAAGTTAAATGTAGATTTGAGACAATTATTTTTACTAGCTAGGCATGAGAGTGTAGATTGCTATCATTGTTGTGAGATGCCTTGAGGGTCAGAGGATGAAGGTAGAGCATTGCCATCTTGGTGGGCTTCTTCAGCCTCATGAGATTACAGAGTGGAAGTGGGATGATATATCTATAGATTTTATTCTTGGTCTCCCAATGTCATCTCACCACCATGATGCCATTTTGGTGAAAATTGACCAAGGTTACCCATTTCTCACTTATGTGTACTACATATACAATATGAGACATAACTTCAATGTTTTTGAGGGACATTGTCAGACTTCATGGTGTTCCTTGTAAGGTCATCTCTAATAGAGACTTATTGTTTGCTTTATCCTTCTAGAGAGAGTTGCAGATAGCATTGGGCACTAGGCTTAATTTCAATACACTATACCATCCTTACACTGATGGCCAGACCAAGGGAGTGAATCAAATTTTGGAGGACATGTTACATATGTACATGATGGACCATCAGGTCAAATGGGAGGAATACTTACATCTTGTCAAGTTTTCCTATAACAATAGGCATCATTCCTCCATAGGTATGCTACCTTATGAAGCCTTGTATGGAAGACCTTGTAGAATGACCTTGAGTTGAGATAGGATCAATGATTGAGTATCTATTGGTCCTTAGTTAGTAAAGGAGATTAAGTAGCAAGTGACCCTGATTAGACAGTGCCTGAGAGAGATATAGGATAGGCAAAAGAAGTATGATGATGCAAAAAGGATAGATCGAGAGTATCAAGCTAGAGATAGAGTCTTCTTAATGATGTGATAGAACATGAGTCTAATTTTATTTAGAA
The DNA here is from genome assembly GCA_028749045.1 of Cupressus sempervirens. Lineage (NCBI taxonomy): Eukaryota > Viridiplantae > Streptophyta > Pinopsida > Cupressales > Cupressaceae > Cupressus > Cupressus sempervirens. The sequence goes on from CM053791.1 coordinate 422,132,737, forward strand.
ATGGCTCTAAGTTGGCACCTCAGTTCATTGTACTATTCAAGATCTTAGAGAGGATAGGACAAGTCACATACCATCTAGCTTTGCCACCTAGCCTGTCACGCATCCATGATTGTTTCATATTTTAGTAATTAGAGGATACATTTATGATGAGTCTCACATTATAGATTGGAATCCATTGTAGGTGGATTCAGATGGGTAGTTAACATTGGAGCCTATTCATATTATTGCATGATGGATCCTAGCTCTTCGAGGCTTAGAGCTAGACCAGGTTAGGGTCTAGTGGGATTGTTATGATGAGGACACAACTTCATGGGAGGATATAACATGGATGTAATCTCAGTACCCATATCTTTTTTATTAACTCAAGGAGGAAGTTCATGTCTAGTGTGGGAGGATGTGAGGCCTCACCCTGACCCATCATAGCATAGTTGATACATTATTATTTTGATACTCATAACTCAATATGTCGAGACATTGTCAAATATATTAAACACTATCATGTTATCTTATGTTGTGTGATGTTTTACTTTCATATGTTTAATTATGTTATTTAATGTTTTATAAACATGTATACTAATGAATTAGTGTAGAAAGTGAATGCAAAATTAACACTTTGGTTATTCTAATGTTTAAGAATATGAGTTAAAACAAGATAAACAACTAGTTATTTGAAAGATGGATGTTTTAATTTATGTGATCTCCCTGATAAGTTTTATATTTATATATATATATATATATATATATATATATATATATATATATATATATATATATATATATATATATGTATGTATGTATGTATATATGTATATATGTATATATGTATATATGTGATTTTCTTGAGCTACTGATGTGTGCAATGAGTGTGTAAGATATTTTAGCCAAGAAATCTAATAGAGAATTGAAATTGGACCCTGTGTACCATTTATGGAAATCAGGGTTGAGTTTAACAAAAGATGCAAAGCCTATTGTTTCTATTTTATTTATATCCTGAGTTGAATGAATGTATCATTCTATAGTCAATAAGTGTTAATGTTTTGCAATAATAATTTTATAGTGTTGCTTGATTCTCATGAGTTGTATATGTATTTTAGCATGACAATTAGAATTAATTGAGTAACCTAAAGATCTAAGTTGGACTAGGTTGGTGACCTTTTTACTAATTAAGTAGTAATTGAGATTAATTACCCTAATCAAGATTAGTGAGTAATCTGCATTTTTGAAGGTTGCTACAAAATTCAAAAATTTCCAAGCTTTTTGTTAGGTCTCTTATTAGTCCTAGGAGCCAAAGATCATGAAAAATAAGTACTTAAGGGGTATTGGTATGGGTTAGAGGTATTTTCCAACCCCCTAGCCCCTTTTGTTGACTTTTATGGTCACTCAAAACCCCTATTTTCTCTTTGTTGCCAAAATTGAATGTTTTCACCATGAGTTGGATAAGTTTAACTCCATCTTGCGGTTAGCCTTATAAATAGTTGAGTTAGAAGACTCTAGAACATTTAGGCAAGGGGGGAGTTATTTCATTTTGGAGTTGGTTTAGTTAGTATCTTATTTAGAGACAAATTTGAGAGAGAATGAGTGTTCACCCAACCACTAGTTTTAGAGAACAATTTAGGATTAAAGGAGAAGGAGAAGAAAGGAAAGCTCATCTCAAATTATTCAATTTCCATAACCTTATTTTGAAGGTAGGAATCCCTTAGCTCATGTTGTTCATGTTGTCTTTCATGCTTAAGTCATTTTGTTTGCATATGTATGTTTTTGTGTTTGTTGAATATGTCTAGGAGGGATTGAAACGGGTTTTCTTATATATTTTTCCTTTGTATTTTATATTTGATTTTTTGAAAGGATTATATAGGTTGTATTGGCATTACTCACCCTCAAATAGGACATAAGTGGCCATGTATGGGAGGATGTCTTTAGTTGGACTTCGACAGTGCAGAGTCTCTTCTTAGGACAAGGAGAGGGAGATAGAGTAGGGTGTTATGGGCCCCTACTTGTCAGCGCAAACCACATTTTGAATTTTGGAATTTAAGAAATGGAAGAATGGAAGTTCTTGTCTTTATAGCCCTGAAAAGGTACTTTTTATGGTGTTGTGTCCGACATCTCTCGTTGGAAAAATCCACCTTGTCCCTAGTCTGGTTCAATGATGAACCTGCTTAAACCTCAATGGGAGTGAATGTTGAAATTGTCTTCATGTTAAGATTCGTTGTCTTTGGGTCAGTTTTCATCCTCTCCATGATCACTATGATGTCTTGCTGACTTCATAATGGTTTTCATATTATGGAGCCAAGAAGGAAATTCAGAATTGTTATTGAAATTCAGTTATTTTGGGAGACTTCTCGTAAGGATAGAAATCCTGTGTAAAACTTTTTTTTAAAACTTATTATAGAAATGGCTACGATGTTGTATTTTCTTCTTGGTTCTTTCCCGATGGAGCCTTTGCATCAAGTAGTTCAATAGAAAAAATAAATTGATTGAGTAATATTCTTGCAGATGAGATTCTCGTATTTCAAATTTGCATATGTTTACTTGAACTTTGACCTAATGATATTTTATCTTACTATGACATTTATATACTTTGACATTGCATTCATTTGATTAATGTTCATTGGACACATTAGTGAAATATATATAAATTTATGAAATTTCAAAACCAAACCATGGTAAAGAAATTCGTATTTTATTGGTACTTCAATTTCATAATTATTCATCAATATGAGGAAGGTAAATATTTCTATTTGAATTGTAAGACATTACATTTAACCCTATCTTATAAATCCAATTAGAAAAAATATATACCTCCTTCTCAAAAAATAATAATTTGCATTAAAAAAATTAACACTTAGAAGAAATAAATACAAGACTTGAAAAAATTTGGTCATCCTTGAGACAAATTAGTTCTGTCTTTTGTATGAGAAAGCAAATACATCCTCCTTTTTTGGAATAGAGAATCTCAATGATTCTTCAAATATCCTTTTTGGACTTATTAAATATTATATACTTAAAATAAAAAGAAAACAAAAATAATAATTAAAATAAATATCCTAAATATCTTTCCTATGTACTAAACTTTCAACATAGCTCATCCCACCTTATCTAACCTAGACATAGTCCCTTTTTGGGCTACTAGTGCATTTAAATGGGGGCCCTATTTCCCATGCTAACTCATGCATTAGCATTTCGATGTTGGGCATTGTATTTAAATATGGGAAGGGTTGGCATTGATTGGTCTACCCCCTTGGCCAACCCTCAGTCCACCCCAAGCACCTGGCGTCTTCTTCGTCAACATGTAGGAGGAAAGTTTAGGGTGTTGCACCCACGTGAAAGGTGGTAGGTTAGTGGATAGGGGGATAATGTAGATGGGAGTTTGGGGATAGGTTAGTAATGTTAGGTGGTTAGGATGGGGATGGGTTAGGGTAGTGTAGTTAGTTGTTAATTTTGTTTATATAAGTTAGTTTTGGTATTTTTTAAAAAATGTTAATTAAAAGTTATTTAATTTAGTTTAGTTTTAGTTTAAGTGTATTTTCAGTTAGTTTTATTTTATTAGGTAATTTAATTAATATGTTGTTTTAAGTATTAGTAAATTTAAAGTATTTCCTAAACTAAAGTTTGTAGTAGAGATTAATTAATTAGTTTATTTTTATGTTAGTGATTATATTGTTTTAAATTGTAAGTTAGTGTTATTTTATTTTTAGATTACTAGAGGTTATAAAGTTAAGTTATATTTATGACTTATGTTAGTTAATTTATTTAATTTTTAAAATAATTAGATTAAATTAGATTAAACTTTAAGTGTTGAATAAATAACTAGAATTAGTTAGCATGTTTAATGTAAACAATGTTGTGTTAAAATACGATAGATGTTAGATAATGTAGTTGGATTAGATAGTTGTTCAAGTATTATGTGTTTAGGGTAATTTGATTTATCTATTTTATTTATAATAAATATTTTAGATTTAGAATAAGTTTGAAAGATATAAGTATTATTAGTTTAGTTTTAATTTACATTTACTAATAGGATTGGTATACTATTGTCTTGTGAAAATAATATTTTAAAAGTAATAATGTGTTAGATCTTTTAATTAATTGAATTTTGATTTTTTACTTTAATTAATCGATTTAACAATGAAAGTTTAATTTAAGCGGTCTATTCCTGCACATTGTGTTAAAATTAAGATGTAGTCTTAAGGTATTGTTGGGAGAACCCGTATCTATCTTACATTATACCTATACTTTAACTTGTGAAAACAAACATATCAAACTTAGTAGTGTTATTGGATTTTTTTTTAAAAATTACTTGTGTTTCTACCCTATATTTTGGGCATGACATTGGCAGGGTAGGTTGCTAGTAATATTTTATTTTATTTGTGTTGGTAATGGTTTAACCATGGTTATGTACTAAGGACCACCCCCCTTGTTTTGGCTGCTATTAATATCAAAATTTTACACAAATGAGTTTAAACCCACCATCTAGATTAATTTACTTTATTAAACCAATGCCACATCCTTTATTTAGCCTATAAGTTATTTTTTTTCTATTGTTTCCCTTTGATTTTTCTTTAAGATTTGTGCATTCTACAATCAACCTAATATCCATATCGAATACCTCCAACAAAATTGCAAAAGAAAATCAACATAAAGAAACCACACCAATAGGTTAGAACTAGGTTACTTAAACGTTATGTCTCATTTCATAATACAAAGGAACTTGTCATTATCTTATGATATTATATGAGTTACTTTGTCCTATATAAAAGATGAATTCCATTTGAATTTTTATTGGTTGTGCTTGTATTGAACATTTTATATTTTCTCTAATTGATAGAAATATTATTTATCCTTGTTATTTTGATCTTCTCATGCCATTACACCTTTCATTTGGTTTCCATATCTTTGCCAAATATCTATATACACAAATGTTATTATTAAATTTAGCATATAGATCTTTAATTAATTTATAAACAAGATAAATTATTTGAAAATCAAAATTTTCTCCCTAACTTATTTGTTACATGTACTTTTTTGTACTTTGAGTTGAAATCATGACCACAATTCTATAAATATGTAAGTTAGTTACTATAGTTATGGAACATTCTTGATTTGTATTACCTATTAAGAATTTATTTGACTCAATAGAACATAAGGGAATGTATCTAGTAGAAATCATCTTTTAATTGATTGCATATCAAATGAACACTTTCTTCTTCAATATTTCTTATTATATAAAGCTATTAAATAATACATTATTTTATAAATATGCCTTCACTAAACAACCCCAATACATTTATGGTAAGTGTGTCTCTATCTTCAAAATTATCTAATATGTTCACTAAGTGATTAAATTTTATAATTAAATATTTAATTATCATCCTAATTTAACTTCTCCAATCAATATCATGATGACATAATCAACATCCCTCTCAATACTTACTTTTGTGACCGTGGTCAATGTCCAACCTAATTTAATGCAAAAAATTATTATCACCTCTACTACATGGGTAGTTTGTAACTCCAATTTAACCATATGGGCTAAATGGATTTTTCCATACTTTTCTCTAATAAGACTATCCACACTCTCCTTCCCTAGGTTCTAAATTAAGGTGTTTCTATGTTAGGTATTAAAGATTAAATAATCCTTCTTAACCTACATTCTATAGTTTTATTTAATATCTATTTTTCCCTACAAAACTTGAATTTTCATATCTCTAATCTTTGAATCCATCTCAATATATGTAAATTGGAAAACTATCCTTATAGTAGATGTCTCTATTAGGAATATAGGTTTGGTTGGTACTTGGATATGCTGGTTATGTGTTGTATACATGACAAGTTTGTCATTGATGTCAAGTTTTTCATTGATGAAAGCATATATATTGTGATTTTATGGCCTACAAGGATTGCATACATCACATACATTTATTGACTTGGTGAAAATGGAACATAAAATGTTAAGCTATGAAAGCTTTGTATTATGTCCAAAGGAGAAGAAACTAATAATGAAGTCTTGTTAAGTGTTGATGAGATTTTAGATTTTTTTTCTCATGATTTTGAAAGGTATGCTAATTTATCCAAGGATACTTGTGCTTTGCCACATTTTTCATTTTCATATGGTTAAGTCATTTCCCCTAAATTTGATGTTGAAGAAGATATGGTTTCAGACAATGCTCTATCAAGTTTTGGAGGTGTATGTGATGGTAATATGTATATCAATACACATGATGAATTCTATGTTGAGAATAAAAATGTAGAGATAAGGTCTATTGCTAGTTCATTGTCTTCTTCTTTTCATGAGGCCGAGATACATTCAAATTGCTCATGTGATGAGGAAAGTAATAATAATGAAGTGGTTTATTCTAGTGAGTTATTTGAGGAAAATATTGATACAGATCAACATATTGTGAAAATGTAATTTCATGATGATTCTTGTGATTTGGTATATAATCATTCATTGTAATGTGAGGAAATTGCAGTGAATGTTCAATCTAATTTATGTAGCACTGATAATACAGAGAACGATAAATCAGATTTTTCATTCCCTTCATATTTGGATGCACAAGGTGAGTTACAAATTGATTCATATAAATTGTTGAATGAAGTAGAATACCAAACTTTTGTGCTTCTAGTTGAAGCTATCCATGAGTCAGTTAGTGATGAACAATTTTTGTTTGATATCAGTAGTTATGATCATACTAATTCATAATTTCATAGTGAGCAAGATGAAGAAAGTAATGCTGATTTTTATATGCACTATGAAAGTGATGATTGTAGTTCTGTTTTACCTAACAAAGTGATTGAAAATGCTGATGTGTTGGGTGAAATAAAGGAGAATGAGAATATCAGTTTACCTCAACAAGATGTTAATGAAAACCAAGTATTTGATAGGGGTAAGAAATTTGAGTAAGTTTTGGTGGCCTCAAGCTACCTCTTGTATAGTTAGTACAACTTTCCTGTTTTCAATAAAGTTGTTTGAGAGAAGTTTTGTGAATGGTTTTCTTCTTCTAAAGATTTGAATCCTTTCCATGCCTACATGGGACACACATCCCTAGAAAAAGCCACTATTGGAAATCAAAATTGAAGCCCCGATTTTGAGTACCATTCAAAAAATAAATCCCTATAAGCATTTTTTGATGCATGTGTACCCAACTATCATTTTGAGCCCCAAGAGGTGTTTAATGTTTATAACACCTTGCATTCAGTGTGTCTACCTGTTCCATGATGTTAAATTGTCATCCTAAGCCATTTTGTGAACTCATGTAGTTTTAAAATATATAGAGCAATGCACAACAAGCCAAAAGTGTCCATGATGAAGATATCAAAGAATAGCAGCAATATTCATAGAGAAGTTGTCAGTCAATTAAAGGAAGCCATCACTTAGAGGGCAGAGATCATCCATGTCCATAGGCCATCTCATGGCATTTGAAGGTAAAAAAATCACTAAAGAGGCACTCCACATACATTCAGAGAGGGAGATGTTGTGAAGAGTAGAGGAGACCATATTATCTTAGAGAATGTAAGCAGGAAAGCCACAGTTGATGGGGAGTAAAGGTAAGATAGCCCTATGCATTGCATTTAACAAAGACTATAACTAACATGAAGGGTACCTATGGCTATAGAAGGGATAGCTTGAAATGAGAAAAAATTCTCCCATGGGTAGTTGAGCTCTCATAGGACCATTTTAAAGTTCAAATAAGACACCATACCAAGCAATGGCCAAGCACCCACATCTAGCCCATGCATAGAAGAATGAAATGAATGAGGATCATGACGTGGAGGAGAAAGCTATTGTATTCAAGGGAGGAATAGTTAAAAAAATTAGTCCCACATTTTTCATGTTTAGATTCTTTCAACTATTTAAATAAACTAGCACACATCTAGATAAATGTCTTAAAGACATGGCCTTTTTGAGAGGCCACAAGCTAACTTGTTGGTGACCCCAGTCAGCTGGAGTAACCTGCAATCAAATTTGAACATGCACACAAATTGAGAGATGATGTGGTGAGCTTAATGACCAAACTCATAGGATGGTGACATGTGGATGATCTCACAATAGTCACTATGTCACCAAGGCAAAGTTGCAAGAAAGATAACCATGTGACATGGCAACCAGCTAGGTGGGAGTGACATGTCAGCTAGGTGGATAGTGATTGGATACAAATTGGTGGTGAGATGGATGAATCCAAAGGTGACACATGGTGGAGGCTTCAGATGTGGTATGCTTCTTGAGGTGCCGACATGGTAGAGAATGACATGTGTTGCAAGGTCACTATGTCACTAATGATGTAGCAAAAGGCTGTCTAGGATAGCAACATAGCAATCAATGACATTGCATGGTGATGTGGCACAATGATGTGGCAAAGTAGGAAACCAATAGAATATGCCATGTGATGTCTAGGTGGCAAGGGTCAAATGACAAAGTAGCAATCAATCAATCACATGTCAACACATGATAAGGGCCAGTCAACAGGTGTGACCTAGATGAGAATGGTGTAAAATTTTGAAAATTGCAAATTTTAAATATTTTTTAATTTTATCCTAGAAAGTACGTGCAAAACTAAATTTTAAATAAGATTGGAATTCATTCTATACTTTTAACTTTTGAAAAGTTAAAATTTTGTCCAAATGTAATGTGAAACACTAGATTAGAGCCTACAACTTCAAACGGTCACCAGAGGAGTTGTTTTTAGCCAAAATATCAAGTATCATATACCATTGGAAATGTCTTGAGACAAGGAATCTAGATATGGAATCAGATTTTGAGTAGGTCTTCATTGGTCTGCTCTATAAGAAAATTTGAATTTTTTGAGACATTCTTAGTAGAACAGGTAGATTTCATCATTGAGTATCAAAATTAGTTGGAGGGAAAATATTGAAGTTTGTTTAAGCCCAAATGAATTCAAAAATATTTTCTTTGCTTCTAGAAGTCATTTTAAACTGATTTATTGTGTTTTCCTTGATTCCAAATTTGGCATCAAAAGAAGTTATGTTCCATCAAGTATCAGAGATATTTTTATGCTTTTGGAAGGCCAAATGATAGAGGATTTGATTTACTAGTTGCAGAGAGAGATTAGAGAGATGCTTTATCACTTCTAGGAGATGTTTTCCAAGTGGACACATGTCAGACGCATAATAGATCCAGGAATTCACTCTTTCTTATTCTTTGGATAGGTTCTAGTTTTGACAGAAAAAGATTCATGGCTATGACACCATTTGGGTTCTAGATTTTCATTGTGAGACCATTAGTTCCAGTGTTTTTTGAGAAAAACTTCTCACTGCTATGACACCATTTCTTTCAATAATTTCTCTTGTAATGAACCACAAACAAAGATAATATAGCTAGTTATGATCTATTAGTTAGTTTTGCATTTCAATTTTATGCATTTTATTGTAATTGTTTCAAAGAAATAAATGAAAAGGAAGTAGCAAGTTAATCTTCATTCTGAAGTCTTGTTTCCCATTCATGTTGTTTGTGATCTTTTGTGTTTTATAAATAAAGATTATGAAACTCAGTTGGAATTTGTTGATTATCTATGTTGATCTATTTTTCTTATGACTCAAAGAGTTATGTAAATGCTTGATTCATCATCATAAGATTGTAGATCTCATGAAGGGATAGGTCGATTATGATATTTAAAAAGATGTAGATGTCCAATTCACTATGTGGATAGATAGATCAAGAAGTCCTAATGTATGGCATATGTTGATAACTTCTAGGGATGTCTGTTAGGGGTTTGTGTGACTGCCCAATAGATAAGGCACTAATCATTTTGAAAGATCATAGGGTTATGTTGCTCATGTCATGTTTTGCTAAAATCAACATCATTAATCAAACGTCTTTCTTTTCATGTTGAAGAGTTGCAATTTGCTACTGCACATCTTTTGTTATTGCATAAGTATAGGAGATTAAGGGATTTTATCTACTTTGTTAGATTCAGGAATATGTTTGAGCACTAGTACCATATAATTGAATCTGAGGTCCACTCACCTGGGTTTTGCAAAGCTTGAAGTAAAAGAAGGGTCAAGCCTTATAGTTGGCCCAGTGTCTCAAAGGACATGTTAAGGATGCGAGTTAGCTGCCCCTAGATGTGTCTTGTTCTCATTGGGGTAATTTGAAACCCTTAACATTTCAGAACACCAATGCAACCAAATGGAGGAGATTCCTAGCTTACTACAAGAGATTCCTAGCTAACTACAAACTACTGACATGGTAACTCTACAATCTCTTTTTCTTCTTGTCTTTACATTTGAAAATTGCATTAACTTTCCTCTAGGTCATTCTACACTCTTTCTAATGGAATTACTTGTAACACTAACCTCTTTTCCTACCATCTAAAGATGTTGCATTTATCAATAACTAAAACTATGCTACAAACTTAGAAATTTGAACAAAAATATTCATTTAACTGGAATAATATTTTAGTTAAATTGTTCTTGAATTTGTGTAGTTTCCTAGACTTATATAGACTCCAAACATGGAATAAATTTCAGCTCAGTTATATCTTTTCAGGTAGGTGATATTTTCTTAATATGTATTCACCATTTATGCAATCTAGCTACATTGATTTCTATTGACCCAGAAGCAAATAGACCTAAGAATATGCTACCTCTCAAGAAGATGTGAAAATATGCAAATAGTCTCCATTTCACTACTCTCTCCATAGGAGACATGATAAACATCATTTCTCTAAACTTCTTAGCAAATAGAGAAGTTCCATAGTATAATGTTACAATTAAAGACACATAAATGTGTTCCTAATTTTTTGAATGCAAACACAATTTAGAATCAACCAAATTTTACAAGATACTAGTTGTGAATATCAATTAGTAACTTTGTTATACTAAAATCCATGAGTAGTCATGTTTCTAGATTCTACAGTTGTCAACTCAAATGTACTATAATTTACTATTCTCCTATAATCATTTTAGTAGTAAAATGCAATCAATTTTCCTCCAAAGGGTTCTACTCAGCTAAGTTCTACATCTCCTTCATTAATGATTCATATGTCAAGTTAGGCTCCTTTGTATTCTTATTGGATTCATAGTAACTACTTCATTGATAAGCACATGTCCTATATTGACAAGTGTTGCACTAATAAAAATAGGTCCTACACCCTCAGACGAGAAGCATTTACAACTAGCTCTCACTTAAAACCTATTCTCTTCTACCCTTTAATCCTTCCTAACTAAGATACACCTCTCACAATGTCTACCAAAGGCAGGGATTGGTGCTCCACAGAGCCCTTTTTGTATAATAATTCATCAAAAAGATGATTTCTCTGAGAATCTTTTTGTGCTTCATCAATAGGAGCATCATCTATTAAAATTCCTTCATGTAGAAGTACTAAATATGAATCTAATTTTATTTCATTCTTAGAATGCTTCTCCATTTCAACAAAATGAATTAAAGAACATTTCTTCATGTTCCTCTGAGATCTAATCCTTAATAAAGAGACTTGTATGTTCTCCAAAATCCTGATTGAATGACGCCTTGTCTAAAAATTCATCACTAAGCATCTCTTGAGTATGCATTATCTGATTAATATGCTTATTTTTGTGGATATTGAAAATTTTTGAACCATCTTTTTGAACATTTGTCTTATTCAATTGATATTTCTTCCACACTAAGAGTCTTCTTCTTGATCATGACATTTAGTGATACCCATTTCTGTGTTGCTTTCATCTTGGACATATTCATCACCATAATGCCCAAAACTATCCTCATCTAGAATGCATTTTTGGTTTTGTGTCTTGTTAGAGTCATGATTATTGTACTCTCTTTCGTTTATCACACCATTTTGTAAATATTTAATGATAATTATGAAACTAGGGTCACATAGGACTTTTAATTCATGGATTTTACTCAAATATTGACCACCAAAGGTCTCATCTCTAAAGGTATCCTATGATAAACATTCATCATCTTGGTGAATAAGTGAGTCATAGATTCATTTTTGTTATTCATTTCTGTATTTTCCAACTATATAACACATCCAAGTGAGGCATGTTCTTCTTCCATGGTGTAGTATATATCCTCGCCCTCTTCTTCTAAGTCTTCTCCCTTGATAGAGTCATTGATTGTTATCTGAATAGAGTCTTCTATACATATATTAAACATAAAATTTTCTTCTTCATCTGATAAATGTGAAATGGAAAGCTCTGGGTAACTTCACAATGATAATTGTCTCCCTAGTAGAGTTGCTAATCTATTGGTTCCTCAAACTATTGGTTAGATTCATATGACTCTTTCACACTCAATCTTAGGAAATCTGACATACTTAGATCCTTTCATAAGTCAAATACTCTTGCTTTTCAGGCCCTACAAAACCTAGGTGGGTGCACTTTTAGAAATTCTATTCACAGTGACTATATGCAACCTTTCCAGATGATGCTCTTGAGGTCACAAGTAATTATCAAGGATAAATCACAACTAGGAAACTAAAATTCTTAGAATGCTTTTATGGATGTCTGGAAATATAAATGAGAGTGGATGAATGACATACAAATGAGTTAGGAAAATAACTGCACAATCTTCAATTATGTATCACCTTCAAATGAACCAAGAAAGACCATTCCCTAGGTTAAGTGGGAAAATAGAGTCAAACTTGCATGAATTTATCATCAAACTCTTTTGGAGATGGCCTATTGCACAATCAGCTACCATATGGATAATTTAACATATGGAACCTAGTCTAAATGAATTTAACTCCAACATATCCAAACCAATTTAGATAAACATCACATAGTGTATAATATTTGATAATTAGGAGTGTACATATAGTTCAATCTATCAAAAAATAGTTATAGATCCAAGAGTACAATACCATATGCAAGTATTGAAAAACAAGTTTCCCTAATTGAGACAAAAACAATATCTTTTAAGAATTAGCATTGAGTCATGTTCAATTGTATTATCTAATCATACTATAGTAATCATCAATCTAATATCTCATAATTATTTTAATAATCAATTTTGAATATATCTATATCTACTCTGAATTATCATGATATTCTTTATAGAAAAACAAAGGATCCGCACAAGCTTTAGATCATCATGATGTTTACTAACTAACACCTAAAATACAACTGAACATAAAATAATTACAATGCAAAAGCTTTTACACAATGATTAATGTAGAAGTTTTGGTGTTGTCATCAACTCTCTTCTAAAAGGTTATGCTCTTCCTTTTATTGAATACTTCCATGCTCTGGAATGACAATCATTCGATAAATAAGATTAGTAGAGAAAATGATTTAATAAGGCACTTTTAAATTTAAAATAAAATCACTACCTTACCTTTTATGTCATGAATGACTTGAACCCTTTTGGCATGTGAAAATACTAGGTCAAAATATTTCTCATTTAATAAAAATACCCTAATATTTATAAATTTAGGGAAAAAATAATAGTTCATGATGAAGAGCCTTGTATATTAGAAGTTTTACATTCATATTGTATTTTGAGGAAAGCAATAAGGAAACATATGAAATATTTTTTCACTATATAAAATATATTTCCTTAAAAGACCTTCACAAAGTTACATATTGTAAAACAAAAAATTCTCTCAAAATATTTTTTAGTTTATTTTGAAGAAAATAATAATGTTGCATGATACCACTTTTCAAATATTCAAAACACTTAGAATGATTATATAAAGTTTCATTACCTTCATGACATCATTCCCATCTTTGAAAAATTTATATTGAAAATTATATCAAATATCAGATAAGGTAAAAATCAAAATCAATGCATTACGTACCATGCACTCACCTTTTTTTGCATTTTTGGAAGGGTCAAGATTACCATCTCTAATGAACCCAATGTTTTGCTCCTTTGTAATCCATCCACTATATGTCTCCTAATTTGGTCTAGTATGCTTTGGAACATATCTTTTTGGCATTTAGGATATCAAATGAAATATATCATGTGAAGAAATGATAACCCTTATGCAATTAGTCTGAGAAAGAATAAATTAATTAAGACCACCAACCATGATTGGTCAGCACAGACCAAGCATGAAGCACAGAACACTCATTTTCCATGTCTAGAAACCATTTAGCCATCCAAAGATAGCATATACAATAAATAAAATAAATGTTATTTCTAACCACATTTGTATGTTTTTGATGAATTTGATTATAAATACAACGATTGGGCATGTGTTCAATAGAGCCCATATTTGGGTTTCTCCTTCGTTTCTCTTCTATCTTAATGTCCAGTTTCTTAACTTAATATCATAGATTTAGTATTTTCAACCTAATAGCAAAGCCAAGGGAGAGATCAAGGATAATATCAAAGTAATTTGGATGCATGCGCTTTTTTGTATTTATTAAATTTGCAAGAGTGTTGTACCTCTCAATTAATCTAGGTGATGGATCTCTTGTGGTTGAGTGGAATTGAATTTGGGTTTTTCAAGTACTCCTAAGTGCTTTGTTTTGAGAAGTGTTGGGGGTTGTCTTGAGAGTTATATTTTGGTATGAAGTGTTTTACTATTGCTGAAAGTCTTTTGTAAATGCATGGAAGAATGTACTAAGAGATATTGAGAAATAATTTATTGTATAGAGTGTGTGTGCCTGAATTTACAAAGTGAGATTTTTTTTTCAGTATAGATCTCTTATTATGTGCAGATGTTTACCTAATCTGATAATTAATTGGGGATTGAGTGCAAACCAAGTTTGCAGTTTACAAAGTAATAATGAGAATATTTTTGGAATGCTACCCAATTTATTGGGTATGTTGAAGCTATTGGAGAGTATGTATAATCTATTGAGATTACTATTGTGTGATGAAGAGAAGTGAAAAGTGTTGAAGTTTGGAGTTTTGTATTGCTACTGATTTGAATGAAGACCATAAAAGTGTAAAAAAAATCCTAGAGAGCACAGGAGTGATTATTTGAAGTGTTGGTTTCCATTAATCAATAGTAGTTTGTGGACAACCTCTATGCAAGTGGGAGTTCTAGAGAGTGCATACACAATTCTTGTCAGAGAAACAAATTTTAAAAGAGTGCAAGGTGAAGTGGAGATCAAAGTTGAAGTTGAATCTATTTGGGAGATGTGAATCATTATTTAATCTTTTTAAAGGTTGTGAATGATTTATATGTCTGTCTAATGTTATAGAATAGTTATTTGTGGTGAGTTTGTTGTCATGGTGCAATGAGCTATGAATTAGCTGTGTACATTGGCTTGGATTGGAAGTGTTTGGTTTGGCCATGAGTGTGTTTGTCTATTTGTAAAAGTTGTGTTAGTATCAAAATCCATCTTGTAATATCCCTCAAACAAGAGATGAAGATTGAATTAGTGAATGTATATTAATGGGCTATGTGAATGTATAAATTCAATTATAGGTTGTTCCCAACACCCCAAGGGTTTTTTCTTAATGTATTAATGAACCATGTATCTGAAAAGGATTCCTATAGAACTAGTGAGTACATTGGTTGTGTACACATGAATCTCGGTAGATGGATTTCTTTTATATAGACTCAATAATTAGTTTGATACAGGTACAAAAGGAGAAAAGCTTAAAGTTATGATGGTTTCCTCATAGTGACAATTTGTGAACAATGTGTGCTTAGTTTGTGGTAATCCAAAACTACTGAAGTGAAAAGTTTATGGTGATCTTAAAACCATTCGTGAGTGAGATTTATGGTGAGCCAAAACCACTTTAGAGAAAAAAATTTGGTGATCATGAAATAGCTTGTGAGATGTTTATGAAGTTCATGGAAGACCTTTAAACCACTTCAAAGCATCATTTATGGGTAATCCATGAAAACCTAAAGTGATTTTTTTAGATTAAGGTAAAAACAAGTTTTGAGGGGACCCAAAAGCCCTAACAACAGTAAAAAAGATGTTCAAACATAGCATAACTAGGACACAAGATCCTAAGATCCATAAAAAACACAAAATTAGGTATTACAGAGACCTGAAACCACAAAATGTATCCAGAAAATGTGACTAGGTTTTACAAGGACCTGCAACCTACAAGTTTTACAAAGCTTATCAAATAGAAAACTAAAACCAAAAATACAAAATACAAAACCACTACTATAGTTTCTTGACCATCTTGACAACCTCCTTCTCCACATCAGTTGTACTAAGAGCAGTATTAGCAAGGGAAAAGCTAATACCAACAATAACTTCAGCAACCTTCTTTGATGAGCTCAACCTAGTCCTTTTAATTGGTCCTCGAGGAGACATAATATCCTCATCGGTGTTCTTCCCCAAACTTGCTGTAGCCATACACAAACTAGAAGTATTGCCACTTTCCTTGATCATATGCCGAAGACCTTGTTCATATTCCTTTGATTTTTTAGGTATATTTCCCACCTAAGTTTCCAGCAGCACAAGTTTGGCCCAATTATTCTCCTGATCCTTCTACACTTTGCCCAATTTTTTCTTAAGTTTCATAATCTCATTGTAAGTCCAGGAGTCTACATGGAGAGAGGAGTTAGCTTTAATCTTTGTAGTATTAAGGAAGGAGAGTGAAATCCCAAATTGGGTCATCCTCCTCCTTCTTCCTAGGGATCTCCATGCCTTTCTCATCCTCTTTACCTAAACCTCTCTCCCTTCCCATCTCCTCCTCCACATTCTCTTCTCCAAATCTCTGGGTTTCACCACCCTAGTTATCTTCATTACCAATATTACTCGACCCTTCATCTTTTTCCAGACTTTCCTCCACATCATTCTTCCTAGTTTCATTTTTACTACCAAGATAACCCTCTAAATTAGAACTAATATCCCCCATCTCTGTGTCTTCCTCTGTCTCTACATTTTTATCTTCATCTTTATCAGAGGACTTACTAATATCCTCAACATTTTTATAGGGAGTATCCCTAATCACTAATTTCTTCTTCACACTTTTTCCTTCATCCCTTTTTCTCTTTCTAGACTGGGATTCACTTGTCGACCCCCTTTTCTTTTCTAAAATAGGGGAAACAACAATCGCGTTTGTCTTGTAGTAATTCTCAATTAAGAGAATGAGGCCTTGATGAAGGACAAGGCAAGAGTCTTTCTTCCTATGGGCTTGGAGGCTTTTTAATAATGAAAACCTTAGGTAGAAAGGAAAATAAATCCTATCTTTATATCAAAAGTGGTTCAGAAAAAAAAAAAATGGAACTTGTGGACTCTTTTGTATCTTCCATCTAAAATAAAATATTCACAAAGACAAGATAACACATCCCTCCATATTACCTTTATTTGGTTAAGCTCATAAAAGTCCCCATTCTTCTCCAACTTTTGCTCCTCCTCCTCAGTTTTGAGAAACTTTTTGAAGGTAGGATTAGAGATGGTCATTTCCTTGCTATATTTCAATCCATCCTTTGGGATACTAGTCACTTCAACAATGAAGTCCTCTATAAGATGAACCATGACACCATGTAAAGTTCCCCTATCCTCGATCTAGTTCTTAAAGAAAGCTTTAGTAACATGTGGTTTGAAGCCATGCAATCACTCCAAGTAAGGAGTCACATTTCCTTTCTCAAGAATTTTCCAGATAGCGGCTTTTTCCTTTCAATTTTTGCAATTTTTGGGCTCTTGTTTCCTCAGATCTCCCCCCATTTTCAAACAATGTGTGTCTCTAAGAACAAACATAGTAGCTAAACCTAGAAAAAGGGACAAAATGAAGTGAGCCAAAATACTCTCAAAAGCTAACAAGGATTTCATTAATCTTTCTTCTTCCCATGCCCAGATAATAATAGTAATGAAGTACATCCTAGGGATTGTAATACACCCCTCCATAGACCCTCTTTTAATTATCATTAAATTACTAATCTTGGAGGATCTTTCCCTTCGCTGCATATGTACCATCATACTTAATGATTGATTTTAAATCCATGTTATTCTTGAGGTCATTGTGCCACCTCAGTGTTCTATCCCCTTGCACTGACCTACTGGCAAGCCAATTGGCAACAGTGTTACCTTCCTAATAACAATGGGAAAAGGTGACCTTTTCAAAATTAGCCATTAGGGCTTTAATTTACATTATAATATCCTCTATAGTCCATGTACTTAGAGTTTTTTCATTGAGCATAATTATGATGTTTAGGGAATCTCTTTTCATCCAAAGGTATCTACTTCATGTTTCCATAGCCAGTCTCATGGTATAAAGGGTAGTAGTAGCTTCAAGTCTATGGCTGGTTGATATGCTAATAGGAATCGCAATAGCATCAATGGTGTTACCTATATGATACATTATAATTCCTCCACACCCTGCTTTTCTAGGGTACCCTTAGTAGCCCCATCAAAATTCCCCTTAATCCATCCCCTCAAAGGAGCCTTCCATTTAACACTTGATCTTTGACCCTCCGCCTTCTTTCTAGGTCTTGTATTATGCATAGTATTGTCAATCAAGAAACCATCAGGCACAATTTTTTGAGATTTGAAATTTTCCTTTATTTCTCTAATCATCTTATGACCTAGAACCCATTCAAGCATTTCTTTCTCTTTGACAATTCTATTATTTCTTTCTTTCCAAATTCTCCATTACAAGTGAGGAATGGTGATTTTCCATAGATAATCCACATTACTATCCTTAGTCGAGCAAGTCCAACTCTAATAATAGTACTCAATTTTATTGTGATGAACCCAAGTAATATTCTAGAAGATGAGGATGTAGCTCCACACATTTTGGCTATAATTGCATTTTAAAAACAAGTAATCTATGTTCTCTAAGTTTTTCTTGCATAGACAACAACAGTTGACCACATTTATCCCTCTTGTTTGCAAGTTGTCTTGGGTTAGAATTTTATTCTACAATAGAATCTAATAAAAAATATTGATTTTGGGAGTTAGACCTTTAATCCAAGCTTTAGACCATAATGGGCTAGGTCCTTTTTCTTTAGATCTAAATATAGAGGAGACTTTGAAACTCCCATTAGCATCATTCCTCCATAACATTATATCCTCCTTATATGGATATAAGTAGTAAGTATTCAACATTATCTAGATACTATTGAAGTCTTGGCTAATGTTAGTAAGACTAACCCAACAATTATTGGCCCAATAATTTTCCACATGAATACCATATAACTGCTTTCATTGATCAATGTAGGTACTATCCTCAAAATCTTCTATTAGCAGAAGGTCCAAAATCCAAGAATCTTCCCAAAATTGAATCTTCTACCCATTTCCATCTTTCCATGAGCACCCTTCACTTAAGATATTCTTTGCACCTTGCACAGCCCCCTCAAATAGCAAAAGGGGAAATAGCATTGGGATACAAGAAGAAATTAGAAAGAGAAGGGGCATTATACAAGTATTTATGTTTCCATATAGAGCTCCACTCCTTATCATCATGGTACACTTTCCATCCTTTCTTAGCAAGTAGAGCCTTTTTCATACTTTGGGTAGTCCTCAATCCCAAGCCTCAATGTCTAATCGATCTACAAATTTGGTCCCAAGCAATCAGAGCCATTCTCTTCTTCTCCTCAACACCAGACCAAAGAAATTTCCTTTGGATTTTTTCAAGGGAATCAACATATTTAGAGGGAATTTTGAAAATGCTCAAAGCATAAGTAGGTATACTTTGAAGGCAAGATTTTAGAAGAGTGACTTTTCCAGCTTGGCTCAACAAGTTTCCCTTTGATCTAGCAAGTTTCTTAGAATTTTTTTTGATAATATCTTCCCAAAAGGAATTAAAAGCATTAAGCCCCAAGTGAAGGCCTAGGTAAGTACAAGGAAAGGATTCTATAGAGCACCCCAAGATTTTAGCAATTTTGGTTTGTCTAGACACTGGGGTGTTCACAAAGAAATATAACTTTTATTCTAGTTAATCATTTGTCCTGAGGCCAAGGAGTAGAGGCTTAGAGCTTTTTTTAGATTTCTAGCTTCCCTAATATTAGCCTGGCCCATAAAAAATTGTCATCAAAAACCTGACCATGGGAGCATATAAGGGGCTAAGAAGAGGGTTGCAAGCCCTTAATATCACCATCCCAAACCAATTTCCCAATATGCCTACCCAAGAAATCAGCCATAATGGTGAAAAGAATAGGAGATAAAAGGTCTCCCTATCTCAGACCTCTGGAGGGATTAAAGAAAGAAGAGGAACACCCATTAACAAAAATAGCAATCGAAGATGTAGAGATGAGCTGAAGAACAATCCGCACAACATTATTATTAAAAGAAGAAGCCAATAATACCTTTTCAAGGAAAGCCCACTCCACTCTATGATAGGCTTTAGCAGTATCAACTTTCATAATGAACCCCTAATTTTTAGAACAAAATAAAGAGTGGATATTCTCATGCACAACTATGACAAAGTTTAGAATTTGTCTACCTAGAACAAAGCCATTTTCTTGTTCAACAATTATTTTCAAAAGCACCAAGAGCAGCCTAGAAGTGACAACCTTAGAAATGATCTTATAAAAAGAATTACATAAACTTATAGGCATGAATTGGTCCACGGAATTAGCACCCATCTTTTTAGGAATTAGGTAAAGAAAGGTAGAATTAATCTCTTTCAACATTCTTTTAGCCCCAAAGAATTCTTTGAGAGCACAACAAACATCTTTCCCAACCAGATTCCACTCTTTCTGAAAAAAGAACATAGGAAATCCATCTAGGCCAAGAGATTTATCCTCACCTAAGGAACAAAAAACCTAATAAGTTTCCTTATCATTAGGAATGGATCCCAACATCTTGGTTTGATCTCTAGTAGCCAAAGGGGGAATGATACTAAGTATTTCCTCTTGGTTAAGAAGATCAATATTAGGATCATCTGTCATAAGGGAAGTAGAGAAAGAAACAAGTTCTTTCAAAATATCCTTTTCCTCAGTAATATTCCTATCACCTATCATAAGATTAGAGATGCAAGTTTTAGCCCTATGCTTTATTGTAGAAAGGTGAGGAAACCTAGTATTTTTATCCCCTTCCTTCAACCAAACATGTCTTGACCTTTGCTTCCAATAGATTTCCTCTTTAGTGATAATATCATGATACTCCATTAGTTTACTATTTTCTTCTCTAACCAAATCAAGAGTATACCCTTCCTTTTGTATCTTATCCTAGATAATTTTTAACTCTTCCTTTATTTTAGGTTTTATCTTTTCAACTATTTCCTTTTCTATCATTGTTTCTTGAAGTAGAAAGATATCTGGTTTATGCTCCCTAACAAAGTTACAAACAATATCCAATTTATGATTATTGTTTATCCCCCTAATATTCCAAGAAATGATTTTCATGGTTATTTTTTAGGGGTAAAATCCAGAATAGTTGCCTATCTTCCATCAGCAATATTATGTAAGCTTTAAATTTCTCTTTTTCTCCTTGAAGATTTTCTTGCCAATTTTTTTCGGTGTCCCCACATTTGGTTTAACCCTAATCTATTGCTCCCCCTTAGAGTTCTGCTCCATTTTAATGCTTTAGGTCTCAATTCTCTTAGGAACTGAGGAGTTTTTCTTCTCAATCTTTTTCTTTTGGCTTTGTTTCTATTTTAGGTCCAACTTTTCTAAGCTATTCTACCCTAGTTTCAATTCATTTGAAAGAGGAATTAAGTCATTACACAGAGATGTTTCAAGAGACTAGGATTTGATATTATGAATCTCAGTAGCATGGACTTCCCCATTTTGTTGAATCTCAAAAGTATAAACTTCCCCATTTTGCACTTCCTCCAACAAAAAATCTTCCCCATTTTGTATTTCCTCCAAAATCAAATGACTACTTCTCACTTCCATAATTTATCCTTCCTCTATTTCCTCTTGTTTAGCAAAATCCTCCCATTTAATAGCATTCTTTTGGTATATAACAATTTGTTTCATCAAATTAGGCAAGTGGGTTTCTTGCCCAGACAAAACAAGACCATCATCTTGCTTATAAGAAATCAAAGATTTTTTTTTCATTCTCAAAACTAGTTCCAATGTTAAGATTATTTTCTTCTCAATTCTAACCATTAGATTTTGGTCTCCATACTTTCTTTTGAGTCTTTTTTTCCTTTTTTTTGTCTTCTTTAACAACCTTAGTTTGATTTTTTCTTTTGGTAGGACAATTCTTAATCCAATGACCCTATTTTTTACAAGCGAAACAAGTATTTGGGAGATCCTCATAGGTTACTTCTTGAATCCTTTTCCCAAGGATTGAAAACAATTCCACCTTATTTGGGAGGTTATTCAGGTTAGCCACTTTCACATATAACCTAGCACTATTCAGTTTTGATTTTGTTTTTGTAGCATGATCAATAGAAATAAGTTCCCCAAAGCATCTCTCTATTCCCTTTAAAATTTCTTCATGCCAGTATTCTAAGGGGAGGCTCGACAATCTCACCTAGATTAGAGTAGTTAAGAAAAAAGCATAAGATAAATCCATATTAGGCTCCCATTTCTTAATTGTGAGGGTACTTTTACCAAACATCCATGGTCCTCCACATAGAACCATATTCATATCCTCCTTATAGTTAAAAACAAAAGATAGGAATCCATTCACAATAGGGGCTATATCAACTTGACCGTGGATCACCCACTTCCATTTCAACATATTTTTTAGGGTATCAATATCTGATCTAGCCCACAAGAATTTTCCAACCAAAGAGTAATCCATAGAAGTAACAGAAAAATCAACAATCTAATTGAGAATATAGATTTGAAACTCACCTTTTTCCCTACAAGATTTTGACATTACTAGAGGGAAAGAAGATTTTCCTTTAGGTTTCCTTCCAAATAACGAGACCCACTCCCTTTGATCTTCTGCTTTATTCTACCAATTTTTTGCTTTACTACCTTGAGAAGCCTCTGTATTCAGAATGTTAGCTTGATCAGGAGCCTGACAAGCAATGTGAAGTCAAAGCGAAAGAATTGAAAGGGAATTTTGGACCCCACAAGTCCCCAAATCATCCACCTCTGCATACTTTTCCAGGGAATCTGCGATGCAATTGCTTGTCCCATCTAGGTTCATTCCCCCTGCAAGATTCTCCCTTTCCAGATTCCTACCCATCTATGTGCCAGCCAATTAAAAAATGATGAGCTTCATTTTCCTCACATTAACCAAGATTTTATGTTACTAGGTAACCTAAAATGATTGTTATGTGGGTGAAAAAATACAAATGATGATATTTGATAAGTAATTATAAATTGGTACCTAATAAGGCATTAGGCTAGAACCCATGGTTTCTAGATTATGGGGAGATAAAAGAATATTGGATAATTAATTTATAAGGGGATGTGAGAAAGAATAAATTAGTTATGAGCACCAACCATGATTGGTTGGCATAGACTAGCCTTGAAGCACATACCACTCCCTTTCCATATGTATCCAACCATTTTTTTGTCCATGGACATCCTGCCAACTACATACGATAAATGTTATTTCTAACCACCTATACATTTCTAATGATTTTGATTATAAATACAATGAGTAGGCCTTTGTTTTTCAAAGCCCATATTTGGGTTTCTCCTTGGATTCCCTTCTATCTCTCCATCTAGTTTCTTAACTATTAGCATTGTAATTTGGCAATGAATACTAAGGTTTAGGGTTTGGTTTTTTTCATTAATGGACCTAATGATTAATGCATATGCAACATTGTGCTACTGAGAAATGATTGAACAAAGTTTCCATTCACTTTGTCAAACACATAAATCTACTAATAAAATAAATCTCACTTCTATTGTGACTTCCAATTTTTGTTGTAGTAGTACCATTATTCATAATATTTAAAATATTTTGTATGCCACCCAATCATATCATACCATTTCTCTAAATCCTAAATCTCTAATATATTTAGTTATAGTGTCAATCTAATCTCATTGTGGAAGCTTGATAAATTTGCAAGCAAGAAAATATCATCACCGTTGTGCACCACGTGAAGATTATCATAGAGCACCATGTCTATATTTGCACCATTAGAAGGAAATGTAAACCTTCTACATTAAATAATGACATTTAGATGCCTCTAAAATAGTGATAGTATAGTCTTGGTTAGGAAGTAAATAGGTTTTTGTTAGTTTTCATTCTTCTCATTTTCTTAGAGGGAGGCTCTCTATTGATGGGTCCTTAATTCTGATCATCTCTCAACATTTTCCATTCTGATTTCTCTTTCTTTCCTTTGATATATAGAATGAACCAACATTGAGAAAAACATCCACTATAATACTATGTACAAACTAAAATTTTACTCTATCCTTCTTGGCATACATTTATTGTACTTGATGCTACACTTTCATAGATTATCTATTGGGAGAATCTCTTGTGATGACCATTCATGCTTAAAATTATGAAATCATCTTATAGAAATGATTTTATTCATCTTCTCTAGGTATTTATTTTTATAAATATTAATTAAATATTAAAGATACATATATATATAAAGTTTTGGGGGATACAAGATCACCACACAAGTTCACTTGGCATAGAGCTAGAAGAAACAACTATTCATTAAAAAAAAAAGAGAAAAAAGAAAGAAAGAAATCATTCAGGCTACAAGAACAATGCCAGAAAAAGGAGGATCTTTTTCATCAGAACCCAAGAAGTTAATGGGGTTGACAATTGACTCTAGGGAAGCCAACCATTAGCAAGAGTGATAGCAACATCTTTTCCTTTGTCACCCTCTAGGCTCAATGGAGATATGGCCAAATAAAGTTGAGGGAATGCCCATTTAGGGTCTCTTCGAATAGAAGGCCAACCTGCACCATGATTAGTAGAAGGAGGCACCATGGATCATCTTAAGCCCATCCTTCATGGAGGTGAGGCTGAGCGATGACAACCACCAAAACCAACACTGGGAGAGTTGAAAGAGGGCTATGACATTAGAGTATGCGAGTGGCGAGAACAACTACTCTAGCCTCTCTTGGGACCATGAGGAGGAATACAATCCCTAGAGAGAGTATCTAACGGAACCTAGGTTATTGTACAATTGGCATTCCTTAAATGAGCTAAATGCTCCTGCATGTGAATGATCTCCCATGAAACTTTATCTATTTGTACTTGAATCTACATCATGAAACCATTAAAAATGCTTGTGTTAGTGTACAAAGAAACATGTCTATTAAGAAATCTTTGAGAGAATAAAAATGTACATTGTGATATTTCTAGATAGTAAATAAAATATCCATTCTGAAAGCATGCCAAATCTAAGAATACTTAAAAGGGTGTTTGGTAGCATCTCCAAACACAACCATATGCCAGGAGAAGGCCTCTAGATGGAAAGCCTTGAAAAAGTCCTGAATCTAGAGATAGTAATTCTAGGCTCACCTATAGAACAAAAAAATATGTAGGAAGCTTTCCAACTGATTAAAAAATGGATATCTAGGGTCCAAGACTCCTAGATGTCAAAGCTGAGGGCCCAATGACAACCCCTAGAAAAGGAGACACTAGATAAAAGTGAGAAATTTTTGGCTCCATGATTTCTTGCCAAACTATGGAAAATCTATGACCCCAAGTCCTATGAGATGACTACAAATGTTAGCACTAGTTTAGAGTGTCAACCATTGGAAGGTGGGGAACTTACCACCAATACCCATCTTGGATTTGTAACTAGTGATAGGAGTGGTAGGGTACTACTTCGAGTCCTTCCACCATGGAAAAGAAGAGTGAATACCATGTTTTTGCACCATATGGGTAGCCACTGTAGAAACTAGAATTTTAATTGTTTGCTAATTTGGATGGCTAAGCTTGAACTACACTTGTAGGTTCTCCCATGAGAATTTTTTTATTAAAACTTTGCAAAAGAGATTGGGTGTCTAGATTCCCCTTCTATATAAGAGTAGAGTGCTAGCTCCTCGAATTTTAGACAAAGAACACCTTGAATAACAAGTAGAGGATACCACCATAGGTTTTTCTACTTCATAGAGTGCCCATCTCTGAATCCATTACCTACCTAGTGAATCCAAGATTTGACAACTTTCCATGCCTTCCAAACTCTCTTAGAAACAAAAGTGCCTTTAATTTGAACTAGTTCAATGGTCACAAGAGGGGTTTAAAAGCCAATCCCCTTCTAGGTTGGCTAGTTAACTAGAAATCTTGAAGAAAGGTAGAGATGCAATAAGATTTTCTAGGCTTAATCATTAGTGAGAGCCCAAATGACCCATTTGGCACAAAGGGAAATCTCTTGCTTGCGAGTGGAAAGCAGTCCAACACCACTAGAGTCTTTGGAAAGAAAAAAAAAATCCCAAGCAACTCTACGAAAGCTCTAATTCACAACATTAGATGCCCAAAGTAATTCACGTACGAGGCATCCCAAATTGAGGTATAACCCTTTGAAAGGGGCACAAAATGAGGAGTAATAAACATGAATAGGAGGCAACAATTTGGAAAATACTTGAAATTTTCTTGCAAGAGATAGAGGTTTGGTGATCTAGTATTCCAACTTCTTCTCAATCCTTGTTAAGATGACATTCCAAAGCTCCACTGGGGAAGCTTGAAAGGAAAAAGGAATGCCTAGAAAATGAAATATTTTACAATGTTGTACAAGTTTCCACTCATAGCACTACAACCATTATGAGCCTAGCAAAAATGACTGTCTATAGCAGAGATTCTTGTGCCATTAAATGAAGACCCAAAGGCAAGGTAGAAAGTCTCCAAGCATTAAAGGGCATTGGCAATATGTTCCATATCTTCAATAATAGTGAGAAAAGAGTCTTCTACAAAATGGCCATTTACAAGCTATGCAGAAGAATCAAGGAGAGATATACCATGCACAAGGCCAAGAGATATGGCATCAGAAAGAAGATAATTGAAGCCTTTAGCAACCAAAACATAAAAGAAGATGCCAAAGGAAAGCCTTGATAAATAGATCTATAGAGTACAAAGGTTTACAACCATTAATTGTGATGCATGCAAAGCCATCTCCAAAAAGCATCTGAATTGACTGTCAAAAAATTGGGTTGAACCCTAGGACTTAAAGCATAGCCAAAATGAAAGGTCATTCAATCCTATCATAGGCTTTAGCAAAGTTGATCTTGAGAAATAAAGCTTGTTCTTTGGACTGAAAAGCCTACTCCATACCTTCCCAAACAACAATAATATTGTGGAAAATATATCTCGATTGAATAAAATTAGTTTTCTTAGGATGAATGACTTACAAGTGTAGATGCTGGATTTTGAGGGAAAGAACCTTGGAAATTTTATCTTATTAGAGACATTCAACAAGGTGATAGGCCTCCAGCTACATATGTCCTTAGGTTTGTCTGCTTTAGCTATGAACTTAATATTTCCCTTATTTATTATGCTACCTAAGGAATGAATAGAAAATGCTTCTTTATAGACTTGATGCAAATCAGGGCCAATGTGCTCCCATATAAATCTTTTTAAAATTCACAAGTGAAGCCATCGCATCTGGGGGCTTTACCATCAACCATGGAGAAGATAGCTTCTTTTGAGATCACTAAGCATGAGCTTCTACTTACAATAGGTGTATTTCTCTAGAGAAAGCCTATTAGGAGTGACACCAATACAATCTTGTAACACGTAGTCAAGTGTGGTAGGGAAACCATGAATAGTGAAAACCTTCTCAAAATGCCACATAGAAGTCAATAGGATGCTAGGTAGGTAAAAATGGTCTATTAATCTTCCCTAATACATTTGATGCCCACTATAGAGTGGCAAAATTGCATGATATTTAAAAATTCCTTAAAAGCATGATCACCAACCTCCAACCAGTGTAGACAGGCCTTCGTCTGACCTCCTCTGGTAGCATAACTATCTATAACTGATTTTTGCTATCAAATATTAGCAAGCCAAACCTATATATCCAAAGTAAGACGATTCATGGCAAGGGCATCTAAGGTCGTACAAAGATATTTTATGGTGGCTTCATAAGATCTTTGATGGTACATGGCCAACTATCTCCCATAAATGTGAAGAAATCTCAAATTATAGAGGATGGCATCATTCCACCATTGAATCCACCCAACAAAGGAATGTTGCCTATGTTTGAGGTTCCAGAGACAAAGAATGTGAGCAATAGTAAGAGAATGAGACAACATGATGGGGACACAACCCAAGAACAGAATGGAAACAATAGAAAAGGGAAATTATATTAACTGAGAAAATAAGCTAGTACAACCAGTACAGGAAAATAAACTTCAAAACATGCCCTAAGGGCTTACAATAGCATAAATCTGGAGATAATTTCTCCTTATGGTACCTCCTCTCAAACTCCACTCCGAACTGCCTTTTACAATGCCAGAAATCTCCTTAAATAGACCCCAGAGGGTTGAGGACTAGGAGTACATTCTAGAAAGTGCTAGTAGGCATCCACCGACGAAATAGAAGGTTCCGAAAGCTGCGTTAGAAGTCGGTGCAAATCTAGAAGAATCCAGAAATGATAACCGAACTTCTGGGAGGCATAACTTTTGAACCGTGGGTCCGATTGACGAACTGTTTACATTTTTGAAAAGCTCTCAAAGCGCTCTATAGCCCTATGGACTAGCTTTGCTTGTCCCCATTTTTTGACCCTTTTCGAGGTCATTTAATGCCCCAAACCTGACTTTGAAGCATTCTTAGGAGGTCTCCAAAACTCGAAAACCTGTAATAACTTTCAAACCATGGGGCCTATTGACCTGATTCTTTTTGTGGAATGCTCTAAATCATGATTACATTCATCTAGCCAATTCACACCTTCCAGTTTATTGAAATGATGGCCCAAATACATGCTCCTATTTTTTTGAGATTTTCAAACGCACTGATAGTTGAACTATGAGAGTTGGAACCTTTATTTGATCCAAATGGGTATCCAAAAATGTAAAGGCATGAAATAGAAACTAAGTCTAAGTACATTTTTTTTGGGTGACATAGGATTGCCCTTATACCTCTGAATGCTCCTACATCAGACACCCAGGGTAGATTGAAAAGTGACCCTATCACTTTATGGATGGTAGAGAAAATCCCAAATGGGAAACCTCAGCTATTGAAATCCAAGTTGAGTCCTCGATTGGCCGTCCTTTCCATTTGACCAAATACTCTTCATACTACCTATTTTTTGTACTCTTACCCACACGATGATCTAGAATGTCTTCTATCTCCTCCTTCTTAGAAGCAAGAATTGGACATGGCTCTAAAACCAACTCCTCATCTGCACCATCATCATGATACTCTGTTAAATTTGCAATGTTGAAAATGGGAGAAATGTGAATACCATCTGGCAGCTCCACCTCATATGCATTTTCTGAGTTATGTTTCTTCAAAACTTTGCAGGGGCCAAATTTCTTCATTTTTAGCTTGTTGTAAGTACCAACTGGAAATCTTTCTTTTCGTAAGTGCACCATGACTAGATCCCCTACTTGGAATTCCTTATGTCTTCTTCTTTAATCAGCCTTAGCTTTATACTCTTGATTCATCTTGATAATGTGTGCTTGAACCTCCTCATGTAGACGCTTGATGTGTTCAACAAATTCCTCAGCTTCAGCACTTGTTCTCTCCCCTTGTTCTATCTTCCTCAATTCTAGTGCAGTCCTTGGGCTATTCCCATATACAATTTGAAATGGTGATTTTCCAATACTCCTATTTACAGAGTTATTATAAGCAAACTCTGCCTGTGGTATAATCAAATCCCATCCCTTGGGCTTATCTCCAACTAAACATCTTAGCAAATTGCCCAGACTTCTATTTACCACTTCTGTTTGGCCATCCGTCTGTGGGTAATGTGTGGAACTAAATTTCAAGTCTGTTCTCAACTTCTTCCACAATGTCCTCCAGAAATACCCCACAAATTTAGTATCTCTGTCAGAAACTATACTCCTTGGAAGACCATGTAGTCTTACCACCTCTTTGAGAAACAAGTCTGCAATATGGACAACATCATGAGTTTTGTGGCATGGAATGAAATGTGCCATTTTGGAGAACCTATCAACCACCACGAATACTGAGTCATTACCCCTTTGTGTCCTTGGCAATCCAAGAAAAAAATCCATACTTATGTCCTCCCATGGCCTTGATGGAATAGGCAATGGCTGATATAGGCCAGTATTTTGACTAAACCCCTTGGCAACTTGACAAACCTGGCAACTCTGTACAAACTTCTTCACATCCTGTGTAATTTGAGGCCAAAAATAATGTTCTCTAAGAATGGCAATGGTCTTATCCTGACCAAAATGTCCTGCCATCCCTCCACTATGTTTCTCCTTAATCAAATTTTCCCTCATGGAACTCTTTGAAATGCACAATTGACTACCTTTGAACAACATGCCATCCTGAATCAAATAGTCTAACCACTTGGTTCTATCTACAGCAACAGATTCTTTACAAGCTTTCCATGCTTCAGCAAAATCAGGATCCTCGTGGTACAAATTCTTGAGTTCATCAAACCCAACTACTTCAACTTGCATTGTTGTAAGCAACAACTATCTCCTACTAGTGCATCTGCAACCCTGTTAGATTTTCCACTTCTATGCTTCAACACAAATGTATAACTCTACAAGAATTCTACCCACTTCATATGCCTCTGATTCAATTTACCTTGGCTATTTAGGTACTCTAATGCTTGATGATCAGTATACAAAACAAATTCCTTTGGCAATAAATAATGCCTCCATTTCTTTAAGGCCTGAACTATTGCATAGAACTCTTGATCATAAACAGAATACTTCTTCTTTGCATCATTCAATTTTTCACTAAAATATGCAATAGGCTTACCTTCTTGGCTTAATACAGCCCCAATAGTGCTACCACTAGCATCACAATCCACCTGGAATACTTTTCTAAAATCCGGAAGTGCTAACACAGGCTATTCAGTCACCTTCTTCTTCAGCAATTCAAAACTTCTCGTAGCTGCTGCAGTCCATTTGAACTCTTTTCTATCCCCTCTTATTGTATCAGTTAGAGGTGCACATATGCCACTGAAATTCTTAATAAAATTCCTGTAAAAACTAACCAGACCATGAAATGATCTTACCTCAGTAGCAGACCTTGGAGTAGGCAATTCCAAGATGGCTTTTACCTTCTCTGGATCCATTTTGAGACCTCCAGGTGATATAACAAACCCCAAATAGATTAACTCCCTTTTTGGAAAGACACACTTCTTCAGATTAATTAACAATTTCTCTTCCCTTAGCCTTTCAAGGACACTACGAACATGCAGTAAATGTTCTTCCAAAGTCTTGCTGAAAATTAAAATATCATCCAAATAGACAATAACAAATTTTCCCAAGAACTTCTTAAGTATCTCATTCATGAGCTGCATGAAGGTGCTTGGGGCGTTCGTCAATCCAAAGGGCATGATTAACCACTCATAAAGACCCTCCTTGGTCTTGAAGGCTATTTTCCACTCATCTCCTTCTCGAATCCGTATCTGGTGATAACCACTCTTCATATCTATCTTTGTGAAGTACTGAGCTCCACTCAAGCAGTCCATAATATCAGCCATCCTTGGCCAAGGAAACTGGTACTTGATGGTGATCCTATTTATAGCTCGAGAATCTGTACACATCCTCCACTCTCCATCCTTCTTTGGTGTGAGTATTGTAGGTACTGTACATGGACTCAGGCTCTCTCAAATCAAGCCCTTCCTCAATAGCTCTTGAACCTGTCTATTTAGCTCCTCTGTTTCAGTAGGAGTCATCCTGTGAGCAGCCTTGTTAGGAAAACTAGCTCCTGGAATCAGATCTATCTGATGACTGATTTGCCTTACTGGTGGCAATCCATCTAGAACATTATAAGAGATAATATCTCCAAATTCCCCTAGTAAATCTGAAACTTCAAATGGTATTTCACTACTACCTTCTTTATCTTTCCTAGGAATCAAAGCATAACACATATGTTGATCTTTCATGCCATCTAAAAACTTCCTTCCATCAACAAGACAAATCCTAGCACTACTACATACCTTTTCATCTTCCTTTTTCATGGGCTTCAATTTATGGCGAACTCCATCCTTTGTCAAAGAGTATGTGTTTGCATGTCCATCATGCACTGCATGTCTATCAAACTACCATGGTCTACCCAATAATAGATGGCAAACATCCATCGAAATAACATCACAGAGAACTTCATCATGGTAACTCCCAATTTTGAATTTTACTAAACATTTTTCACTTACCAGGACCTTATAATCATCTTTTACCCAAGAAATCCGATAGGGCTGGGGATGTTTCTCCCTCTTGAGCTTTAGCAAAGAGACCATCTCTTCTGATACCAAGTTATCAGTGCTACCACCATCAATGATTACATCACAAAATTTATCCTCACACTTGCATCTGGTACGGAACAAACTCCTCTGTTGTCCTGGTTCATTCTCACCACTTAGTAGGACTCTTTCATTTACCAAGGTCTCTCCTCTTTCTGCATCCTCTGAATGTGATGATTGTGCATCCTCATCCACATGAGCAACCCTAGCTTGGCCCTCAACTCTCCTATCTGTCCTTCCTTGTCGTTGAGGACATCCAAAGGCACGATGACCTTCTTCATTGCAATGAAAATAGGTACCATGGAAGCCTCCTCTTCCTTGTCCACATCCTCTACCTCTTCCTCTTTGATTTCCAAAGTCTTGATCATGGGAGCGGTTGAAACCCTCATTCCTCTGGTTTCTGCTAGTACCCACATCTTCATTTTTCTTTTGGATTTCATTGCGGCCTCCAGATGATCTACCGCTTCCCCTTCCTCCTTGATCGCGCCCTCTTTGTCTTCCTTCAAACCTTTTATTCAGCTTCTCTTCAACTCATAGGGAAAACTGGTATGCCTCTTCAACGCTGGTCATTCTTACTAGACTTAATTCCTCCTGGATGCTAGGTCGCAACCCACTGATATAACGAGCAACCTTCTCCTTATTTGTTTCTGCATGCCCCGTTCTAATCAAGAGTCGATAAAACTCCTCTATATATTCTTGGACTGATCTTCCTACTTGCTTTAACCCATGCATCTTCTTAAACAGATCAAGCTCGTAGTCCACAAGAATGAACTGCTTCTTCAATTTGTCCAACATGCGATCCCATCTTGTGATCTTCTCCTTTCCTCTTCTAAGTCTTTCCAGTTGAACCTCTTGCCACCAAATTTTGGCATGGTCTTTCAGTTTGGCCTTTGCAAACTAACCCTATCTGGGTCCCTTATATCCTCATACTCAAAGTATTCTTCCAGTTTATTGATCCAATCGATCAACTCATCTAGTTTCAGATTTCTTGAAATATACCCACTTCAATTGTAGGTCTTTTCCCAAACTTAGTAATGGCCCTAAAAACCCTTTCCTCTACAGGATTCAGAACTTCTCCATCAACTTCCTCTTCTGGTCCCATTACTTCCTCTTCATTTTCATCCTCACTATTGTCACCTGTGTCAACATTTGCTCCTCTACGAAGCTCCTCTTGCAATGCTTGTACCTGCCTCTAGAGGGCTCTAATCTCCTCAGGATCAATAGCTCTAGCCCTTCCGCCATGCTCTCTTCATGGAGGCATCTTCTAATTCGAACCCACAACCACACAGTCCTGGTGTAAACTGCCTCACAGTCGGCGCTCTGTCTACACACTCAGGAAAACCCGCTCTGATACCACTTGATGGGGACACAACCCAAGAACAGAATGGAAACAACAGAAAAGGGAAATTATATTAACTAATAAAATAAGCTAGTACAACCAGTACAGGAAAATAAACTTCAAAACATGCCCTAAGGGCTTACAATAGCATAAATCTGGAGATAATTTCTCCTTATGGTACCTCCTCTCAAACTCCACTCCGAACTGCCTTTTACAATGCCATAAATCTCCTTAAATAGACCCCAGAGGGTTAAGGACTAGGAGTATATTCTAGAAAGTGCTAGTAGGCATCCACCGACAAAATAGAAGGTTCCGAAAGCTGTGTTAGAAGTTGGTGCAAATCTAGAAGAATCCAGAAACGGTAATCGAACTTCTGGGAGGCATAACTTTTGAACCGTAGCTCCGATTGACGAACCATTTACATTTTTGGAAAGATCTCGAAGTGCTCTATAGTCCTGTGGACTAGCTTCACTCGTTGCCCATTTTTTGACCCTTTTTGAGGTCATTTAATGCCCCAAACCTAACTTTGAAGCATTCTTAGGATGTCTCCAAAACTCGAAAAATTGTAATAACTTTCAAACCGTGGGGCCTATTGACCTGATTCTTTTTGTGGAATGCTCTAAATCATGATTACATTCATCTGTCCAATTCACACCTTCTAGTTTACCAAAATGATGGCCCAAATACATGCTCCTATTTTTTTGAGAGTTTCAAACGCACTGATAGTTGAACTATGAGAGTTGGAACCTTTATTTGAGCCAAATGGGTATCCAAAAATGTAAAGAAATGAAATAGAAACTAAGTCTAAGTACATTTTTTTTGGGTGACACAGGATTGCCCTTATACCTCTGGATGCTCCTGCATCACAACAAGGAAGTATTGAGAAAGATCTAGGTTTTGAAAGGATGAGGATGAGATATGTACCAAGTGATTAAAAATAGAATTGTGTAATGATCTGTCAATGTCACATCTAGAAAAGGGGTGATCGGTAATGTACACTCATGCAAGAACAAAAAAAATGATTGTGCCAAAATTATAGCTTATCTTTCTAGTCACTTTAACACCTTGTTAGATCCTGCTCAAAAGTTGGACCAAGTATGCCAGAACCCAAGAGATCAACGATGGATAACATTAGGATAAAAAAGGTTGAACTTGTTCTGCATGTAGAACCATGTTTCTCCTTCTCTAGATACCCATCAAAAAGGAAAAGGCCCTTCCTTATCAGCATAAAACACAACCATATTAAAGTTCCCACTAAAAACTAAAGGGGTAGGTGAAAAATAATCCTCCAACCAACACCATAGGTGTGAGCACTCTACAACATCATTGGGGGCATAGATATTGACAATACTAAAGGAAAGAAAATCTAGACAACTATTTTCA
This sequence comes from Cupressus sempervirens, assembly GCA_028749045.1. Lineage (NCBI taxonomy): Eukaryota > Viridiplantae > Streptophyta > Pinopsida > Cupressales > Cupressaceae > Cupressus > Cupressus sempervirens. The sequence continues at coordinate 422,167,491 of CM053791.1, forward strand.
CAGGATCAGAACCATGTGAAATAACTAAAGAAAGTAAAAAAGGAGAGAGAAAGAAAAAAAGCATTGCCAGACAAGTTAATAGTGCATATGGAATTGAGGAGGAACCCAATAACTTTAACTTCTTGAAGACACAAAACATCAATACTACCAAGCTATTGCCTGGTATCACAAACAAAATATTTTGTAAGGAGGTTTGCTAGCCCATGCACATTCCATGAGGGACAGTTCATTATAACATAGCTTTCATGTCTTCCTTGTCCCCAAGAGAGAAGAATCTATTGTGCAAGAACATGGAGGCATCAAATGAGGGGTCACCAAGAGAAATGACCTTCTAAATCTTCTACCCACTATCATGAACTTCATCACAACCTTCTAGGCTATAAGAAAGACAAGGGTTTTTGGATGAAATCATCAAAGCTTCTTGCGATGCTCTAACCCATGTAGGGTGAGACTCAGGGTTATGAACACCCAATGTCCTCAAGTAGCAGGGTTTGAAATAGGTGGAGGCATGAGAAAAGGGAATGAAGTGCCTTGTGGAGCCAAATTGGAGCCAGGATGACCATTATCCTAAGGTAAAGAGACTACCTTATTTGTAGTAAAGACTTTACATTTTTTCACTATAGTAGTCCATTCATCATATTTGGGAGGTAGGGCCAAATTTGCTTCCTAGAATGGTGGGCAATTGTGTTCTAGCATTAGGCAATCTTTAATATTTTTTTTTCCTCATATTGACACCGATAGAAGGTATTCAAGAGGTTTAGGTAGAGAACCTTGTGAGTGAAGGTGGTACTGCCTATCTAAATTTCCACTAACTCCTTGATGTTCGTAGAAAGGTTAATCTCTACACAAACCCTATGTTGGGGCCAAGCATTGAATATTTTTTCCAACTCAAGGAAAATGACCTTACCAATAGTTTATAAAATGGCTTTCAAAAAGGGCCAGCATGGAATAGGAAGCCCAAGGAACTCTAGCCATACATGTACCTTAAGTTTGTAGTCATCAGAGATAGAAAAATCACTAGATCAACATTGAAAAATAAAAAGTGAGGATCTAAGAGACTAGGGGGCTCTAACAAACATATGCTTAGCTTGGCTAGGATTGCTAGATTGAAAAATGAAAACATCCTTTGGTAAGGCTTTGACCACCTTCAAAGAGAACACCTTGAGGTGTCCAAACATTGGAAACCCATTTCCAAAAAATGCTTTCCATAGTGTGACCCACAAAATACTCGATCACAATTTTCTATTCTAGCCAAGTACATGCACTATAAAATTGCTTGACATTTTAAATAATATCAGGTGAGTAGTTACCTCATGGAACACATTGGGAATGAACTTGAATAGGAATTTTTATAGTGGAACCATTCTTGATAACAAAATTAGCACCAACTGCTAAGTAGGAGAAGGTCGAGACCATTTTAATTGCAAATAAATCCCTTAGTTAATGTGGAAAATAGGTAGTGAACAAACAAAGATCCAAATGGAAGTTGTACAAGCCCTAGTATAGTGCATTGTCATTGCCAACTTCCTCTCCTGCCCTATGCATTTTTCATTAGCAAGATGATAAAATTTTGTACACCTTAAAAGATCAACAATGGTTATTGAATATATTATGTACGCTATTCAAGAAACTCTAAGCGATGACAATAATAGTAGGAGAAGCCAATTCCACAATAAACTACACATTTGACTATCTTTGTAAAAGCTTTTGATATAAAAATTTGATTTCGTATATCTTTATTTTTTAAGACACTTAATACAATACTTAGTGAGAAATTAAAATAATTGTGTGATTTTCTAATGGGAAAGTGAGAGGAAAATAATCACATAAATAAAGTTTTACCAAGAATGCAATCAATGCATGAATGAAAATTGATAAAGAATATGTTATAATACCATAGATATATAAACATTGCAATATAAATAAATTCATATTCAAGAGTACATTGTCTGGGAATACATACTTACATATAGATCAACCACTATTGCATACATTAAATCTGCAATAGAATAGTTGAATGTAGAAGATCATACAAGTTGAATATGGATATTTCTCTTTGTTGTATATACAGAAAGTCTCTGCTTGGAACCCTGAGTTCTGTAAAAATCTAGGATTTCATGAGTGTTGCTTCTATTAAGGAAGAAATTCGTGTTAGAGAATAATAATGACTTTTATTTCCATTGAAAAAAAATGAATCTATAGCATGAGATGGCCTTTTTCATTTGAAGCCCACAATTGGGGTAGCAACCCTCATATCTATAAGATCTTCCTCCAATAACTTAACATTACCCTAATCCATATCTACCATATTGGCCATGGAATTTTTTATATTATTACTTTTCTTATCATAGCACTAATGCCCTTCAACATTCTCCTTGTAGATTGAGATCTGAAGAGAAATTTGTCCATCACATGTTCAAATGATTCAGGATAGTAATCCAGACAAAGAGCTTCTTTTTCTAAATCCTCAAGATTCTAATCATTATTAATTTCTTTATCATCCTCACCCTTTTGATCCTCATATTAGACTCTATTCTTATGATCGATATAAAATAGGAGGACTTTTATTGTGTGGTCTGTATAATTTTTCAATATACCGATACAAATTATCACCATCCCCCTCATCATAAGTCTCCATACTCTTCCCTTATTCCATACTCTCACCTTCCAACTCCATTTTCATCTCCTTATAATTCACATTTATTTTCTTCCTCTTTGCCAATTCTGACACAGTATCACCCAGCTCAATAGTAATACATTTGTCGTTACCTTAGCTACTTCTCGGGCACATAAGGTTTTCTTTTTTAATGAAACTAGACCATGGAATGGACTCTTTAACATTGTTCACTATATATTTGAAGACTAACTACATCATCTCTTCATGTAGAATTGGATTATTAGGTTTTTCCTCATAGGCCTTAATGATGTGAGTTAAAGGAGATGATATAAGGATATTTGATCCAACAAGTGATGAAGGTACATTTTGTGGTTTTTCTTGTAAGAGAAAAGCATATAGATGTTATAATCAAAGTTTTAGGAAGATTGGTAAAAGTGCAACTGTAAGAGTTTGGAAGCAATTTCTACATCAAGAGAAAGGATAATATAATGAAATTTGATCCTAGAAGTGATGAAGCTATGTTTCTTGGTTATTCTATTAAGAGAAAAATATATAGATGTTATAATCAAATATTAAGAAAAATTGTTGAAAGTGTGATTATAAGAGTTGACAAAATATTTTAGGTGAAAGGAAGGATACTTGATTATGACTTAGAGGATAATTAGGATAATACAAGTTAGAGACAAATAAATAATCACAATATAGTAGAGGAATAATTATTTGAATTGGATAATGGTATACAAATATATATTGAAGTTCAACCTAGAGATGTGTCTAGAGAAGAACATAGACAAGAGTAAATGACACCAAAGTATTCTACAAGGAATTATCTAGAAGATCAAATTATTGTTAGTGAAAATAAAGGAGTGATGAGAAGAAATAAGGTAAGAGAAAATTTTTTTTGGTTTGGCAACTTGAACCTAAAAGTATTGATGAAGCATGCAACCATGAGTTTTGATTAAGTACAATGAAAGAATAACTTGATTAGATAGAAACCAAAAAGATATTGGAATTGGTTCCTATACCTAAACACAAGAATTTTATTCCTATGAAATGGGTACTCCGGAAAAGAATTAATGAACAAAGTGAGGTTTTGATAACCAAGCAAGGTTAGTATGCAAAGGATACTCACAAAAAGGAGGTATACTCTTTGAAGAAACTTTTTTCCCTATTGCAAGATTAGAAGTATTGTAGTTAGGAGATTTCCATGATCCATAAATTATGCAACTATCTTTCTTGATCCATAAAGATAGTTCCATAATTTAGAAGTAGTTAGAATGTTTTTGGCTTATACATCTAACAAGAATTTCAAGGTATATCAAATGGATGTAAGGTTGAATTTCTTGAACGGTGAACTTGTGGAATATGTATATATAGAACAACCTAATGTTTTTCCACTAAATGAAGATAAAGGCATGTTATGTAGGCCAATGCAGACATTGTATGGGCTAAAGAAAGAACCTAAAGCATGGTATGTAAGGTTGGATAATGATTTACTCTATTTTACTTCAAGAAAGTTAATGAATATAGTGACATCTACTTAAGGTAAAACTTAGATGGTTTGTTGATTATTATTTTGTATATATATTAAGAAGCAGTAAAAAATGGGTGACATGCTTAAAGGAATGAACCAGTGATAGAGCCACTATCAACCAATTAACAACCCATTGACTGACAAAACTACACACTAGTCACTAATATCCAATATAAAAACACAATGCTACAAATAGCACTTGTAAAGAATAGAAACTAAACTAGAAAAAAAATTAACCATAGTAATAAGAGTTTCCATTATCCAAATATTCTTAACAATCAGACAAGGCCTGTAGTTAACAATATTAGAAAAAAAATTAAATAAATAAGACAGAGTGATGGTGAATCCTCAATCCTCCTTCTCATCTAGACGGGTTTGTTTTCTATCACCTGCTAATCATCTGTTGGGAACCTATAGTGTATCTACAATGTGCCTTAGGTCTAACTCTGATACCACCTTCTTTAGATTCTTGTCCTCCATCCTTAGGCTCATTAAGTTAGCTACATCCTACATGTTTGTTGATCATTGTTGCATTTATGGATGATATTATCTTGGGAGGAAATGGTGAAGCTGATGAGCATTTTTTTAATGAAATGAGGAATGAATTTGAGATGTTATGATAAAAGAAATGTTTTTGTGGGGTGAAATTCAAATAACATACAATAAATATGACATTTTTTAATATCTTAGACTAAGTATCCTAAGGACTTAGTATGAGGATTTTTTTTGGAAAATTGTAAACCTATTGGAAAATCTATGGTGGATGGATGTAAATTTTCAAACAATGATAAGTGAGCACTATATAAACTAGGTACAAATCTATGATTGGAGAATTATAATACTTTCCAAATATAAGATGAAATATTTAAAATGCATGGAGAATAGTTACATGTTTTGAAGCAAATCTTAAAGAGGCCTATTTAGGAATGGTAAAAAGGATATTGAGATATTTGAAGGAAACATCAGACTTTTTCTTAAGGTATGTTAGGTCTAATAATTTTGCATTATGTACATATACTGAAACTAGTACAAGTAACTTCATCTGCACATCTTATTCTTTTATTGTGGATTATATTGAATTATTAAAATCTCCTAGACATGACATTGTAGGTGATAGGAAGCCCTTAGAATCCATTTTTTAACTATGAAAGCATTCTTCATAGGTCCATATCCTAATTTTGTACAAGACAATCTGAACTAGTTACTCATGTGGTTCTCACAAGTCTCACTCCTCTTGCTAGATAAATTGTCACAATCAACATGGCACAAATTTTCATAGATATTTGAGTGATTTAGATGTCTTGTAGGCATCCTCTCTAAATTTGAATTTATTTTTTTCTAAATATTAGTTCATACCTTTTAAGAAACTTTTAGGTGTAGATTGATCATTTTTTTATACTCCTAGGAGTTCTTTGTCTTGATTTTGTTTACTTTCTCGATGTTCATCTTTTCTCTAATCCTTGTAGAATTATTAATTTTTGTATTTTTTTTGGTCTTGTAGTCTTTTTCACTTTCCACCCTTGTTATCTTGTGTAGTAACCTTAGGTCCAAGGAGATCTCTTCATTGCCTTGTCATGGGTTGTGTGATGTAGACATAACTTTGATTAGATATTTTTTCAAAGGAGAATATAAGATGCAAAAGTGCATTCACTAAAATTTAAGGTTGCTCACTTCTAATCAATTATCTTTTGGGTGTCCCTTTTATTTTTATTTGTTCCCTTTGTCCATAACATCTCCTACAGGCTTCGATGTATTAAATAGATTGCAAGATGTAAATGATTATGGTTATGTTAGATAGGTTTACATTGGGTTCAGGTGATTCCTTGACTTATTTTAAATTTAAAAATATCATCATTTATATTTTCGCAAAATTAATTTAAAATGTAGATCGATTTATCACATATTTTGTAGTTCATGCACATATATCTTTAAACCTTCACTACATGCATGCATACATATTAAGAAATGTTACTTCTGTACAAAACCTTTAATCATATGGGTATAGGTATAAATTAAATGTACGATAATATTAAAAGTAATGTATTAAATTTTATGGTCGTAGACCTCTTTAAACTCTTCTATGCAAGTGATTAAAATTATTAGTCAATAATAAACTCTAAATTTGTATGAAAAAAATAGTATTATTATTTGGTCAAGTAATAAGACTAGCTTCTTCCAGTTACTCATATTTAAGTTTTATTTTTTGGAATCTCCTAATATTGTTAAGAGGTAACTACTCGTCTTCACATGTGTCGTAATGCTCCATAAGTTCTTCCATTCATTAATACTATTATTTGTGTTTTTGCTTGTGTTTGTACAACATTTCTTACTATTAAATTTATTCATTATTATTATTTGATTAACCTATGTATACTTTTCACTATTAGTTCAAAAGAAATATCTCTTCTACTCTAACCTATTTTAATGTAATGTTTATAATAATTAAAAAATATATATTTCTCCAAACATCAACACACGTCTAAACCACACTTTTGAATGTCATACCTAAATCAAAAGCCTGACTATTGCCAAGTCAATTGCCAAGTCTATCTATTTATATTTGTTTACTCGTTTTGAATCACTAGTTTCCCTGCGTACGGTTGCTATTATTGCGTTCTTAGCCCTACATCAGGGAAGAAGAAAAAGAAAGAAATTGTATGTATGGGACCCAAAACTTTACGACGACAACTTATTCATGGAGTCAGTGGAGTCGTCGTAGTGGAGATAAGCGTAAAGACCAAGTCGAATCCTTAAATTGACGCTTTGGCAGAGGTAGGGTTGTCTCATATGTTCCTCAATGTCCTCCACCTTGCAGTATAATCTATTCTTTCTCCTCCTCTTCCTCTTATTTAGGAAGATTGTTAAATATAAGAACTTCCAAGCAATGGATCGAATCCAAAAAGGCTCTGGAAATGCAAATGTTGACAATAGCGATTCCCAAATCTTTTCCATAGATCAATGTAAAACAGATGCATTGCCCATGAATTGTGTACTCTGCGGAGATGATCAGAACAGTATGACAATGAACATCTACTGCGTCAACTCAAAAACTGGTGATCAACCCTATCTCCTCATCCTTCGAATCTTAGTACATACTTCTTTAGCGTTATACATGTTCTTCTTCTTAGTGATTTGCAGTCGTGAAAAGTTGACCGAGTTCCATACAAAAATTAAATATGACCTATTTGTTAAAATATTTCTATCTATTGAAGGAAACAACCTTAGTTTGGTTCTGTTTGTTAATGCAGATAAACAGCAATACTCACCTTCTACTACTGATAGAGGTCTTGATATTTATTTCTTTGATAAAGAAAACATGATAGTAATATAATGCAGTTTCCGTTTTACATGCAATCTCTTTCCACTCTCGCAAATTTCTACTATAATTTTATCTGATACGAAATTTATAGAATAACAAGCCGAAGCATCGAATCACCACCGCCATAGTTATAAGGGTACAATGATCATCTTTCATCCATGTCAATTGGAATATATCAAAATTAAGGAGCCATGATTCATCTTTTTAACTTTATTGTCTAATGAATGAAAATACGATGGAATCATTTCATTAAAAGTAGATCGTTTAATGTAATAGGAATCATCGAATGAAATACGCATATAATTCGTTTGAGAGACTAATCATTTGATTAACGCTTCTGAATAAAGGACCAGTTAGAACTTTCAGAAGAAATCTTTTGTAAAAGCTGATCTTCCATTTTACTTGTTTTCGGAAACATTATCAATTTAACCAAAAACAATGAATACACATGTACCGTAATTGCAGCCCATAAAACCTGTGTTGGAACTGATTGTAATCTCTTCATCATTGCCGGAGAACTATAATTATTTATGGATATTAATATTATATCTAATTGTTAATCTCACTTATGATTTGTCATATTTTTTCTTTAGCTCTTTCATTCTGATGATGAATCACAGAGTGTGATCTGAAACGTTGATGAAAAAAATTGTAACACAATCTGCCCAGAAAATACATCAAAGAATTCTAATAGATTGTGGAAAACTACTAACTACAAGTATATGTGATTGTTAACTTCTGTTATTGTTTTTTCTTTTTACAGTTTTTGTTATGTTTTGGTTTTAGTATGAATTCTCATGCTAAAAGGGCTGTTATGTATAAGTGGATTTATTGTAGGAAGTATAGTAGAATCTTTATGATTTCTTGCTATTATAGCTTTTGGTTTGAACACTGCAATATCGGCTGAATTTTAGCCTGTTGTGTTCTGGTTCAGCCCCCTTTTTACTTGCACTGCTCTAATACATCAAAAACTTTTTATGTTGTCTACTAATCCTAAGCCTTAATTTCTATGTGTCATAGCAGGATTCAAGACATCTATATAATTATAATAATAATATAATAATAATAATAATATAATTATTATAATAAGCATTTTGCAATGCATTCCGCAATAACTCATCTGTATCAATCTTAAAACAAGATTAAGTAGATTCAACAATCTCTAAGATGAATAATAATGATAATGAACTAGTCGAAACAAAAGATTCATATCAAAGCGGTATCAAAGTATCACTTCTTGTATGTGAGTAATAAATTAAAAGAGTTCTTGTGCGACTTTAGGTTATTTGTGGCAGAACCATTTCAAAATAATCTTATGAAAATCTAATATATTTGGTAATGTTACATGGCACCTGTGCAGAAGCGAAGATGAATGATGAGGAAACGACTATAGGGACGAGAAGAGATTATAAGAAACATATAATCAACCAAGGCATTCCGAAGAAGAGGCATGGTTACAGAGGAGTGAGAGAGAGGGCGTGGGGCAAATGGGTCGCAGAAATCAGAGACCCAAACAGAGCAGTTCGTGTTTGGCTCGGCACTTTCTCCACCGCAGAAGATGCAGCAAAAGCCTACGATGACGCCGCTTTAAAATTCAGAGGAAGAAGGGCCAAATTGAACTTTCCAGAGAAGGCGTCCCTTTCTCAGCATGATAATGGTGTGAACTCAAGTAATAAAGATGTTTATAATGCTTGTAATGTGGAAATTCCAACGGTGCCGTCAATATTAGCAGATCCCTCTTTCAAATTAACACCCACTTATGCAATGCAACGCACAACCAAAATTCGAGAAACCGCCGCTCTTTCTGATTTGGATTCTTCTTCTTCTTCTTCAGCATTAACTTTACCTACACTTGCCGACTTCTGTGAGAAAAAGGAGGCCGTAGATAGTGATTGTTATCTTCCTTATGATTCAACTCGGCGCTATACCGGATTCACAAGGCAGCAGCAAATGCAGTTGCTTGCATGGCTCAGAAATAAATGTGAACAGCAACAGATGTTTCATGCGGAGTCTATGCACGTGTCACATCTGAGGAGTGCGTAGTAAAAGTAGATTTGAACATCTTAGCAGATGCTTTTTGATTGAGAACAAACATGAAACAGAAAAGATACAAAATAAATAATTATTCAACATACTATATTGGGCCCATTCATTAATTTCTAGGAAGATACAAAATAAATATTGGACCACATACAATATTTATTGATGGTAAGTGAGAAGGAATGGCGAGAACCACTTGGAGCGACTGTAGACGGTGCCAGGTCGGCTTGTCTGTGCCCACAAATAACATAGATAGTTGATTTATCTTATTCTGACGATTACCTGTGTTTTGAAGAGTAAGAATTTCACAACATTCACTCAAATTCAGTCATAATTAAAGAAATTCAGTCATAATTGAAGAAAGCAAGAAGCGGGAGTCTGCTAATTATTAATATTAGCTCTCGTGGTAGGCTGAAAACGTTTAGGTTATAAAAGAACTTAGGGTAAAAAGCCGTTTCCTTCGTACCACTTATGTTTTACTTTGCTGTTTAGTGGTTTTGTAATTAGGCAAGTACTAAACCCATCTATATATATATCTGTCATTGGCTGAAAGAATATACAATGTAATTTTTTGTGAAGTTGTTATCAGGATTTAACTTTTTAGTTTTGGAGTCAAACTTATTGACCTATATATTGTGAGTAGTGATTCACATGAATCAATCTATCATGAGAATAAATAGAACACTTAGCACTCATCGGATCTAGCTGATGCTTGATCACACTTAACTATAGAGTTTCCTCCATGGTTAAACCCACTCTACTTGCAACCCCATTTGCAAAACTTTCACCAAGTGTTGTGCCTTATGAACCATTTGTCATCATTTAATAAATTGTTCAGTTTTTCACATTAGATTTAATTGTCTACAAAGAATAATGTGATAAAAAGTTTTTTTTTAAAGTGATTTATAACTCCTCCTCTATTTAACCATAAAGATAAGTCTTATTGTAATTTATTATAGTTTTGACTTTTCATGTCTAATATTTAAATGGATATTCATTGCATTAATATTTCTAGAAGAGCTTTTAAAAATTATTAAAATTGGTCATTTATGACCTAATCTTTTTCATATTTATTTTATCTATATATTGCTCTTACTCTTTACTTATTGCCTTGTAATCTGAATAGTTAGTGTAATTTTGATGAAAATTTGAATTTAAATTGAAAACATAGCAAATTGCTGTACATCCATAGCTTGTGTAATGACAAAACACTTTATTTCTTCTAAATGAGTTGTTTTTTTCTACTTTGTGCATACTTTGACATTAATTCTTGATACATAAGTAGCCACAATGGGGATACCCTAAAAAAGAGGGAACATGACTACAATTCTTGACTAACTCATCTTGTAAGGTAGGATTTTTTGTCTTTTATTGTTTCTAATTTGCTTTTCATTTGATTTGTTACTTTTTTATTATTAAGGGTTAAAACGGGTATTCTATAAGGGACCCAAAAACCCAATAATAATTACAAAATAATATATAACTTTACTAGTTGAAATAGTAATGTAAAAGAAAACTAACACCCACTAACATCCAACAACCCACCACAAAAATTGTTATGTGTCGCTTGTTATATATTAGGTTTTTTAAATGAATCATGTTGCTTTATTGTTGCATGGTGACAATGGAGTGGACCTATCATGACATTCATCTATTTCGATCTCAATTTTGTATATGTCATATACATATTTTCCCATGCATGTGCTTGTGTATTCTTTGATTGGGAATACTAGAAAGAGGTATAACCACCTACCTTTTTTTCCCTCCATAATTTTGACACAAAAGGATTTTTTTTCAAATGTATCCCCTATGTTCCTCTTCTATTATGCTCCTAGTTATATTACCTTTCAAGGATAATGCCAAGTCATTTTTCTGTAATTATCTATATAAATGAGTTATCATATGATCTTATATAGCCTAGACTTAGTAATTCCCTTTGTGCTCTCTTTTTGTCATGTGTTTTATTTCCCTTTGTTTATCCACATTTGGGGGTATACCATCATGGAAATAACTTTTCCATGCATGTATATTCCATTAAAGATATTTCTCCTACTAACATGTTTTGAATAAATTTTCCTAAAATTTAAGATGTTCACTCAAATATATCATTTGGATTCTCTTAAGATTTGAGAGATGTTTACTCACATGCTTTATTTATATTCTATTAATACTTGAGATTATTTGAACACTAATGTATTTAGACAAGGTTCACACAAAATATTTTTTTCTTTATCTTTTATTGGATGCAATTTATTTTACCATTAGGATCAGGTTGATCAATTTGAAGGCCATCTTAGATTCTTGTTCTTTTTCATTACTAATGATATATGAAGATTTACTTCTATCGATATATCCTTCCTCGTGAACTCGTTTTGTCAAGGTTACTTATTTAAAAAAAGATTTGAATGTCAAAGTTTTAGTCTATAATGGTTGGGCACATTTCATTTTTTTAAAAATGTTCTTTGATTTTAAATTATGGATTTCTTATGTTCAATACAAATGTTCATCCTTTTGAAATGTTTCCACTTTTGAATAGTTTTTATCAATCTGTTGGAAATGTTTGAAATTGGTTGATATTGTATTTTAGGGTGTATCTTATTTTCCCCTTAATGTTTTTTTCATTCAAAATTTCTATTTTGCACATCTAATAGGCATCTCCAATAGTTTCTAGTGAGAACTAAACTACCTTTCATAAGACAATCTCACTAAATTACCTTTAATGCGATAATTTATATTATTTTCTCTATTTCACTACCAGCTAAAATTCCTAGATTAAGAAGTGAAAATTTAAAAATGATTAAGAGGATTCAACTATGAAATTTTTGAAACATGAAAAATATATAAATTCAACACTTATATTAATGACAAAAAGTAGTATTAGTCCTTAAATCAAAATTGAATTGGAGATGAATAAGATTTACCAGAATGTCATAAATAGTAGAATTATGAACCTTAGTTATTTAGTTCATGAAAATAGTTAGATGAAATATTGAATAACATTCATAAATGTTAGTATACATCCTCATTCGTGACACCGATGATGAAGATTGTAAGTAAGCATTATAGTTAGTCAACTTTTAAGTGAGATAGATAGAATATTATAGTTTGGTAAATTTAAAATATTTAATTTGATTTGGAGGCCAATATAATCCATTAAAAAAAAATTAGAAAGGTATAAACAAATATTTTAGGAATTGGAAAAAATGCATTTAATTTGTGAATTCTTGCGATCAACAAAATGTTGATCCAACCTGATTATGTAAGAATACTATTAACTACTCAAGATCAAATAATTTAGAGGAACACGAGTGAGCCCAATTAAATTTGTGCTAGTAGCTTTCCACCATTCTTAATCTTTCAATTAATGCTTCTGGAACTTGATTGTGTATCAAATTTTCAATCAACATTTTGGGTCATATTGATGAACCATCATGAGGTCAAAACACTCAAGGAAAAGAAAATGTCCATGAGCTCTCAGTTTTGATTTTGGTTCATTAAGTGTGACCTAAAATGTTGACTTAAAGGTTCATACACAAACAAGTTCATGAAGCATAATTTAAAACAATTCAATTTAACAAACATCCTTGCTCCACATTTAATAATGTTCTTTGGCATTAAGTGGCAAATTACTTATGGTTGATACAAATGTTCAGCCTTTTGACTTATTTCAACCATTGAATATTATTCATCTATCTATTATAAATGTTTAAAATTTGTTAGGACTCTATTTTGGTATGTAAATTTTCTTTTTCTCTCAATTTTATCCTCATTAAAAAATTACGTTTTTCATATTTAATAGGCATTTTGAATAGTGTCCAGTGAGAACTAAATTACTTTGCATGAGACAATCTCACTAAACTACCCTTCATGAGATAATTTATTATATTTTTTCTTTCTTAAATTCCATTTAAAATAGAAAAAATTGAATATTTTATTTTAAGAAACTCTCACTTTGCAATTTCCCTAGATTCCACATTGTGCCTAGATCCTGCCTTCACCCTTCGACCCATGTCTAGCCTTAGAGAGACTAGTGGTTGCCATTTTTTGCCTCCCCTTCTATGGGTGAGCCATGACCTTATCTTTGACTACTAAGGCTCATTCTAATTCTATGGAGGCTTCTATCAAATTGGAACAAAAAAAGTAGAGCTAATCATCTGTAGCTCCCTTTGTTAAAGATGTTACCAACAAGATTTCACTTTCAAGGTAGTAACTGCCTAGATTCTCACATTGAGAAAGGGGTTTCTTTTTCCTCTTAAGTTGTTGGAGTAGCCAATCCATTCTATTATTCCTACTCCCTACGTAAAGGTTCATGCATAGTGAAATGAACTATAATTAAACTCTTGTAGGTCATCTTTGAGGATGTAGCCAAGAAACATTAACTTACATTGGTAGAGCATTTTCTCCAATTCAGGCCCAATATTGATCAACATAGTAAGTGTGTCACCTCAATTTGGTCTCACAAAGGAAGTGTAAAACTAAATGCCTTGATCAACGAGATGTTCTTGTTCACATTCTTTAATAAGATAGATTTCATGGTTGTTCTTTCAAATGGTCTGTGGTATTTAGGGACTAATGATAAGATCACATTGGTGTATTTGTAAATGCAAACCTAGGCTACAATTGACACTTGACCTTGGGGTAGGGATTCTTACATGGATTAGACTCCCTTACATTGCTCTAGAGATGTGAAACATTAATGTGTTTAGAGGTATTACTGAATCATTTGCAGCTCTCTTATCAGTTGATAAGATTACAAAATTCATAGTTAGGATCTTTTTTGCTAGAATTTGTGCTAGTGTTCCTATTAAAAAGGAACTACCTATTTTTTTTTACTCTAGAATCTAAAATAGGTTCCTTTGTCCAAAAAATATAATATGGGAAATCTGAGATGTTATTTGTTAAATGTAAAAGATTTGGTCATTTAAATATTTTGTGCTCCTTCTCCTCTATGGATCATGTTCTTACAATCATAAGAGATCGGGGTTCTTCCCCCTCTTCTCTTACCCCCCTCTATTGGTCTCCCTTCTAGAAATATTGACACCCATCAAATCCCATTGATTAAACACTACTATAAAGCCATCTAGTTCATAGATTAGATCTCTTTAATATAAAATCTTAGATAAGGATAACAAAATGATCCAAGTCAAATCCCTCTCTTATGCCAAAATCTCTTTAGGGATCTTTGCAAGTTCCAATCTTGATTCCCTTTTAGGTATCTTAGTTTTATTCTCCCCCTTAGATCATTGAGATTCGTCTACTCTAGAAGACGGCAGTACTTTTAGATCTAAGGATCAGCTTTGGGGGCTTAAGTCATTGTCTCATCCTTCTTCTTCTAAATCCCTAGAAGGAAATGAGGACCTTTTTTAGGATTTTGATTGGAAACTAGGTGACACAAAAAATAAGAAAAGGAATAAAATAGATGTGAGAAAAGATACAAAAGTTTTAGAATGAGAAAGGAAAATGTTAGGGAAAAACTACCAAATTAAAAAAAAAAGAGTAGCTATTAAGAATATCATAGAAGGGACCCACAAAGGAAAACCTAGAGTTGTGGACAAAGTTAAATTATTTTTGATATTTTTTTACTTCTTTTCATATTCGAGTTCCATTTCATTCATGAAAGTTTTGTTTTTAAATTGTAGGGGTCTTAATAGTATGATGAACCAATATATTTTAAAGTATTCCCTAAAAGAAATGAAAAAAGATATGATCCTTAAAGAAGAAACTAAGATGAAACAAAAAGGGTTTGATAAAATGGCTGAACTAAGCAAGCATAATGTGGACTAGGTGTTAGAAGACTCTCTATGGACTTGAAGTGGTCTAGCTATCATGTGGAATAAGAATAAAATTTATAGTACTTTACTCCACTCTTTTCATAAAGCTCTAACTAGTTATCCTCTCTACCCATTGAAAAAACTAGGAGATATTAAAAGCTATTATAAAAGTATGACAGACCTCATAGAGCTCTTGCTTATTTGAAAGTTTATTGTTCTATATGTTTGAGGAACTTAGTTTACTTGTACCAAATAAAGATAGGGAAATAGACTTATTCAAGTTAACCTAGATAGATTTACTTTGTCCTCAAATTGGAATAATATGGATGATTTCCAACTCACTACTATTACTAGATAAGAATTAGACCATAATGTTATCATCATGGAATGGAAAACAAGAAGGGTGTCTTCTCCCATTAGATATGAAAACATGTGGCTTTACCACCCTATCCTTATGGTTCTCATACCATCATGGTGGAATAACTTGGCAACAGCTTCACCTATGATAAATATGTGCACAAATTTGACAAAGGTTAAAGATTTTTTTTAAGGATGGAATAGGAAATCTTTTAGTAATCTATTTGAAAGAAAATAAATATATTTGGTGGGTTGAATGGATAAAGTGCAAAGCCAAATGGAAACTAATAACAAAGATGGAGAGTTTGGGATCTTAGAAATAAATAAAAGGGAACAATGATTGAAATTATAAAAATAGGTAGAGGTTTTATCAAAGAAAAAATTTAGAGCCCAAGGGCTCATTGAAGTGGACATAAATAAGAGATTATTTGACTACGAAACTTAGAAAAATCATTGTAGGATAAAAAATAAGATTATTATAAATAGCGGATGGTACTGTGGCAGGTGAGGAAGAAGACATCAATACTAAGGAAATTAACTACTTCATGAATAGGGGAAACCTCACTCATTTATTTGATGACCCTTACGAATTACTAAGATGTATCTTGATGCTTGTTTCTTTGGAGGACAACTCTAGTCTCATGGCTATTGTTATTCTAGAAGAATTTTTTAGGGATACCTTTTCTTTTCAAGTTTTTAAATCTCCTAGCCCTGACAGTTTCTCCCTCACCTTCTTTCTTGAGTATTCAAATATTGTGGGAGATGATATCGTTAAACTTGTTAGTCACTTCTTTAGAATTTGATCTCTAGTGAACAATATGAATAAAACCTAAGTAACCCTTATACCCAAGAAGGATAACCCTACCTCTATGGAATATTATACACCTATAAGATTTTGTGATATTTTTTTATAAAATGTTCTCTAGGGTTATGGTAAAGAGGCTAAAACTTATTTAGGAAAAGTTAGTTTCTAAGAATCAGAAAGGCTTGGTTGTTGGAAGGAATATAATAGATGCTATCATACTATTCACAAATTGATTCATTATATGAATTCTAATATTACAACTATTATGGCCCTTAAAATTTATAGCTCTCATATCTATGATAGAGTTAACTAGATTTTCTTACAAGTTTTGAAAACGTAGGTTTTTAGGGAAATTCCTAAAAATGATCATGAGGTGTGTCATGTTTACGTTGTATGTTGTGTAAATTGATGAAACCCCTTCTAGTTTCTTTTCATGGCTAAATTTTTGGGTAGAAACCTAAGAAAGATTAACTTAAATCAATCCTTAAAAGGTATGAAAGCTTCTTCTAGACTCCGTACCTTGACATATAACAAATTTTTTAATCAAATAATTCTCTTTGGTTAAGTTCTTATATCTAAAGTAAAAAGATTGAAGTCCCTTTTAACTAATTAAATTTGGGTCTCATCCCAATACAAAAACCTACAAAAGAGTAAATTGTTTTTCTTTAATACTAGAAAAGAGAGCTACAAGTTTAGATATCCTCTATTTTAAACTATGATTTATCTATCACCGTAAACATTTACTTGGGGCTCCCACTCTCTTGCAGCAAACCTCAAATCTCTATGTAGAATATCTTACTTGAAAGATTCCAAGAGAAAATATTTGGGTGGAAAGGGAAGCTCCTTACTCTAGGAGGAAAATGTTAATTACTCAAAGTGTGTCTCCAAAGTATTCCTATATAATTTATGTTTGTAACTTTGATGCCTATAAAAGTGGTGGGTACTCTATAAAAAATAAAAAAGCCTTCCTTTGGGCTGATATAGAGGATAAAAGAAAAAAGTCTATTTTTTGGTGTGAGAAGGTATGATGACTTATAACTTAGGAAGGCCTTGTCATAAGAGGAATCAAAGAAATGAAATAAGCCATAAAAACTAAAGTAAGCTAGAATCCTCTGAAAGGAAAATGATATTTGACAGATTTTTTGAGAGATAAATAACTATCTTATGGTCCCGATGGCTCCTTTTCTAATCAAAATAATACTAATGGTTGCTTCCCCCTCTGGAATTTGATAAAAAAGACTAAAGATTTTCTTAGAAAGGTGGAAGAAAGCACATAAGTACTAACATATATACTTTATTATGGTAATAATTATGGAAGGAGGAAATTCAATTTAAAGATATTTTCTAGAACACTCTTACTGAAGATTGGTTGGAAAGAACATGTTTGGGAAGGTGAAACAACTAGATGGATTGGTCTAATTAATATTTGGGAAAACATAGAGCCATGAGAAGAATCCCTAAATTAAAAGGGAAGATATTGAAATTCTAATGAAAATGTTTCATAGTTCTTTGATTTTCTATGTTGAATTGGTAGATGGATGGATCTAAAATTATATTTGTAATACTTCCCTCTCTATGAAGCCTTCCTTCTTTTTGAAAGATTTTATAAAAGAAATTATTCCTCTATGGATTATGGCATGGACTCTAAAGCTCACTCCTAAGATAAACTTTTTCTAGTGGACATTGGATAAATTTCTTTTCTACTCTAGACAATTTGTTAAAGAGAGGACTTACAATCCCCAATAGGTGCATGTTTTGTGAAAGGAAGAATGGTTGAATTTATCACATCATTTTTGTAGTGTTCCTTGTCTTAAGATTTATGTGTTCTTGTGTTCCAATCTCTTCAAACTTAGGAGGTCATGTCAAACTCTATTAAACAAATTCTGTATCTCTACAAATAATCCCCCATGGCTTACCCTGTTCTGTACAACATTTGGCTATAGAATATTCTCATAGTATCTTGGACATTATGGAAGGAAAGGAATAATAGGATATTAAAAGAAGAGAAAAAACCTATTTTTGATTTATTTTCAATATCTAAAAGGTCTATTAGTGATAATGTCAATGGTGCTACTTACTTTAAGTACTTTTATCTTCCTAATCTTAAAGTAGAATAAAGAAGAAACGGAATATCAATAAAAGTATGACAAATATGAACTAGACTACCATGTGGGAAAGGAAGAAAACTAAATGATACCCATCTAACTAAGAATGGATAAAATGCAATGTGAATTATTTCTCTACAAGAAACCTTAGGATCTCAAGAATAGGAGGTTTAGTGAGAAACAATAAAGGGCAAATGATTCATGTATTTTATGAAATCATAGGTGTAAACTCTAATGATTATTCTCAAGGTATATCATTGTGGTAATGAATTAAAATCCTTCAAGATTTAGAGATGATAAGATCATTTTTGAAGATGATTCTAATCTCAATTCTAATATTGTTCTAAAGAAGGCTAGAAGTCCTTGGAAAATCCTAAGTCTTATGGAGGACTATTAGAGAAGGCTAAATATGTTCAAGAATGTTAAAATCATCTAGAAACTTAGGGAAGGATATCTCGAGCTATAGACTTCGTGGAAAATTGGGATTTGGGTTATTCTTGTAAGAATTTGCCTAAAGGAAAAATTCACCAAGGAACTAAGAACTCAAACACAAGCACAACTGTAGACCAAAAATGGATATGATCAATTAATCAGAGTATGTTCAAGTACATTGCTCTATTCAAAATGTGATAAACAAACACACTAGGAGTGCCTGTATATAAAGGCCTCTTAGGAAGCACCTAGAATGTCTCTAGAAACAACTAGGAGATAAGACAACTAAGCACCTTATCCAACATTCTAGATGAATGGATAAGAATGACAAAGTGTCATACGTGTGTAGAAGATTCCTGTGTTGTAGAAAACATGTGCTTAAAAGAGGTGTGGACCCCTATGATGTCATCATGACAACACACAAGAGTGCAAAAACTCCTAATTGTCTCACAAATAAAATAATGCAAAATAATTAAATAATGTATAAACCTAAGTAAACTTAAGTAAGTGTAAATAGTAAATACTTATTTACACCAACACCCCCCCTTAAGTGCAACTTAGGGGAACACCCTTAAGCTTATGAACTAGGATGAAGATGCATAATGGGTCTTGGCTACTAGGCCATATTAGGTACCCATGTACATAATGAAACTTCAAATCTCTCATAAAGTGAAGAAAGAGAGAAAACCTCATGGGAAAAACCCTCCCCCAAAAAGAGAGATAAATAAGGATGCATTGATGGATGGAGTAATCAAGATCCTGCCATTATGACATACATCCATGTATATACAAGAAAGAATGGAGAAGGACAAAACCTCCTATGAGGAAAATGTCCCCCCCAAAAAAGAGAAGAAGGAGAAGAGGTAGTCCTTCCCCAGTAAAAGTAGTGTGTTGATCAGTGAAAAGTTCTCCTATGTAGAAGTTGATCCACAACCTTTGGATGATGTTCCTCCCCTTTGGAAGAAACAAAGGCAAGGGTACCTATGAGATGCGTACCCTAGATGGAGAAGGAATCTCTATGATGACTGGTATCTCTAAAACCTCTTCAAAAGTCCATGTGTCAATACTCATGATGGCTTCCTCCAAAACTACTAAAGAGAAGAGCAGATCGAATAAGGAAGGAGGTAGAACCTATCTCAAGAAACCAACAGTCTGCTCAACTATTGAAGAGACCTCCTGCAGATGCTGTAAAGAAGAATCCACAATCACACCAATCTAGAAGGATTGATCATGTAGAGCATCGAGTCCAGGGTCAGAGTGGGCCCTTGCAACAACTGTAGAAGATTCATCAGCAAAGAGAAGCAAGAAATCATCATAAAAGTCTCCCATATCTGTTGTGTGTGACTCCAAGAATAGAACTGAAATGTCTAGCAAGAAATCATCACCTAGAAGACCATGAGTACCCTGCAGTGCTAAAGTACATGAATCTATCACTGCAACAAAGGATGAAGCATCTACCTCAAAAAGAAGATGAATGTCATCAAGAATGTCTCCCATATCTTCAATGTGAGACTCCACGAACAACTGTGTAATTTTTGAAAGGAATTCTTTCCATGAAGGTAGAGTAGGAAGACATAAAGTATCCTACTGCATTGATTTCAAAGCATCTATGGCCGAAATAGGATCAGTAGGAGCAACAGGAGCTGGAGGTGTGATCTCATCTGAAGAGGAGTCAGCTGCAACTAGAGGAATGGGATCTTTTGGGAAGGGAAGAATGTTTGGATCTCCATAGGTCTCCCAAAGATACATCCAAAAAACATATGGATTAGATGACTTAATTTTGAACATCTTTTTCAGAACTTTATACTCCATATGGGAAAAAAGAATAGGAATAAGGATGTTGATTTGATCAACAGTATACTCAAGATCTGGCATAGATGGTAGTGCATTGTGCTGAGAGAGATATCTAACCATAAGTTGACTCTATTCTTGATAGTTATCTGGGGTCAAGTAGATCAAATCTGCCTCTTTCACGATGGACCAATCAAAGAAACCTCCAAAAAAATCAAAGAACCCCCCTGAAAAAGATTCCATTAGCACTTGAAATATGGTGTGTCTACTAGGCAAAATGAACAAAGTAGACTTTTGATTTTGACAATTGCAACTGTCGCTTGAGGCCTAAGACTGGAACTAAGCAATATGATGCAGAAATGGCCCTAATTCTAAAAGTGAGATTTTGGTCCACACAACCCTAGTATCTAACTTCAGATCTAGAAAGTAGACAAAAAAATACACACTTTCAAAAGAAATAGAATGTAAAATAGTGATCTGATGTGCCCGTGTGGAGCTTCTGAAGTTGCACAACGTAGGATTATGCAGGTATAGTCACCAAAAAATGCAATTTTCACAAAATTTGCACATCAAAACTAGAAAAAAACACCACCACTAGAAAATTAAAGAAATTTTATCGAATTTCAAAAAAAATTGCAATTGAGTCAGAGTCCGAATGTCTGAGTTATGGGCTCACAAAGTTAGGGTACCAAATTGAAAAGCAATCTGAAGAGGTGTCTGGATCAAAAAACTATGAGTCTAAATTTGATGGTCAAATGGCCATCATTGCAGTTGTAAAATGCCTAGGAATGATGGTCAAATGATCGTCAATTTTAAGACAGTGTTCTACTAACTTCAACAAAAATTTTGCACCCTAGGGTGACATGACAGATGACTAGCTCCTAACTGTGTCATCCATACAATGAAATGGCAAGAAAAATCTGAGTTCCACTAGTGACATGGCAGTCTCGTGTACATGTGGTAGAAGGACACTAACATGTTGAATGTACACGTGTCAAGGTCTTATGCATCCACGTGGCACTGGGTTAAGCCAATTAGAAAATACTGCATGTCTTGTCATACACTGTGTGGGTAGGGCTATCGTGACTGTCAACTCATGGGAGTCTAAGCTTCCACGGAGGGTGGGAAAAACTACAACTATTCCTAGAATATACACTGATTCCTCTAAAAGTTTGATGTTGCCAGAGAATGGAAAGTCTGTGCGGGTTTTTTAAATCTATCATTGCCAAATTGTAGATGGTGCCAAAAATCTATTATGGTTGCCAAATAATGTAAGCCAAATCATGGCCGAAGATAGTCAAGCATAGGTTGAGAACCTTCTCTGCAGGCTGGAGGAAGACTTCTGCACTAGAAATTTACAATCGCAAGTGTCAAGGTTTAAAGAAAATGGTGATTGGGATATGTTATATATCCCACATTAGCGTTGTGATGGAATTTGAATATTTTATAAACTAAACTCCACAAATCATAGAGCAAATGGAAGCGTTGCCAATAAGTTGAATGAAGGAGCCACCGATTAGTGTCTAGAAAACTTACCAATGCGAACTTGTAGGGCCAGGATCTAATAGCCCGGCCGGGATCTAATAGCCCAGTAACTACAAAAAAATTTCTCTGCCGGGTGCCCTAGGGGTAAATTTTTTTAATAATAATGACTAAATTAGTAGAGAATTAAAATACTAAAAAGACCATACCCATTGTGCAAATCGGGGTCTTCAGGTTCTGATTTGCAAAAAAAAAATTTCTCATGGTTGACTTTGGGCCAAAGTAGACAACTTTATAGCCAATTTTCATTGGTTTGACATTTCAGATGTAATGGCTAGGTTAGATTTCGCTCTAGACGCTTCCAATTTCTGCAGTACTCTAGATTCTGGCTGAGGTGATGAAGCAAGTGTGGTCTCGAATGGCTATGTGATGAGAAAATCTCCAAGTTGCTCTAATACCATGTAAGAATTTTCCTAAGGGAAAAATTCACCTCAAAACTAAGAACTTAAAAATAAGCACAACTGTAGAAAAAAAATGGATATGATCAATTAATCAGAGTATGTTTAAATACTTTGCTCTATTCAAAATGTGATATACAAATACACTAGGAGTGCCTATAAATAAAGGCCTCTCAAGAAGCACCTAGAATGTCTCTAGAAACAACTAGGAGATAGGACAACTAAGCACCTTATCCAACATTCTAGATGAATGGATAAGAATGAAAAAGTGTCATATGTGTGTAGAAGATTCTTGTGTTGTAGAAAACATGTGCTTAAAAGAGGTGCAGACCCTTGTGATGTCATCATGACAACACACAAGAGTGCACAAACTCCTAAGTGTCTCACAAATAAAATAACACAAAATAATTAAATAATGCATAAACCTAAGTAAACTTAAGTAAGTGTAAATAGTAAATACTTATTGACACCAAAAATTCTAAATGAAGGAAAGTAATGAATGCGAATTTTGTAGTGGAATTACATTGATAATTCAATGCAGATATGCTGAGAGAATATTTTATTAACATGCTAGGCATTAGTCCTACCTAGTTACATCCATAAAAATCCATAATACTATCTACAAGATCATAAGCTTGATCTTATAGAGCTAAATCTTTTTTTTTCTTCTATCTAACTGCATTGTTACCTATGCTTATCCAAGATCTCAAAATATATAGCTAACTAGACCAAAATTCAACTTGTCAATGAATAATTATAAAATATAAATAATTTGGCAAAGGAGAAATAATTGACCTTATAATTAATAAAAATAATATCCATGGGGATAAAGATAAGTCCACACGTGATCTAAGAATAAAACCCCAAGGTTGTGGAAAGCCTTGATGTTGCATGTAACCTCATGAGAGGTTAACCTACATGTTACTTGACCTTCCATGAAAGAATATACCATGAGAAGAGAGAAAAGATAACTCCCACATATGATTGAATTGTTTATTGTGCACAGAAGATAAATTTCCATGATAGGTCCAAATTAAGGAGCCAACTATATGAAAAGAGAAAACATGAATAGAAAAGGTCATTCCTTGAAAAGAAAATAGGAAGAACTAAAAGACATTATATTTGGTTGATGCAAGATTGAAAAGTATCAAAGGTTCTCATGCATCACACATATATGATAAATAAAGACTGATATCCACATCAAGAAGCACTAATTATCTATGGGGTATCATAAAGATCCAATGATTCTTCCATTAAACTAAGTATTATTTGTAATTTTTTGGTGCAGGAAACCTTCCTCCTATTTGGTTTTTGGAATTTTTATGTACCATTTAAGAGGTTGTGTGTGTTTAATAAGTTCCAATGGTCCTTGGAATTCAACTAGTCTCGATATGTTTGTAAAAGAGCCAAAATTGCCCATTAGGTTTGAGAGTTGTCAAAAGTTGCCCAATACGTCAAAATTTTCTAGGGATGGGAAACTAAGATATTTGGGTAACTAATAGGTCCTAGGAATCCTAACCAAGGTCCTAGAATAGTTCAAGATGGATCCATTTGATAAAAAGATGTAAATAGCAAAAACTGCTCAAAAGATGTAAATTTGCTCAAAACGTTGCTTGCACAATTTTTGTAACAAGTTGCAAATGATAGTTTGGGAATTTTTAACCACCATGATGGGGTATTTGTGAATTGGAAGCATATTTTTGAAGGTTAGAATATTTTGAGTCAAATTACACATGTGTGAGCCCATTGTATAGATAATTTATTAAGTTTTTCATTGTTGTTAGAGAGTTCAATGCCCTAGTACGACCATGTACAGATTTAGACTGATGATATGAATTCTGGTTTTTTTAGAATATTATTTTCTCTTTTTTTTTCATATAAAAATCTATTCTAAAGTTACAAGGTTGGTGAGTTGTGGAAGTTTTATTGGTGACTAGTCTATGATTTCCATTCAGAGGGCTAATGTCACATTAATGGCTCTAACTTGATCATTCATAGTGGCAAATGTTTTAAACCTTGTGGGATGATAGATTAGACTATTTATATATATATATTTTTTTCATTTCCTTGATATGTTTTTAACGAGTTTTTAATTTATGAAGTGATGCCCTAAGCTGATTGCTGGGATTAGGTGAGCTAGGACAATGTGAAGATGTTGGTGCTGACCACACCTATGATCAGACCAGGCCAGTCCAATGGAATGTTTAGAAGACCTATGAATTTTAATTAATAGGAAAAGTGGTTGGGAAGGTTTATTTGAATTTTTAAAGGATTTGGAGGTCTTTTGGTGAAAACTAGTCTAGAAGCCTAAAAGATAGCTTAGAAACAAGGGCTTGAGGTTGAATAGGGTTGTGGGTGTTTTGAGGCTCTGTAAATTTGGATTATAGAACTAATACATGATAGCTTTTGAAATCCCAAGGTCTTTAATGGAGTTATCTATAATAATTATAAGAAATGGAATAAAGTAGTGTTACTAGACCTAAAGCAAATAGGCTTAATTAGCTCTATTTGAAGATAATGAGTTTTTAATGGTTATTGGTGTGACCAAAGGTGTTAGGAAAGGTTGCAAAGGATACAGAGGGTACTTAAAAAGTTAGTAAAAACCAAGGAAGTTTTAAAGAAAGATCTTAAGAAAGGGTTAGGGTTCTAAATGAGGGAAGGGCTAGTAGGATCAATGTCGTAATAAGGAAGATTAAGTCTACACCAATCCAACTATACCTAGGAGGAAAGTTGGGGGGTAAAAGTATAAAGCAAATTTTTATTCTTGATTGTTCTAGCTATATATTTTTTCTATAACCTAGTCTAAGATCAAAGGAAAATATGTTTATTTCCATATAGTTTTGTGGTGGGAACTAGACCCCTAATTTTCAACATTTCTCAAAAACTAAAAATTATCTATAAAAAGTAGGAAAATATATCAATTCTATTTCCAAATAATTATTAAAAATTATAATCCTAAACTTCATCCATTTATACACATTTCATTTCTTTACTTCATTTTCAAATTCTAACTAATAATAATAGTTCTATGTCATTGAAGGTGAACAATTACACTTTTGTTAGCATTTTCCCTTACAAAAGAGTGACACAGGTTTGTTGTTTTACCCTGGAGTAAGAGTCTTGGAGGCTAAGAATGGTGTAAATATCAAGAAAATAAGAGACATTGGATGGTTCAAGGATTAGATTGATAATTAGGAGTGGTTAAGTTGTAGAGCCCTAGTCCCTCTACATCAGAGTGGTATTAGAGCCAACTTTTAGCTTGGTGTATGTCAGACATGGAATATATCCAAGAGGTTGATAGTATGCCACCCAAAGCAATGAGAAAGGGTTTCATATTATATTTGTTCAAGGGTATATTTTCCAAGGCCAATTAAGTAGAAATATAAAGTAAAAAGTAAATCATAGAATGGAGAGATGAGAATGAGGAAGATGGAAGTCAAATAGCAAAGACATCTGATAGGGGCAAGGATCCAAAGATGAATAAGGAGAAAAAGACATTTGTAGATGCCTTTATGTCTCTAAAAAAAGATAGTATGGAGCATATTCCTTATTAAAATGGTAACTTGAATGGAGAAGAATTATTGGATTGGCTAGAGGCCATAGACAATCAGATTGATTAGAAGAGAGTTAGCTATGCCAAGGCTAGACTCAAGGAATCAGCCTTAGTGTGTTGAAATGTGATGTAGGATGATAGAGTAACAGTAAGAAATAAGAATATAGTGTCTTGGGATAGAGTGAAGATTAGGTTGAGGGCATAATTCCTACCCATAGACTATGAGATACAGATATATCAAACATTATAGAACATAAGGAAAAGGTATCTCACGGTGAGTTCCTACACTAAAGAATTCAAAAAAATAATCCTAAGAATAAGAATACAAGATTAGGAAGTGGAAAGAGTGGAAAGGTACCTTAATGGGTTGAGACAAGGGATTCAATATGAGATTAGCATGATAGCTCCAAATAGTATGCATAAGTGCTTTTAGCTAGCCTTGAGGGTAGAAGAGAGGTCTAGGAGAAGACATGATTCACAACAAAGAGGAAGAGGTAATAAAGGTTTCAGAGGCATGGGTAACTTTGGAAAAAGAAAAAGATCAAGTAGGCCAAAAGAGACTTAAACAAATGAAAAAAATGGGGGTAATCAGAACAAGAACACATTTTAGAGAGAAGGATATAAAGGAAGAGGATCACCTAGAGTTAGGTTTTAGTCCCAAGATAGAGGTAACTCTATCTTCACTGGAAGGTATTGCAATTGCAACCAAGTAGGTCATAGCATGGGCATGTGTCCTAATAAGGCTTCCACCTCATCCATGGGAGAAAGAAGGACACAATTAGTATAAGAGGATGACACCCAAAGTACCACATCACCTATTTCCAAAGTAGGACCAATACTAGATGGTGATAATTTAATGTTGAGAAGGACTTCAGAAAGTTCCTAGTGTGGTAGAACCACCTCAAAGGAAGAGCTTGTTTAAGACAACTTCTAGGTCACATGGGAAGATTTATAGAGTGATAGAGGACTTTGGTTCCACTAAAAATATAATATCAATAGAGATGGTAGATAAGTTGAACCTAAATAGGGTACCCCACACCACTCCCTATAAGGTGTCTTTATTGCATAAAGGCCAAAAAATAGTGGTGAATGAACAAATATTTATGGAGTTTGAAATAGGGGAATATAAGGACAAGGTGTTGGCATTATGTTGTATTCTATCATTAGTGACAACACTTATTTGATTCTGAATGCTTACTAAGCTCATCACTTAGTCCAAAGTTTATACCAAGGATTTTGTGGTTACTTTGAAAGTGTAGCAGTTAGGTAGTTCACATTGAGCATTCCTAAGGCTACCAAGTGAATGTGTAGTTCAATAGTGTTTACTGAATATATATTGGTCATCGAGATTCACAGTATCTACCGAGTCATCAGTTTATGTGATATGCAACCAGTTTCCACTGAGTAATGGATGTGTAGTGTTTACCGAGTGACAACAAGGTAAACGAAGGTTTCAGTATTCACCAAGTGACATAATATCTACTGAGTCTCCAATGGTTACCGAGTTCCAAGCTATGTTGTGTAATTAGTATGTACCAAGCTTCTACTTCTACTAAGTGCATGATGATGTCGAGTAATGCAGTGAATGCCAAGTATTAGAAGGTGACCAAGTCAGCTTGAAGAGCTTGAGTTTTTTTATTGTTTGGCCGACTCGGTAGTATTTTGTTTACTTATGTTTTAGGCAACCTTGGAATTTTAGTTGTAGCCAACTCATTTGGAATATATGATTATCATGGAATGTTAAGGAATGGACAAGTAATTTTTTGAGAAGAGTGAATGCAAATTTGCATCAGAGCAAAGTATTCAGCAAGGTCCACAAGGAGCAATGAAGACATATTAGTCATAAGAGGTGATCTTTAGTTGAAGATCTATTCAACAATTAAGTTGTAAATAAAATCTATTTTTTCATCCTGATAGGTGAATCAATTTTCTAAATCCTTTAATAAGGTAGACTTAATAGTTTTTGTATAAATCTCCTAACAAAGTGCATACTTCATTGTTTTTTTGTATAACCTCTAACAAGGTGGACCTAGCAGTCCAAATTGCTCTTAACAGGGAAGATCATCATAAGTGGTCAATGTAAGCCCTAATAGGCCAACTTTATACTATAGTAGTGAAGTTTTGTGGGTATCATCCCCACCCTAGTTTTACTTTCTTTTTGGAAGGTTTCCGGGTTACCATATACTATGTTCTTATGTTATGAATGTTTATATTTTCTCATGCATGCAATAGATTAGATGAATGAATGATGAATGATTTATATGGCTAAGTGCTGAATTAATTTAAAGTTTTTAAGGTTATTGATTCACCCCTCCCCTCTTAGTAACCTAGCTAGTCTTGAGTATATCCAACAATTGGTATCAGAGCTTTGTGGCTCTCAGGATAAAGTTTGATAGCTTGAGTAAAGATCAAGGACAATGGAGATATTCAGACTCGAGAAAGCTATTGAGAATGAAAAGCTAGATCTGGAAATGGCCATAGCTCAACTCAAGGAAGCAAAAGAGCATCTTTCTTAATCTCTGAAAAGAATGAAGGAACTTGCAAGAAAAATGAATGACCATTAGTATGTTGAAGAAAAGATTGAATATTGTTTCCCATCAAGTAGCTCAAATTAAGCAAATGAGTTAATCAAAGAACTTCTAGCAAAGAATGGCTCTCTACAAGAAGAGGTAAGAAACTTGAAAAGAGAACAAGGAATTTAGTCAATAAGAATGTGTGAAATCTTGGAAGAAAGGAATAAGGCAAGTGAAGACTTGGAGGCAAGGAACAATGCAAATGAAAATCAATCCCTTCAGCAAGAAAGTCTTATCAATAAGCTCTCTAATGCAAATGAGGAAATCATGAATCTGAGATCTAAAAGTGAAAGCTTAAGGAATGATCTAATCACTGAAAGATAGATCAATGAAAGATTGAAAGCTGATCTAATTTCTGAAAAGCAACTCAATGAAATGATGATGAAATCACAACTAGATATGAATCAATTGAATAAAAAAAGTGAGCATAATCTCTATAGGCAAAAAGGTAAAGTAGGACTTGGTTATAGAGAAGAAGGTGAATCTTCCAAACAAGGTACCCAAAGGAATCAAAGACCTACTTGCAATCACTTTGGTTAGTTAGGTCATACATCAAAAAAAAATTGGAGCAATGAAAAGTCAAAATCCAATGAAAAATGTTACAATTGCAGTAAACATGGTCATAAAGCTAATGAATGCAAGGAGAAACCCAAATTTGAAGGTAAATGTCACAAATACAAGAAACAAGGTCACAAGGCATCTGAATGTAGATCCAAACCATTCTATCCAATTGAACAAATTATCAAAGCAATATTTGGTTGGGATTACAACACTTGGTGCAGATGTCACTATTTTGGAGAATATGGACACATTGGCATAGACTGCACAAGGCATCACTTAAGAAAAAGAGATTCAATAGCAAGATGTTACACATGCACTAAAATTGGTCATATAGCTAAAAAATACATGAACATAAGAAGAGTGGAAGATGAGAAGAAAGTTAAAGCTGATAACATTAAGAAGCAGATGAGATAGTAGTGTATTCCTAAATCTACCAAGAAGAACAATTCAAATGATGGCAATGCCACTCAAGAAGTGGGTGACTCCACCATTTCCAACTAGATTCTTGGAAGAAAGGATTGGAACTACATCTTCAAGCTATATCTCAAGAAATTCCAAATGGAAGAAAGTAGAAGATCCAAATTAGTATTTCAACTACAAAAGGATCACTTGAGTTTAGTTCATACCGAGCAAGGTTGGTCACAAACTCAACCAAACCAGGTCAGGAGCAATGTAAGTTTGTGTTACATATTGTGCCCCCCTCCCACCAAATATTTGAATTTTAAATACTGCCCACCCAATGGTCACTTCCCTATTTAATGTTATTTTAAACATCCCTAGGAATATCAAAAAAAATTAAATGATTGAACCTTATGATATTCCTTATTTCCTAGGTATATTTCTGTATGGTCTTTTGCCATAGTGACATAGCACCTTTTGGCCATGTGTTAGGTGGGTCCTCCCTTTTACCTTGTTGTTTCTCCAACATCGAATTTTGCTAGATCCATGGTGGGGGCTATGGCGCTATTGAAAAATCTATGTTCCTCACCGTTAGTGACATAGCACCCAAACAAAAAGTGAGACTGTGGCAACATCAGAAGGAAGGTGGGCCCCAAGTATGCCCCATCAGATATTAGTGATGAAATTTGTCAGACACATTGGCAGTTGATTGATCTTTTCATTGGCTAAAGTATAACTGTGTAGGATGTGGGTCCTACTTCACTTGGTGGGCTGCAAATGAGGGTTGTCAGACAGGTTGGCACGTGGCCAGTTTCTGTTGTTTGGCATACTAATACGTCAGATCCATTTTCCCCACCCTCGAATCAAGGAAGATCAACAGTGGGTGCTATCTCGCTATGGAAAGTTGTACGTTGTTTTTCCATAATGACATAGCACCTCAAAAATGCATGGCACAGATGACATAATGGGCTCGCCCTTCTCTAAAATAATATTATGGCTCATCCTCGGTGGTAGTTGTCAGGTGGGTCATAGTACAGTGGTGATATTTCATTGGTCCTTTCAGCCAACTTAGTGTGTAGTTGTACAATTTTGTTGATCACCATCAGATCTAAGGAAATTGATGGTAGGTGTTATCTCGCTATGGAAACCTACAAGGATATTATCCATAGTGACATAGTGCTATTGTGCTACATGGATCAGCGGGGCTAAATCTCACCAGGTTGTGCCAGTGGTTGCCAAGTGGATTTATAGACCAGAAAATTCATGGATGCAAGCACAATATTATGACAATCTTCCACGATCATTGATCTTGTGGAGATCAATTGTGGGTGTTATCTCACCATGGAAAGCTGTGAGAATATTACTCATAGCAACATAGCACCTCAGTGACACATAGTAGGGTGGGGCTGAGTGTTATGAAATTGCAGGGATGGTACCAGTTTGGGCCGAGTTGGATGCCAGGTGTGCTGAGTTGGTTTGTGGGCCCAAAAGTTTTAAGGGTAGAGCACAGTAATACGATAAGTCTTCAGGATTGTTAGATCAATCTAAATAAATAGTGGCCACTATCTTGGTATGGGAAATTTTTTAGAGGATACACATAGCAACATAGCACATTAGTGACACATGTCCCAGTGGGTTCAGTGTAGGCAGTAACGGTTAGACGCATTGGCAGTTAATGTGATCATCGCAGTTGGAGTTTGAGAAGATGGAACGGTTAGTAATGAAGGGGGTGGTCAACTTGGGAAGACCTTGTGAGGTGGTAGAAAGGAAAGAGGTTATTGGTCCATGTAGCCCATTTTGGATGTAAAGTTTAGTTGACTCGCTAACTCTTCTGATTCATGCACCAAAAAATGATAAGAAATCGAGGTTTTACATGCATTCGATCTTATGATCGATTCCAACCACCAGAAGTGAATTTGAAGCATGCAGATACACTCTACCACCCCAATCTAATCTATCTACTTGGTCAGAGCACAGTTATAGAGCTGCCTCTATCTTTTCGAGACCCTATTTTAGTTAAAGATCAAATTTCATGGTACCAAAAAGCTATATTCATATGAGATTTTCTCCATGATTGTTCTCTACAGGACTTAATGGCAGGTTGTTGTGAAGTAATTATAGTTGGACACCCCAGTTATACCTGAGCTATAAAGGTAAAATTTTATGAATTTTGTGTGGTTGACCTTTCTCTATTTTCTATGTTATTGCTCTATAGATTCTTACTATAAATTCCCCCGTGCCTTTGAACTACATGATTCTCTGCCTTATCTCTTTCAGCCATTAGTATGAAAGTGCAAGAATTCTTTGCCTCTTACTAGTATTTTCTAGAAGTCTATGATCTGCATGACTATATCTCCTTGGCCTATGAATGATAATATAAGTGAATCTCTCTTTCCTTGTGTCATTCATTTTGGTTTTCTAATTTGCATGTGATTATTAGATTAAAGCAAGTCTAAATGTGTATATACTTAGTTTCATTATGGTTCAATAGTGCATATATGGGCAGAGTTTGGTTTGAACACTCTATTTTGGTGCATCACCTCTTTAAATTAGATTAGGTAGATTTGCTTTCATGCTCTCCTTCTCCCTTTTCCTCTCCAAGAGTAGTTAAGTGCATCCTGATAATAAGAGGAAGTTGGCCTTCTCTGGAGACTCAACCTCATAGTTCAAGTCCCATAGCTTGGAGGTTGTTTCCATGTTTCACTAGGTTGTCCTCATGCATAGGCTTTGGACAAGGGTGCAAACCTAAGTGACAACAGTTTGATCATCGAGTCACAAGTTTCTACCGAGCTAGTGAGTGGATGATAGTCTATCATACACTACATCAGTATGGTACATAGAATTAGTGGAAAATTTTCATCAAAAGGAGAAAAACTTGACTCCATTTTTCACCATGTCTTCAGTATTCACAAAGAAAAGAGATTTCCAGGTGCACACAAGTAATTCTAAGTGATTTTGAGTGAAATTGTAGCTAAGAAATTTGTTCAAAAATTTCCATCACTTACCGAGAAACAATGGCATCTGGAAGTACTAATAGTAGGAAGGAAAAGAGGGGTTCAGAGATGTTGGTCAAGGGTGTAGTGTGGAAAGCACCAAATTTCAAACTTGTTCCAGCAGTGGCAGAGGCACTCGACCCTAATGGTGCACAATCCCGAATTCCACAAAAGGTACTATTAATTAATGGTATCTACACTCATATTAAGTGCTCAATTCAGGAGATAGGAACCCTAGAAATGGATAGTTCTTTAGAGGAAATGTGTGTTGATGGCTCATTGAAACTTGAGCACAAGCATCTTGAAACAAAAGAGGTGACACATATCACACACCTGCCAAGAAGTTTTCAAATAAAATGGATTAGGTATATTCTTAGCTACGTACACAATGGTAAATTATGGTTAGAGACACCCATATTGTTAACCAAAAAGATGATTCAGAAGAATACTGGCCTTCCCATACTAAGAAAAGAAAAATCTACCAAAACCCTAGGTTGGGATGAACTCTAGAAGAAAACCCTAGCCGAGTGGGATGGTAGATGTTTTAAAATTAGCATCATTAAGTTGAGGTTTAGTATGCATGTAATTTCCCACAAGATCTATAGTTGTAGTCATTTAAATAGTGTGCCATGTGAGGCAGTGGACTTAGCATTTAAATTTGTGAAGAAAAACATGGTATTTGATCTATAAGAGTTACTACTCAAATAATTAAACAAGAATATGGACAACATCCAAACATCAAATAAAAATCCTTGTAAATTTGGTTCTTTATTGACGTGCCTGTTCTTTTATGTACAAAAATTCTTTCCATCCAAAGGTTCTTTTGTGTGGAGAAAGGATGTTCCCATTTTGTATCAAATAAATGAGTTTATTGCAAA
The DNA here is from genome assembly GCA_028749045.1 of Cupressus sempervirens. Taxonomy (NCBI): domain Eukaryota; kingdom Viridiplantae; phylum Streptophyta; class Pinopsida; order Cupressales; family Cupressaceae; genus Cupressus; species Cupressus sempervirens. The sequence goes on from CM053791.1 coordinate 422,201,159, forward strand.
AATGGGTGTAAATTTTGACAGCATTATGGACAATTATTTTGAAGACTTCAAAGAAAGGATGAACAATAGGTTTAGGATTCCTCCTAAACTTGTTGAGGATTTTAAAGATGATGTGTGTTTTATGGTAGACTGTGATAGAGTATACATTTAGGCAGTCAAGCCCCAAGTTGCATGGGTGAAACCTCTTCCTTATGAGGTCAATATTAATGAGAGCAAGGACATCATTAAAGCATTGGTAAATGAACCTATAGACCCTAAGAAAACAATATTTGGCACATATGATGAGGCAAAAACCAAAATTGATCTAGAAATCAAGCTACCTCAAGCAATCAACAAAGGTAACATGAAAATAGCTAAGATGAAAACTGCCAGTAGTCCCTTAATTCTTACCAAAGGAAAAGGAGAGGATGAAGAAGAAGAAGAAGAAGAAGAAGAAGAAGAAGAAGAAGAAGAAGAAGGAGAAAAGAAAGAAGCTAAAAAGGAGGTAGAGCCAACAAAGAAGAAGTGTTGGGTAATTATTACAAAGCCACCAAAGGCCTCCATAGCTATTTTCACTAGGAGAGGCAAAGGAAAAGTTGAAGTTATGTTTAGAAAGCCTCCACTTACCTTCTAGGAAAGGCTGAAATAGATGGAAGAAGGAGCTGACATCACAAACTTCAAGGCTCTAAAGTTTGAAACCAGAACTGATGTCGAGAAGATGTAGATTGAGGAACTGGTACTCACCAAAATGGGAAAGTTGAAGTATTACCTAGACTAGATTGCTCCTCAAATCTCAAAGTAATTATTGGTAAGATTGTAGCCAAGATGGGAATCAGTTGCATAGACAGCCAAGGATATCTATGAACAATCTTCAAGGAAACTATTGCCAAATCTTACTGATGCAGAAGTAAAGGTAGCCATGAAGAACAATGAAGGTAAAATGATGATCAAATTCCACACATGTTTGATTTCAATCAAAGACATTGAGCATGTTGTAAGAGATGCAACAAACATGTGGAAGAACAGCTATCATTTGCATAAGCCTAGTGATGATCTAGTTGAGATCAAGGATGATGATGGTGATAGTGATGATGAAGAAGATGATAACACTACATATGCTACTGTTGATGTTGAAGATTATCAGGCACTAAGGGTTGATGATGAAGAGAAAGAGGAAGAAGCTGAAGAGGAAGACAAGGAGGAAGAAAATGAAGAAGATGACCCAATGAAAATTGCAGCAAAAGTCATTGCTTCCCTTCCTCACTCTCCACCTATGCTAGCAACATCATCAGGGTTGGAGTCAGTTTCAACATGATTGATTACAACTACATCAAAAATATCATCTACTCCTGCCACCTCATATCTCTAGGTATCTTCAATGGAAGTATTAGTTACTTCATCTACCAAGTTGTAGCCCTCTTCATCAGCACTTGAGCAATCTACCTCAATAGTATGCACAGCTGCCTATTCTACAATTGTATCAACTTCTACTATAGCTTATTTATAAAGTTTGCTAGTTTATTCTACAATTTTGTCTACTACAACTTTAACTGGACCAATTTTTGTTCTAGTTAGTTCTTTAATTGTAAATATTCTAGCTTGTACATTACCTATTGGTACATAATTTTTGGGAGGCACATCAATTTTGGATATGGTCGGTATTTCTCTTAGTTTTCCTCTAGTTGGACCAATCCAAGTTTTTACTGCTAGTCTAACTACATCAACTATTGTTTCCATTTCTAAATCCAAGGAGGTAAGTATAGAAGTAAAACCAAAGACTCCTTTAAAACTTCTTCTTACTGGAAAGGCTATTGATGAAGATATAGACTTGGATAAAGAAATTGTTATCCCTAAGATAGATTTGGACACTACCACAACCAATGAAATGAGATTGGTTAGTCAGCTTTAAGAGAAAAAGGCAAGGCAGAAGCAACTTAGAGAAGAGAGAGACAGAGAATATACAATAATTGAGAATGCCAAAAACATAAATAATGAGGCTATAGGTGTTGATGTTGATCCATCTCAACAAATTTTGTTACAATTAGAAGAGGTTATAAATAAGTTCAATGAGGACACTTTTGGTCAAGAGAAGCTCACTAAGAAGGAAGAGAAGACATTTGACAATAAGGTGCTTGAGCACATTGCAATAAATCAGATAGAGTTATCCTCAATTTTGAGCAACCTTGAACAATCCTTTACTAATGTAACATCACTTTTTGGCAAGCTTTGTAATGTTACTAAGTATACCAAGGATATTAAGGAGAAATTGAATAATATTGATGTGGAAATGAAGGCTAGTTCTCAAAGATTACAACTTGACCTTAGTTCAAGCTCAACACATCACATAAAGGTGAATTTTTTGTTAGAAATGTAGGCAGAGTTACTTAGAGAGGAAGCCAGGATTAGGTCTACATTGATTGATATCCAGAATATGATCCTTCTAGTTATGGACCCAATGCAAAAACATATTGCATATTAAAAAACATTGGTCCAAGATAACAATTTTTTAGTAGCATATCATATGATCAAACATTTTTCAGAAGTTCAAGTGGCCCTCTCCACTTGCACAGATTTGCAAGATAATTGAGATAAGTCTTTGGCTCTTATTCTTAAGGTACACTCTAAATTTATCTCACATTTTGATGTCTCTATTTGAATATATTTCATATACCCTTTAGAATTACTATAAAAAAGGGGGAGGATGAAGATAGTAGATCACATGGGAGTAAAGAGAGACTTGTGGAGAAATAAGGGAGAAAATAGATTGATATATGTACAGATAAAAGCTATGTATATATTATACCATATGTATGGAGGAGATATGTAAGATATGTATATACAACCACTTTACAAAGATCAATTTTGATAAATCAAAATCAGAATGTCAGTGTACATAAGTTTTGGCTCATACGTGTTTTTTGTCACTAATATCAAAGGGGGAGATTGTTGGCATTATGTTGTATTTTGTCATTAGTGACAATGCTTATTTGATTCTGAATGATTATTGAGCTCATCACTTAGTCCACAATTTATACTAAGCATTCAGTGGTTACCTTGTAAGTTTAACAATTAAGTAGTTCACACCGAGCATTCCATAGGCTACTGAGTGAATATGTAGTTTAATAGTGTTTAAGGAATAGATAATGGTCATCAAGCTTCATAGTATCTACCGAGTCATTAGTTTGTGTGATATGCAACTAGTTTCTATTGAGTAATGGATGTGTAGTGTTTACCAAGTGATAACAAGGTAAATGAAAGTTTTACTATTCACCAAGTGACACTATATCTACAGAGTCTCCAATGGTCACCTAGTTCCAAGCTACATTGTGTGATTAGCATGGATAGATATTCTACTTCTATCAAGTGCATCATGATGCCAAGTAATGTAGTGGATGCTAAATATCAGAAGGTCACCAAGTCAGCATGAAGAGCCCGAGTTTTTTAACTATTTGGCTGATCGAGTAATATTTTGTTTACTTATGTTTTAGCCGACCTTGCAATTGTAATTATTAGAATATTATATATGTAACATATTGTATCATTTGGAATATATCATTATCATGGAATGTTAAGGAATGGGAAGAGTGAATGCAAATTTGCAGTAGAGCAAAGTATTCAGCAAGGTCTACAAGGAGCAACAAAGACATATCAGTCACAAGAGGTGATCTATACTTGAAGATCTATTCTACAATTAAATTGTAATTTAGATCTACTATTTCATCCTGACAGGTGAATCAGTTTTCTAAATCCTTTAACAAGGTAGACTTAACAGTCTTTGTATAAATCTCCTAACAGAGTGCATACTTCATTGTATGTTTGTAAAAATTCTAAGTAGGTGGACCTAGCAGTCCAAATTTCTCTTAACATGGAAGATCATCAAAAGTGGTCAATGTAAGCCCTAACAAGCCAACTTTATAGTATAGTAGTGAAGTTTTGTGGGTATCATCCCCACCCCAATTTTACTTTATATTTGGAAGGTTTCTGCATTACCAAATATTGTGTTCATGTGTTATGAATGTTCATATTTTCTCATGCATCCAGTAGTTTAGATGAATGAATTATGAATGATTTATATGGCTAAGTGCTAAATTGATTTAAATTTTTGAGGTTACTGATTCACTCCTCCCCTCTTAGTAACCTAGCTAGTCTTGAGTATTTCCAATACAAGGTGCTATGTGACATAATGCCTATGGATGATTGTTATCTCTTGTTAGGAAGTCCATGGTAGTATGATGTATTTACATGATGGGGAGAAGAATAGTTATGTGATCACTAAGCAAGGTGAGAAGTTTTAGATGGACCCTTTGATTGAAACCAAGGAAGAGATACATGTGGGGGAATGTGTAATTTTATTGAGTGGGAAGCTATGAAGGAGATAGGAGTTTGTTGTGTAGAAGAAGTAAGGCCTAGGGAAGAAACTAAGGAGTAGATCTATGTACCACAAGAAGTGTAGCAATTTTTGGAGAAGTACCATAAAATAGTGGACAATGGGCTACCTAGTGCATTACCACCTATGAGAGAGGTAAGCCATCAAATAGACTTGATACCAGTTGAAAATCTACCTAACAAGGTAGCCTACAAGATGAAAACAAGTCATAATGTTGAGATTGCAAAAGAACTACAAGATTTGTTGGAGAAAGGCCATATAAGGAAGAACTTAAGCCTTTGTGTTGTACCAACCATCATTGCACCTAAGAAAGATGGAAAATGGAGAATGTGTACTAACTCTAGAGAAATCAACATGATCACTATTAGATATAGATTCTCAATGCCCTAGATTGAGGATTTTTAAGATACTTTGGGAGGATTTTGCTACTTCTCTAAGGTGGATTTGAAATTAGAATATTATCAAATTAAAGTTAGGCTTGGTGATGAGTGGTAGATAATCTTCAATAAAAATTAAAGACTATTTTAATGGCTTGTGATGCCCTTTGGCTTGACAAATTCCCCAAGCACATTCATGAGGCTGATGAATGAGGTCCTAGTAGACTTCATAGGTAAGTTTTTCATTGCATACTTAGATGGTATTTTAATTTTTAACAGGTCCAAGGAGGATCATATGAAGCACTTGGAGATGGTCTTGAGGAGGTTACATCAAGAGAAGCTAATGATTAATCATGAAAAGTGTGAGTTTCTAAAAACTAAATTAGAATATCTTGAGTTTTTTCTTTCCAATGGGTGTATTACAATGGATCTTTATAAGGTGAAGTCTATATTGGAGTTGCCAATACCTAAATGCATAGGAGATGTTAGGAGTTTTCATGGGTTGGCATCTTACTATAGAGTGTTTATGAAAGGCTCAATCATATATGTGCACCCATACTTAACACTATCAAAGGAGGTATAAAGTATCAGTTTAAGTGGATAGAGGCAGAAAATAAGTGGTTTGAACTATTGAAAAAGAGGATCACAACTCTACCCAACCTAAGGTTTCCAAACTTCAATCAACTTTTTGTTGTAAAGTGTGATGCTAGTAAACTAGCCATTCAAGTAGTGATAAGTTAAGAAGGATACCTTGGGGCATTATTTTTAGGGAAAAAGAATGAAGAAAAATAGACATACTCCACTTATGACATTGAGCTATATGTAATGGTTCGAGCATTGAAAAGGTGGAGGAACTACCTCCTATGAAGGGAATTTCATGTAGTGTTTACAAACAATCATGCCCTTAGTTTCTTGAATGGGTAGGACAAGTTAAATTAGAGACACCTCAAGTGGGTGGAATAATTGTAGGCATTTACCTTTATGATCAAGCACAAGAAAGGTGTGAGCAACATAGTTGTAGATGCTCTCAATAGGAGAGTACTAGCTATATAGGAGATACAATTATAGAGTGTGGGAATGAATAATCTAAGAGGCCTCTACAAGGAGTATAAAGACTTCAAAGATGCCTATGAGATATGTGAAAAATTGAAACAATGTTTTAGAGTCGATTTTACTAATTACATGCTACAGGAAGGTTTGTTATTTAAAAAACACATATTGTATATTCTCCAATGTTCCATGACGGAGAATATAATCGAGGAAAATTATCAAGGTAGTTTAGGGGGACATTTGGGGCAAACAAGACACTTGAACAAAGCACTAGGTACTATCATTGGCCTAAGTTGCAGTCAGAAAAAAAGGTGCTTTGTGGAAAAATGTTAGGCATGTTAGAGGGCCAAGGGACATAGCAATAATGCAGGGTTATATCAACCCCTACCTATACCATAGAGGCCATGAGAGTGTTTGAGTATCGATTTTGTATTAGGACTCCCTAAAACACCTAGAGGGCATCATAGTGCATTTTTTTTGTGGACTGTTTTAGCAAAATTACACACTTCATCCCTTTGCAAGAAAAAAAATGATACTTCACATATATTAGGCCTATTCTCTAGGGATATAGTAAGAATCCATGGGTTGCCACCCAACATAATGAGTGATATAGATAGTAAATTTGGAGGTCATTTTTCGAAGACCCTTTGGAAAATGCTAGGGACTAATTTGTCTTTTTCTTCATCTTACCATCCTGATTTTGATGGGAAAAATAAGGTATTTAATAGGTCTTTGGGAAACATCTATAGGTGTTTGACCAAGAAGCATGATCAATCATGGGATCACATCATAAGGAAGGCATAATATGCATATAATTATTCCACTAATAGGAGTACTGGTAGGAGCCTATTTGAAATAATTTATAGAACTTGCCCTAAGCGGATTTTGGAGTTAAGGGATCTTAGTTTACATGATAATAGGAGTGCACAAGGGGAGTCATTCATAGAGAAAATGATAGAGCTTCATGAATAGGTTAGAAGGACTTTGCAACAGTAAGTGAAAAAGTAAAAGACTAGAAAAGACAAAACAAGGAGGGATTTTCAATTAAGTGGGAGATTTGGTGCTTTCTTATCTTTAGAAGGAGAGGTTACCAAAGGGGAAGCCAACAAAAAAAATGATGAAGAAAATAGGACCTCGTAAAATCTTACATAGGTTTTGGAACAACACCTATGACATGGAACATCCTCCTGAATTAGATATCTTACCCATTTTTTATGTGTGTGATATGTTCTCTTGCAAGGATAGTCATTCTGATACTGGTCAACACACCCTTGTAGACTTGGAAGGAATGAATTGGGTTCAAGACATGCCAACTCTTCAACCCTTGTAATTGAAAAACATTGTAGACTCCAAGGTGATTAAGAAGACTAGGAAGGGAACCTACAAGTCCTATTTGGTGAAATGGAAAGGACAACTAGATGCTGAAGCCACTAGGATGACTGAAGCAGATATACTAAAGCATGCAGTCACCATTAAAGACCTCCTATGCAATTGATTTTTTTATCTGAAGGGAGTAGGGTGCAAGGAACCTCCTTTATATTTAGTTTTTGGAGTTCTTAAGGGTTAGTTAAGAGGTTGTATGTGTTTAATAAGTTCCAATGGTCCTTGAAATTTAACTAGTCCCAATATGTCTATAAAAGAGACAAAATTACTCATTAGGTCCTAGAGTTGTCAAAAGGTTCCCAATAGGTGAAGATTTTCTAGGGATTAGAAACTAAGATATTTGGGTAACTATTAGGTCTTAGGAATCCTAGATAGGGTCCTAGAATATTCTTAGATTGACCCATTTGATCAAAAGATGTAAAAAGCAAAAAATGCTCAAAAGTTGCAAAGTTGCTCAAAAAGTTTCTTGAGGAACTTTTGTAATTTTTGCAAAAAGTTACAAATGATAGTTTGCAAAGTTGTAACCACCCATGTTTGGGAATTTGAGAATGGAAAGCATATCTCAAAAGGTTAGAATGTTTTGGGTTAGATTACACATGTTTGATCCTATTGTAGGGATAATTTACAGAATGTTTCATAGTTTTTGTAGAGTTTAATGCCCTTGTATGGTTGTGTATGGATTTGGAAAATTGATCTAACTTGTGGTATTTTTAGTGTAGTGTTCCATCTTTCTTTTTCATATAGAAACTTAGTCTAAAGTTACAAGTTTGGTGAGTGATTTGTGGTTTTCATTTATGGGGTTGTTGTCACATTAATGGCTCTAACCTAATCATTCATGGTGGAAAATGTTTGAAACCTTGTAGGATTATAGGTTAGACTCTGTACATTTTTTTTTTTTTATTTCCTTTGTATTTTTGTGATTGGTTTTCAAGTTATGAAGTGATTCCCTAGATTGACTACTAGGAGTAGGTGAGGATAATGTGAAGATATTATTGCAGAGCATACCCATGATTAAATCAAGCTAATCGAATGGAATTTTTAGAATCCCTAGGAAGTTTCCTTAATAGAACAAGTTTTTGGATAGGTTTATTTTATTTTTGAAATGATCTAGAGTTATTTTTGTGAAAACTGGTCTAGAGGCCTAATAGATAGCTTAGAAACTAGGTTTTCAGGGTGAACAAGGTTGTGGGTGTTTTAAGGCTCTATACATTTGGATTCTAGAACTAATTGGAAAATTTTAGAATCGTAAGGCCTTTCATGGGGTTATTCAAGAAAATTTGAAGAGATTGAATCAAGCAGTGTTACTAAACCTAAAGCAAATAGGCTTGATTAGCCCTAGTTGAAGATAGTCAATTTTTAATGGTTGTTGATGTGACCAAAGGTGTTAGAAAAGGTCAAGAATGATATGGAGGGTATCTACAACATTAGTAGAAACCAAGGAAGAATGAGAGAAAGATCCTAACAAAGGGTAAGGATTATAAAGGAAGGAAAGGCTAGTAGGACTAGTGCCTATAAGGAAGATTAAGTCTACACCATTCCAACTATACCTAGGGGGCAAGTTGGGGTAAGAGTCTTGGAGGCTAAGATTGGTATAATGATAGAGAAAATAAGAGCCATTGGATGATTCAAGGATTAGATCCATAATTAGGAGTTGTTAAGCAGTAGAGCCCTAGTTCCTCCGCATCATCTTTTCCTTTGGTGCTTTTGCTGACTCTACTATGAAATTTTTTGTCAATGTCCTATGAATTCTTCTTAGGATAATCAGGCTTATTAGGTGCTTCTTCATCAAATTCATATCAGTCATAAATATTTCAAAATTTCAAAATAAGTGAAATATCCATGTCATCAATAAATCTAACTTCAAAGTCATTTCCATTATCACACTTCCTCAAGATCTTACATGGACCAAACCTCTTCATTTATAAATTTCTATAAGTTTCAATAGGAAATATTTTCTTTAAATGTACCATCACTTCATATGCAACATCAAGAGTCATATATATTCTCCTCTCATTTTCACTTTCCTTGTACTCCGGATTATTTTGATTCAGATTACTTCTCACTTCTTTATGAAAACTCTTCATGAACTCAATAAATTTTTCATCTTCCACACTATGTTTTAACTTATTAAGTTAGAAAGGTGTCTTCTTAGTACTTTTTTCCACTAAATTGTTATATTAATTTTTTTCTTGTGCAAAGATCAAGTCCCAATTAGTAGGTTTGTCACCAATCAAAGATCTCAACAAGTAACCTAAACTTTTGTTTGCAACCTTAGTCTATCAATCTATATGTGGATGAAATGTAGAACTTAAACTTAAGCTTAGTATTCAACTTCTTCCATAATTTTCTACAAAGGTAACCAATAAACATAGTATCTCTATATGAAATAATAGTCTTAGGAAATCTATCTAGTCAGGCAATCTCTCTAAAAAATAAGCCTTCTATATTTATAGCATTTGATGTCTTCTTACAAGGTATGAACCTGTCATTTTAGAAAATCTATCAACCACTACAAAGATATAATCATTACCTCTCTAAGTTTTATGTAATCTCAGAATAAAATATATACTGATATGTGTAGACATGTAAATCTGATCGCATAAATTCATAATCAAATTTAACTTCATCTTCTAAAGTATATTTTAATTAAATATTAAATATTAATTTATTTAGCTCACTATCCCCTAATTCATTATTTATAGCCCAATTAATAAACTAACAAACAACCAATAGTCTAATTTATTAATAAAATCCCCCTTCCTCTTTTAAATTAAATAAATGCAAAACCCATTTAATTAAAAAACTGATCTATTTAATCAATTCAATTAATTTAAATCCCTCCACCCACAAGCTAACTCTTCAACCTATTAGTTATCTAAACTCAACTCATGTACCAATAATTCGTCTTTTAATTAAATAATTCATTTACTTAATTAAATCCCATGCACTAAATATTTATCTTTTAATTAAATAATTCATTTATTTAATTAAATTACATGCAGCAAATATTCCTCTTTTAATTAAATAATTCATTTATTTAATTAATTTCCATGCAATAACTATTTCTCTTTTTTAATTAAATAGTTTACTTATTTAATTAAATCTAATGCACCAATAATTCTCCTTTTAATTAAATAATTCATTTATTTAATTAAGCTCACCCACTAACCTTTTTCTCTAACAAATCTGTCCACCTCCCACATCATTGAGTTAACCGATCCATCTCACCCACCTTAACTGAAACACATCACCTCATCTTCCATGTATAAAATTGCTCTCCAGATCACTTGCATAATTAAAACATGATTTACTCCCTCTAGCACAAGCCCACGTCCACTTTCATGACACATCTCCCTCATCCACCTCTAAACATAGATGTCTATCTCCTCCACCTATAATGATAAACTTTAAATCCTATCTCATAGCTCACTCAATTAACTATCTATTGGAAATTATTATGTCCTCCTCACATATTGCCTATAAATTGAACCCCTTTCTCCTAACAAATCATCTTCCTTTTGAGTAGAATTATTATACCATTTTGAGAGGTAATTACTTTCAAAGCACTATTTGGCAATATTTATATTTCCATGCATCCATCCACAATCATCCATTCTTGAAGCATTGAGCACCATATTTGAGCACACCAACTTTCACGACAACATCTACGTATAAAGGAGACTACAAAGACTTGAAAGTTTGCATTTTTTGTTTGAATTTCTTTTTGGTCAATATTATTTGTTACTGTAGTATTAGTTTGTGAATTTCCATCTTTTTCATTATATTTATTGCATACATTTTTGACATGCCCAATGGGACTCCACATATTGATCATTTCAATATCCAAAATTCATTTTTTCTTTGTTAAAGGACTAAAGGATTATGTAACATTTTTGTGTTTTTGTGGTTTTCTTGCATATTTTCTTGGGATTTTTGGGTCAAGGTTGATATCAGCATCCTACAATAAGAAAATTCATATTTTTGGGATCAATTTTAAAAATTTATATGTTTTTATAAATTTTCAAGAAAAAATATTATATTGAGAGAAAATGAAATAATTGGAAGGTAAACATTTTTTGGGAGGTTGGTGTTGATGTCCACACCCTACAACAAAAATATTCATATTGTTTTGAGCAATTTACATTTTTGTACATTTTGGGTATGGTTTTTCATATATATATATATATATATATATATGGACCAAATAAAAGAAATAAAATCTAAAAATTTGTTTGTAGGTTTTAGTTCATGTCCATAGCCTACAATAAAAAATATAGAATGTTTTGAGCAATTTAAAAAAAATTATATCTTTTGCATGATTTTTCATAAAAACATTATTTTGGTCAAAAATAAAAGAACTAATAGCTGAATTTTATTTTGGAGGTTCTTGTTGTTGTTGAAAAGCTACAGGAAAAAAACTATTTTTCTTAGCAGTTTGATTTTTTTAATAATTTTTTAGGTTTTTTAGGAAAAAAAACATTCTAGAAGCAAATAGAAGAATTAGGAGCTAATTTGTTTTGGAGGTTATTATTAATGTTAGCAACCTACAATAAAAGAAAATCATAGTTTTTATATCAATAACTGTCAATTTATGCTTTTTTCAGGAGTTTTCATATAAAATATTCTCTTAATAGAAAATAAAGGCATTGTGTGATGAATTTTTTTTGTAGGTTGGTGATGCTCTTAGGAGGCTATAATAAATTTATATTTCAACAAATCTTCAAGAGTGAAATGGTTAAATCTTCAAATTTAAGTCACATTTCATTTTGGGCACTAAAAAGAATGATGCATTCTCTCACACACACATAATCTTGAATGATTAAGGGAATGAACTAAATAATGACTTTTTAAAATTTGGGTTTAAAATGAATTCATAGTCTTGAATGCATAAAGTTTCAAAGAACATTACAAGTTTCACACTTCAATTTGGGCTTCAAAATGTATGCACAATTCTTGAATAACTAAGGTTAACATGCTCTTATTCCATTCTCTTTCTAGTTTTCACAATTTGATTTATTAAGTTGACCCCCTCAAATAATTTATTAAGTTGACGATCAATTTATTAAGTTAACCACACATATATTCAAATGATAAAATTGGAAATTGCAATTTTAATCATGGGTGTCTTCTATTACAAATAACTAAAAATCTTCAATTTGGAAAGAGAAAACTTTTTCCAGTGTGTTTTTGCTACAATAGTTATGTGGGCCCATTTAATTTTCTTGAATTTTAGAACCTATTTAATTATATGATGTGTATATCAAAAGGTTGTTAGCAATGATTATTTGCAACAACACTAGGAAAACCTCTAGAGATGTTTATCCATTGGGAAGCATCACCCCATCATAGAACAACCTTACACCTATAAATTCCCCAACTGGTATAGAAACAAGGTGGGGAAAAAAGTTATCATCTTATATTCATGCAATTTTGGGTACTTTATTTTTGATGGTAGTCTAAGGTAAGAAAACATTCCTATGATTTCAGCATGGTCAAAAAAGACTCTTAAGTGGGCCATGCATGTAACAACCACTTGGGAAAACTCCACAATAAGTATGAACCAACTTAGTAGCTACCTTTTCTGCCATATTCTACAAAGCCAATTTTACCATAATGATAATCTATTTTTGAAGTACTTGTATTGTTAGTTGACATCATAAAAATATTTATTGAACACATGCACTTCATTATTAGTCCTATTATTTAGAATCCTTTAGAAGAAACTACTTTCTTGTCTCTCTCAAAGTTGTTATGTCTTTTGAGAGACTCTTTTGTCACATATCTGATTGATTGGTAAATTTATCTGCATGTGATGAAATGTTGTTAGAAAATTCATTCACAACAATCCTAGGATTTACATATTAAGTATTACTAGTCAAATAAGTATCATTGCTTTTAAGAATATTTGTTTTCATATATAGTTTTCCATTGAGATCCCTATCATTGACTTGTTGAAAGGTTGTTAGCAAGCCCATTCACACAACCTTAGGATTTATTCTAGAAAAACATATCACCCAACCTAAGTTATGGTATACTTATCATACTCAGTACATTAATCTAAAAGTTATTTTCTAGAAAGAAGGACAATTTGAGCCTTCATACTAGAACAACAACCTACAACAATGATGATTAAAACACCCTTTGCTTCATTACACACTTTTGCAATTTTGTTTACCTAAGAATCTATCATTAGGAATCATCATTAAGTCATCCTCTTTAAGTATTTTAAAAATCCATCATCCTTTATCTATAATATCAAAAATAATCATCCAAATTACATCCTCTACCTTAGCTCATCTTTGGTATCGTTATCCTAGAAACCACCAGTCTTATGTCACTACAAACTATCCTTTGGCTAACATACTTCTCCAAGGTTGTTTATCTTGTAATTTGTGTCCTGCATCACCTTGATCAAAAATTTGGGCTCCACATTTAATTATCTACCATCATCTTATAGCTTCAAAACTAATCACATTTCATCTACCCTTTTGATACCAAAATAATCCTCATGGCCATGTAGGCATCATGTCCTAGGCTAATCCTCCATCATCAGCCTATCTTTCCACATTGGTCATCACTTATGTATCCTTATGAGAATATGTGCATTTTAGGAAGATCATAGACTTTATCTCATAGCTTGTACCCATTAGCACATCATCTTTTAATTCCATATGTTGTTTGTAGTATCATTTCATGTCACTAACTACACATCTTAGTAAAAGAAAAAGGAAGAAAAAGGAAACTACCTCAAACCATATTAGCATATGAATTAGCACATGTCTCAGATCTAAGAAAATGGCAGACATCCAAGATCCCACATCTCAAGATCCATAAGCTAACACCAAAGGTATATGAGTCCATAGCTTGTGACCTCTTGTCATCGAAGAATCCATGGATCACCCAACAAATGCCACACTTGTCAATGCCATTATTGAATAGAAAAAATATACTATCATAATGGATTTGCAAAGAGAAAATGTGTTAATCTTTGACTTTAAGTGAATGTCACCATCTAGTGCCATCATAGATACAAATCATCGTCTTTTTGGAATTCCTACTTGTTGGGAAGCCATAAATACCCACTCTAGAGATAAATGCTAGTTATTGATACTATCATTAATATACCCTGGTAAAGGATCTACCCAAACCAATACCCTCATCTCTCAAAACAACTCATTTCCTATCACAATAATCTATAATCCATACCATCAATAAGGAATTTGGCTACAAATTCCATCCACCAACATTCAAGTATTGCCTCTATTGCTATCACCCAGCCTACATCTATTTTGTTAAATATTGAAAAACCCACCATTTCATCAAACCAAAATGTTTTCCTTCAACTAGCCACATTTGCATGCACTCTTCCACCTACTATCAATACCACCATTGTATCTCAGAAAAATCCACAATCTACTCTCCAATACAATACATGGATGGCATCTATAGGGCCAATTACCTTAACTATCCCACCATCTATTACCTCCGTCATAAAAATTCCAAATGTATCCACATAATTTCCATTTGCATCATGGGGACTAATCCAACAAAAAATGTAGAATGCAAACTTTCTTACTCTCATTGCCACAATTCCAACTCTATCAAAGTGGAATTATCAAACACCACCACCATCATGTGAAAGTATACCTAAACCTAACACCAACTACATTTTAGTGCCACCACTTGGAAATAAGAATAATACCTTCCCACTATGTCATCAAGAGATGAGGAGAACATCCCCATCAATTGCTTTGCACCACTTGGTTCTCTTATATCTCATCCCACAAATGTACTACCATCATATGCTAGACCACCAATCATCCCCCAATATAGTATACAAACTTCATCATTGATGCAACAATCACAACAATAACACATGTTGTATATAAAATCACAAGCTCATCCATCCATGTGGAAATCATCCATTCTCATCCTATCTCAACATCTTATAATTCCACCTCCATAGCTAAAGTATGTCCAAACATAGTTGCAATAATTCCAAGATCCTCTCTAAGTAATAGGACAATCCTCATCTCAACCACCACTGTTTAGACCACAATACTCATCATATTTTCCCTCTCCATTATATCCATATCATATACTAGGGGCACTTGAAATGGAGACACTCTCCACATGACCAATAAACCTAGAAGGGGAAGAAATGAGAAAAGTTTTTAAAGAGCTATCAAAGCTATAACCTTTCCCAAGCATTTTGTGATACCCAAATTTGAAAAATTTAGAGGGAAGGGAGATCTTGTAACCTCATAAAATAATTCTACATGAATTTTTAGGAAGTAGCATCTAATGATAGGTTTCATATGCTTCTACTCTCTAAAATCCTTGGAAATCCTACTCTAGAATTGTTCTGTGATATACATTATGAGATTGTGAAAAAAAATTTTGAACTTTCCAAAATAGTCATTGCATAGTATGCTCACCTAGTTGAGACAAAGGTACCAATGGTGGACTTATTCCACACAAAATAGAAGGGATGTTAAAGCCTTTCTGACTTCTTATAGAGGTGGAAAACGCTGACCACTAGAGTAGAGTGCAACCTAATTGAAAAAATAATTATTAAATTGTTAACAAGAAACACACATCCTAAAATTACACACCACGTGTGCATCAATTTGCTATAAACATACAAGGATGTTAGAGAAAAAGGTATGGAACTAGAACATGGACTCATCAATGATGGTGTCATTAAACTATACAAGGAAAGAAACTAGGATTGTGGTTATCCTAATGACAAGTCTAGGTACCAAAACTAATGGTTCCACCCATACAAATTACATTCATGTAGTAAGCGTCGCTCAAAATCAAAAGAACACTATTTATCAACCACAATAGTCTAACCAACAAAAACAACACTGCCAACAACAACAAACCTATCAACAATAACAATCTTACCAACAATAACAATACTATCATCAAGAATGTCTATATTGATAATAATCATATCAACAATAAGGGCTCAAGAGTATACATGGTAAGACCAACAATATACCCTCACAAATCAAGAAAATGTCATATCTTTCACACCAGTACAAAGACCACACATCTAGAATGAGCCTAAACAGTAAACGATATGCCCTTGGATAACCTCTAGATGTTAGATTTGACAAAATGGTAAAAAAATAATCTAGTAATCTTCCTATGTACATAAAAAATGGATGATGACAACCCTAAACTACCTTATTTCAAAGATAATGAATATTGCACTTATCATCGAATAAAAGGGCATACCATGCTCAAGCACATGAGCCTCCAAGACTACATACAAGACCTTTTTGATCACAAAGAAATTAGAGTAAGAGGAAATGCACAAATATCCCAAAAAAATTTTCCACCCTGTAACAATAACATAGGAAAGGAACCTATTAACAACAAAAATAAAAAACCCACTAACAAAAATAATGATACACACAAGCAATGTGACTTTCAAGAGAACAAGGATTACACCACATGTTACATCACACATGATAATAATTTTGGCTATATATCCAAAGAAGAAACTTCAATTAGTATCATCCATGCCAAAATCATTGAGAGCCAATGTGAATGTTGTTGGAACATCTTTGGTCTTCTCTGCACAAGCTCAGTTCACTGAGAGATCTTCAATAAAACCCTCCATGAATCTCAAGTTTCCATAGACATAAATGCCACTAAATTTAGAAATTTGGTAAGAAACTTATCTACACCATGTGTACTATCTTTCAAGCCATCTAACATTCTTATAGTGAATCTAGATCATATCCTCCCACTTTGCATAGCCATCATGATCTTCAGTTTTGTTGTTAAAAGGGTCATGATTGATAATGGTTTGTCCCTCAACTTATGCACTATAAAATTCATTAAATAGGTAGGGTATATTGAGGCTAACATCATGGATGAAGTAATCACAATGAGGGCATTTGATAACCTTGAAATAAAATTAGAAGGAACCATAAAACTACCTATGATATTTGGTCCAATTATTTAGGAAACAATGTGCCATGTGGTTGATCTAAACATACCATTTAATATCCTCCTCAATTAACCTTGGATTCATCTAGTGAAGGTTGTTCCATCTACATATCATCAGTGCCTCAATTTTTTGTATCAAGGCACTAAGGTAACCATCCATGCTAGTCTAGAAGCCTTTTCCTACTTTAATGTAGTAGAAGAATCCTGCAAAAACATTTTCCCAAACTAGAAATTGAAACTACCATTGCCAACTCTTTCAATACTTTCCATGATTTGCACACCATCCTTGCCTCCACTTTATCCACTATTAAGATCAACCAACAAGAATGTGGTGAATACAACCTCATAGATGCATTGGCAGTTAGTGCCTTGCCCTTTGACCCACAAACACAAGGGTGCCCATCACACCAAGGTAGAATGAAGAAAACCACCCCTTAGCTCAAGCATATGGAAAAATACACATTTGTTTCTAATGACATACTTAATGGGAGAGAAATGGAACTAGACATAAGTACTTAGATATATAAGGAACCACCTCCTAAGGGAAAGGATCTCCTAAGTTATCTGAAAGACAAATAACCTTGTTTCGATAAGTTTGTGATAGAACAATGTGACTATCAAGGAGGTGGCCTAGGGCTAAAAGAGGTTGACACTATATTATCTAGATATGCATATGAAAATACAAAGAAAAAATGCCTTATCTTTAGATTAACCATAAACAGGGGTACAACTGAGAATGGCCATGCTCTCCTTAACATCCATAATTAACACCTAGAAGTCAAAAACATCCCATAAGAAG
Organism: Cupressus sempervirens; assembly: GCA_028749045.1. Classification (NCBI taxonomy): domain Eukaryota; kingdom Viridiplantae; phylum Streptophyta; class Pinopsida; order Cupressales; family Cupressaceae; genus Cupressus; species Cupressus sempervirens. The sequence goes on from CM053791.1 coordinate 422,219,100, forward strand.
TAGAAAAGAGAGCCTATGATGATACTCCTAATGAAAACTACCTAGGAAAATCCATTCTCCATGAAATATCCATTTAACTCATTGAGCTCCCACTTATACATCCCAAACCCATTAATTGGGGAAAACCTAACATTCTCCATATTAACGAATTTCCAATTGAGATCACACTCTTGAGATTCATGGGAGCTGAAACATCACACAATAAATTCAAAGTATTAGTAGCATATGTCTACAAACTAGATCCAAAAGGCTACTTTGAGGAGGAGGAAATCTCTAGTCACAAAATTAAAAATAAATATTTCTTTTATAAAACTCAAAAACTTAAAGGGTCTCTTGGTGAAAATTTCTTTAGGGTACCACTAGATTCAATCATAAAAGAAATAACAATAAGGGAAATTTATATGGTGAAAACCTCATAGAGGTACCTAAAGTTGGAGATGTCATTGTTACCTTACAAGATAACATAGAAAAATTATTATCTATCATCATGAAGGAAAAAAGTGAATCCACATTGGTAGAACAAAGATCCTAAGGCTTGTTCACATCTCCACATCATTACTAGTACCACAAGAGGAAGCACTTGTAGAATTACTAATAGAAAAAATTGCTCACTTTGCATGGTCTTATCAAGATATGCCAATATTAGATCTAGAACTAGTTGTACATTAATTAGTCATAGATTCAAAGGAAAATCCAATCAAGGATGCACCCTAGGGTAGCCTTGTTAATAAAAAAAAGAATTGTTGAAAATGGTCACCACAAAAATCATTAGGTCTATTTATTATTAAGAATGCATCTCCAACATGGTCCCTATTACAAAACCATCTGCTGACATTAGAATCAACACCAACTTCAAAGATTTCAACAAGGATTGTCCAAATGATGACTTTCCTTTACCAAATATAGATATGGTTGTGGACCTTATAGATGAACATGAGATATTGTCACTAATGGATTAATTTTCTTGATATAACAAGATATCCATTGTAGAAGAAGATCAACAAAATACAACATTCATAACACCTTGGGCCACTTTCTATTGTAACATGATTCCATTTGGATTAAAGAATACTAGATCCACATATAAATAAGCCATGTCAATTATCTTCCATGACTTAATCCACAAAACTCTTGAGAATTATGTAGACAATATCTTGGTCATATCATTTGACAAACTAGATCATCTGCATCACTTAAATGTAGCCTTTGAATGTTTGGAAAAGTACCATCTTATGTTGAATCCAAAAAAGTGTATTGGTTGTCACATTAGGGAAAAATTTAGGATTCATAGTTTCATGAAGAGGTATAGATATTGACCCTAGGAAGGTAAAAGATATTATGGAGATGCCTCCTCCTATGACACTTAGGAAACTTAGAAGCCTACATGAGAAATTACAACCAATGTGCAAATTGATCTCACAAAATGTAGATAAGTGTCATCCATTCAAACATTTTTTTCTAAAAGGATCAAAGATTCAATTGCAACCCAATCTGTCAATGTAGCTTTGAAACACTCAAGAAGCATCTAGAAATTCCACCAATCTTAGTGCTACCAATTGCAAGAAAACCATTGATCCTATACATAACTCTACCAATAGCCCTAGAGGCACTCTTAGCTTAACTAAATGATAATGAAAAATAGAGAGCTATATACTACATAATCCATACTCTTATTGGCTATGAAATTAAATATCAATTATGGAAAAATCTTGTTTGGAAGTGGTGTTTGCCACTTAGAAAATTTTCCACTACATGTTTAGCAACACAGTAAAGCTCATCTCCAAAATCAACCCATTAAAGTAAATGCTATCATGGAAAAATCTCACAAGGCATCTCATGAAGTGGGTCATACATCTCATTGAGTTTGACATCTAGTATGTAGATCAAGAAGTAGTGAAAAGACAAGTTATTGTCAATCAATTGGTAGATGCACCTCTATAAGATGACCATCCTATAAGTATAGAATTTTTTGATGGGTTTCTCTATTTTATAGAAGAACAACCTCCATGGAAACTTTTTTGGAAATATAAGAGGAATAACTAAGAGGGAAGTGGTGAATCAGTTACTATTAAAATGAATCTCAAATCGCTTAGATGTTAGTACAAAATGCAAATTGAAAACTAAATATTGTTGAAGCTCTATAAACACATACATAATGTTTTAACTTAGTAAAATATTATCATATAAAAATTAGATGTTATCTGTGATTACCATTACTTTAACTTAGTTGCAAATACATAAAATAAAATAGCTTGACCACATTTCACACTAGGATTTTATATGGAAACCCAATTTAGGGAAAACCAATGATTGTAACTAGTTACTATTTTCACTCTTTTGAAGTGAGCTTTGTTAGGAGCCAACCATATTAAAGGTTACAAAAAACACTATTAGGTGTGACCCTCTTAAAGGATTTAATTACCCTATTAGGAGTGGCCTTGTTAGAGGTTTGTAGACAATTCAGTAGAACTACCACCTTGTTAGAGAATTCACAAATAGCTATTAAGCCAACATTGTTAGGAGATTTAGATCATTGCTATGTAATTATTAGAGAGTAACAATGAGATGACCTAATTTGAATGCAACTAAATTTATGATTACCGATCTCTGTTCTAGCTTGTACTTGATCCTTCCTAATCAAATATAGCTTTTTTGCTCCACAAGGATATTTTTCTTATCCTTCAAATTTGCTTCCTCTTCTCATCATTACATCTTCAATAACATCTTTGAAGCTTTCACATCTACACCATCATACTTTGAAATCACAACTTGAGCTTATACTTATATCTTTAACTTTGTCAAGTCAGCTTAGATACAACTTAGAATAATTAATATTCATCACCTTAGTCGGCTAGAATCAATAAATAAATCAATTAAGCTTACTATGCCAGAATAAGAAAATCCTTCATTAGCCAACCTAGCTCAGTAGAAACTAACTCATAATTAATTTCCTTTGTTAACCAATAGAGGCTTGGTTAATGCTACAAACTTTACTAGAATCCTTTAGCAATTGAGTGAGCTTAGTTTGCACTTGTTCCATCCAATTTTTCTTCATTAACGGAGTGAGCTTGGTCAACACTCACTTTCTACATACTTTCCTTTGATGCCCTAGTGAACTTGGTAGACGCTACCTTTTGAACTAGGTAACCATAAAAATTCTTGGTAGACATAGAAAACTATCTTCACTACCCAAGTAAGCCTGGCATATACTGACTAATAATGGTATGACATTTGTGTAACATCAAAGACAACACACAATTAGTAAATTGTATCCAATAATCTCCCTCTTTGGCATTGATGGCAACACAACATGTCATAGCATAATGAAATTTTGGATTTATCTTTGAGAACTCCCTTTGTTAATATGAGCTCTTCCTTTCATTGGATTTTTCTTTTGTCTGCAAATACTTCTTCCAAGCTCATTCAAAACTTTCTCCCTTTTTCAGCAAACTTCTTCTTTGGAAAAATTCTCCCTCTTTGGTTCCTTACTTTATTTTGTTTCCAAAAATTTCTTAGAGACATGATATTAAAATTCTCCCTCTTTCATAGCACATGGCAAATATAACAATTTTTTTAATACCAATGTACCTTAAAGATTAATTCATTTGCAATATGCCCTTGCTAATTTTGCATCGACTAATTGATCTTCAATAGGTTCAGGTTGATGCATCACTAAACTTCATTTAGTGAACTTCAAATAGGGGAATGATCCCTAGCTTACCTATTAGATACAAAAATCCATCCTAAGGTAATGGGTTTATAAATATGTCTTCTATCTATTCCTTTGTATTAACATATTCTAATCTGACTTCTCTTGCTTGCACCAATTCTCTAAAGAAGTGATATTTTGTTGCAATGTGTTTTGTTTTGGTATGCATCGTTGGATTCTTTGATATGTTGATTACACTAGATATCATAATATATGACTATTGGATCCTTGACCTCTATCTTTATTCCTTCCAAAAATTGTTTGAACCAAACAATGTTAGAATAATTAATTGTTGCTGCCACATATTCTACCTATGTTGTGGATTGAGATGTACAATTTTGCTTCTTGCTTGTCCAAGACACTAGTCTTTTACCAAGAAAGAATGCTCCACCACTAGTACATTTTTTTTCATCAATACTTCCTTCCCAATCAGCATCAGTAAATACTTTCAAGTCCAAATTGTCTCCAAGTTTATAACATAAATGATAATCTTCAATACCTTTCATATATCTCATGATTGTTTTGATTACTATCATATGATTTTCCTTGGGATTTGTTGAGAATCTTCCCACTATTCCAACTACTAGAGCAATATCAAGTCTTATGTGTACTACATATTGCAATTTTCCAATCATTGATCTATATGTGGTCTGATCTACTTCTTTGGAATCATCATTCTTGGATAGTTTATGTCCAGTAGATATAAGAGTTCCAACTGGTCTTGAATCTTCCATTCCAAACTTCTTTGTATCTCCTTGATATACTTAGATTGAGTAATGTAGATACCATTTTTGTTATACTATATTTGTAATTTAATAAAGAATTTTATCTCACCAAACATAGACATCTCAAATTTTTTACTCATTTCTTCTAAAAATGCTTTGCATAAGTCATCATTTCCTATAAATAAAGTATCATCAACAAATATTTCTACCAACATAGTCTTCTTGTCTATTCTTCCTTGATATGTAGACTATTATTGTCATTTTTCCTTTGAAAACCAATCTATACCAAGTATTTATGAAGTCTTTCACACCAAGCTTTGGGAGCTTGCTTGAGACCATATAGTGCTTTGTGTAACTTGCAAGCCATGTCTCTTTCGCTAGGATCTACAAAACCTTCTGGTTGTTCAATGTAGACTTCCTCATTAAGAATTCCATTCAAGAATATAGATTTAACATCCATTTGATACACTTTGAATCCTTTATGTGCTACATATGCTAGTAAAGTTCTAACACCTACTAGTCTTGCCACAAGAGCAAAATTTTCACCATAATCAATACCTTCTTCTTCACAATAGCCTTTGCACACCAATCGTGCTTTGTTTCTTGAAACTTTTCCATCTTTGTTCAGCTTATTACTAAATACCCGCTTTGTACCAATTACATTTTTATCTTTGGGTCTAGGAACAAGAGTCCAAGTTTTATTCTTTTCTATCTCTTCTATCTCTTCATTCATTTCTTTAATCCAACTTTCATTTTCCAAAGCATCTTTAACACTTCTAGGTTCAAATTCATCAAGTAAACATGTACCTTTAAATTTTTTTCTTGTCATTGTTCCATCAGATTTGTCTCTAATGATTTGATCAACTGCATGATGCTTTCTAACGTATCTTGCTAACATAGGCTCCTTGTTCCTTGAATGTGTTCCACCATCTTCATCTTGAATTTTAGTTTCAAACTTAGATCCTTCTGTCTATGACTTGGGTCCATTAGGCTCAGCTTGAACTAGCTTGGTAGTCTCTGATTGTGACTCAGGTCCTGCTGACTGTAGCTTGGGTTGCACTATCCGCAACTCAGTAACTAGTGGAGATTTTGGGGACTCGAGAGATGAAGCTTCCTTTCTTTTAGATAGATTTGGTATGGTATTAGGTTCATAGTTTACAAATCTTTTATAATCTTTTGGCTCATTTTTTCTTTCTTCTTCACTCTTTTTTGCAAACTCATCAATTCTAACATGTGCACTTTCTATAATTTTATGAGTAGACAAGTTCAAACATTTGTATGCTTTACTACTACAAGAATATCCTAGAAATATGCCTTCATCACCTTTTACATCAAATTTTCCTTTTCTAGATTCTTTTTCAAGATATAACATTTACTGGTAAATACTTTCAAGTAACTTACATTAGGTTTGTAGCCATACCATAGCTGATAAGGAGTTTTGTTTAAATATTTCTTCAATTGTACTCTATTCATGGTAAGAATTATAGTGCTAATAGCTTCCTTCCTGTATTTGAGAGAAACATTCTTTTTAATCATTAGGGTTCTTGCACAATCCATGATAGATCTATTTCTTCTTTCAACTATACCATTATGGTGTGGTGTACCAAGGGTTGATACTTGTCTTTTGATTCCTTTTTCAATGTAGAAATTATTGAATTTATTGGAGATGAATTCACCACTCTATTTGATCTTAAACATTTCAACCTCTTTCAAGTTTATTTTTCTACAATTGCTAGATACCATTTGAATTTTTGAAAGGCTTTTGATTTTTCCTTTAGATATATTAGTGTCATCACTCTAGAATAGTCATCAACAAAAGGAGTGAAAAAAATTTCTTGACTATAGCTTTCTATTCCAATAGGTCCACATAAGTTTGTATGAACAATTTCCAAAACCTCTTTTGACTGATAGTTTTTTCTTTTGAAATTAGACTTTCCCATCTTACCAATTTGGCAATTCTTGCATAGACCCATGTCAAGTTTCTTCAAACTAGGAATACCTCTTATCCTTTTATGTTTTCTTATCTTAACTAGATTATCAAAGTTTGCATGACATAGCCTTTTGTGCCATAACCAACTTTCCTCTACTTGAGCAATAAAGCATGAACAATCACTAAGATCAAGATAAAATAGATTACCTTTTGTTTGCTTGCCAGATCTAACCATATTTTCTTTTCCATCTAGTAGTTTGGCCTGTCCATTCATGAATTCTACCTTGAATCCAATGCTATTCAATTTTTCTACACTCCATAGATTATGATTTAATCCATCAACCCAATAAGCATTGTCATATACTAGTTCTTTAGTTAATAAAATATATCCTTTTCCTTTTTTGTTACAAGGTTCATTGTTTCCAAATCTCACACTACCTCCATCATAATATTCCATGTGCTCAAATTTTGTTTTATCTCTAGTGATAAGATATAAACAACCACTATGAATGATCCATATATCATTTTTTCTAACATGAGGGATAAGTTTCATCTTATCTCCTTCATCATTAGATTCATCTTTTACAACAATATATACCATTTCATCTTTACTACTATCACAATATTTAGCTATAAAACAAGACTTATTACCTTTATCCTTGTAGTTCTTGGAATTCTTCTTGCCTTTGTTCATATTTCTTTTCTTTTCATCTTTGATTTCCTTATTTGGACAACAATTAACAATGTGACCAACTTCTTCACAAGAAAAGAAGATTAGAGTAACTTTACCTTTGTACTTTCCTCTACCTTTGGAATACTTTCTTGAAAGTAGAGCTTCAACAACTTCAAGATTAGTTTCTAAACTTTCTTCTAATGTTCCTTCTTCTTCACTTCCTAATTGATTAGATTTTGAATTCTTACCCTTTTCTTTGAGTGAGAGTTTAGCTTTAAAAGCAAATACAATAAACTTTGAACTAGGAACATAGTTTTCAAAATTATCTAACTCAAAAGTTGTCAATCTTCCAACTAGAGCATCCAAAGATATTTTATTATTTGAATCACATCTCATTTCTTGAATAGTAGATGCTTTAATTACATAAATAGGAAAAAGAGTTCTAAGTACCTTTCTTAGAACTATTTTCTCTTGAACGTCTCCTCTAGATGCTTTGATTGCACTTACACTTGCTTTGATTCTTTTCACATATTTGGAAATGTTCTCATCTTCTCCTCTTCTCATCTAACCAAAATGACCTCTAAGACTCTTAGCCTTAGCTCTTCTTACATTTTCATCTCTTCCATATATATCTTTCACCTTGATCCACATCTCATAAGCTTTCTTGCAGTGTTTGACTTCATTAAATTCAACATAACTAAGAGCAGATGCAATATCAATCGTCATGATATTATGACTCTTCTTTTCAGCAATATCTTCAACTGATAATCTTCCAATGGGAGTCTTGTATTTAGTATCAAGATACTTGCATCCTATGTCACTAATGGTAGCCAAGTGTAACCTCATAAGTCCTTGTCATGCTACAAAATTGTCTCTATTCAACTCGAGGATCTCTCTTCTATAAGACATCCTGATCTTTAGTTTAGGTCCTTGAAACCCTCTTTGCAAGCACCAAGAGATTTGATACCAATTTTTGGAAATATAAGAGGAGTAACTAAGAGGGGAGGGCTGAATACATTATGACTAAAATAAATCCTAGATCCCTTAGATGTTAGTACAAAATGCATACTAAAAACTAAATATTGCTAAAGCTCGGTAAACACATACATAATGTTGTAACTCAGTAAAAGCTTGACAAATAAAATTTAGATGTTATTTGTGATTACCATAACTTTAACTTAGTTGCAAAAACATAAAATAAAATAGCTTAAACACATTAAACACCAAGATTCAATGTGAAAACTAAATTTGGGAAAAACCACCAATTGCAACTAGTTATTGTTTTCACTCTTAAAAAGTCAGCTCTATTAAGAGCAAACCCTATTAAAGGTCACAAAAAACACTATTAGGTGTGACCCTATTAAAGGATTTAATCATGTTGTTAGGAGTGGCCTTGTTAGAGGTCTTTAGATGATTCAATAGAACTACTACCTTGTTAGAGGATTTGCAAATAGCTATTAAGCCAATTCTGTTAGGAGATTTAGATCACCGCTACAATGATTAGAGAGTAACAATGAGATGACTTGATTTGAATCAACTTAATTGCTGATCACAAATCTCTATTCTGGCTTGTAGTTGATCCTTCCTAATCAAATGTAGTTTCTTTTCTCCACAAGGATATTCTGGTTATCCTTCAAATTCACTTCCTCTTCTCATCATTAAATCTTCAATAACATCTTTCAAGCTTTCACATCCACACCATCACACTTTGAAATCACAACTTAACCTAATACTTATATATTTCACATTGTAAGTTGGCTCAAATACAACTTAGAATACTTAAAATTTGTCACCTTTGTTGGTTGGAATCAATAGATAGATCAATTAAGCGTACTATGCCAAAATAGAAAAAGTCTTTGTTAGCCAACCTGGCTTTGTAGAAACTAACTTAGAAACTATTTCCTTTATTAACCAATAGAGGCTCACTTAACACTACAAACTTTACAAAAATCCTTTGGCATCCAAGTGAGCTTGGTTAGCATTGGTTCCATCCGACTTTCCTTTATTAATAGAGTGAGCTTAGTTAACACTCACTTTATGCATACTTTCCTTCAACACATGAGTGAACTTAGTAGACATTGCCTTCTAAAATAAGTAACCATAGGAATGCTCGGTAGACACAGAAAATTGTCTTCATTGATTGAATGACCTCAGCATATACTGATTGATAATGATATGACATTTATGTAACATCAAAGACAACACAGAATTAGTTAATTATATTCGAAACACTTTACTTTGATGGATCATATACATTTACTAGATCAAGAGCATGAATTTTTTTGGGCACCACTCAAGGTGATTATATTCCTAGATCATTCAAACAAAGATCTACATACACAAACAACATAGAAAAATATGAGGTTCTCATTGGAGGACTCAAGACAACCATTGAATGGAGCATTATAGAATTATAAGTGTTTGATAAATATCATAAAAAAGATGACAAATTATTTCCCCATAAAGACATGGTTGACAAGATAAAAGAACACTTTACCAAGATCTAGTTTAAACATATCCCATTGATTTAGAACAAGGTTGTCAATGCTATGGCTACTATTGGTTCAATCCTAGATATTCTAGAGGAAGATTCAAAGTACTAATTCTTAGTTGAGAAATTACATGATCATTCACTAAGTACTAATCCTAGATAACCAGAATATCCTTGTGGAGAAAAGAAACTACATTTGATTTCATCTCTATTATTGGTAATTTCTTGAGGAATTTCATGTAGATTCTAGAGGAAGATTCAAAGTACTAATCCTTGGTAACATGAAATTCATGCTTACCTTAAAGATGGTATAATCTCTCCCCATTTTACAACACATTAATACCTCAACCTCATTCATAGATCTTCTTGCTACACTATTTTTGAAAACATCTTATATCACTTAGGTTATCACAATACTCTTTCTAGATATCTAGACTCAAACAAGGCTAATATGGCTTTAAAGGAAGTACACACTATAATTTGCGGTTCCCACATGAGTGAAATGGTCCTAGCTAGAAAAGTATTAGGGGTTGGGTATTATTGGCCCATATTATAATATGATCCTTATGACTTTATTAAGAAATTCATAACGTATCAACAACATTCTAACCTAATACATGCACCAACACAAGATCTACAACCTATCACACCATCATGGACCTTTTCATGCTGGGGATTTGAACCTATTGGGGTAAACACACCCCCATCTTCTAATGCACATAAATATATCATCACAACTACTAGTTATATCACTAAGTGGGTTGAAGTAGTCCCACTTGTTAATGCCATAGGAGTCCAAGATTCTAAATTCATCCTCTACCACATTGTTTTTCACTTTCGTATCCTAGCCACTATATTTTTAGATCACATGTGGCAATTTTGAGAACATTAATATGGTGGAATTGTGCTCCTACTTACACATCCATCACCATTTTTCTATCCCATACTTTCCACAAGGAAATGGTCACATGAAGGTAACCAATAAAACCCTTATCAAAATTTTAAAGAAGGTTGTCATTTATACATGTTGTAATTGGCATCTACAAATCAACCTCACCTTTTAGGCATACCGCACATCATTGTGTACATTTTCTAGCATAACCCCATATTCCCTAGTTTACAAAGCTAAAGTAGTCTTACCCTTAGAGGTTGAACTCTTGTCCTGGCACATATCTTTGAAAGAAAAATTATTTGATGATGACTATAGAGTTACTAGACTCACTGTGTTAGATCTTCTTGATGACAAAAGGAAACGCATCTATGAACACCTAGTGGTTTACCAAAATAGACTCTAGTGAAACTTTAATAAAATGGTCCACCCCCATCAGTTTTGACTGGGTGACATAGTGATAAAAGAGAACATGAAGGTCCAATCAGATAGAGAGAAGTCATAAGAATTTGAACCTACCTTGCTAGGTCAATATGTTGTCACAACATATTTTTTTCTTACGAGTATATCAGTTAACAACTCTAGAAGGAGAGATTCTAAATTACCCCACCAATATCATTCACCTCAAGAAGTTGTATGCTTTATCTACTTAGTGTACCCTACTAGTTCTAAATAAAGTACAAAAATATCCTAAAAATAATTTTAAAAAATGATTAAAAAATAGAAAAGAGAAAAGTACAAAAATAAGCATCTAACAATGAAAACATAGCAATTTAAGCACCTTGGATATGTTACTTGGTGAAAACCTAGCAATAGGCACCATGTGTACTTGGATGATTCTATTATCTATCAAATTCCAATAGCATTCCTCCATGAACTTATCTATATCCCCAAGGTGTTCCAAAATCACACGATCATAAAACTTGTACCAATACTATGCTTTCTTAAAATCCAAAAGCATTACACTCTATCATGATCCATATGTACTATAGCTCCATTGTGTATGATACTATCATAGATCTTCACATGTACTATAAATAGATCCAAATGTAACATATCTCATGTACTCTATCAACAACTCTAATACACTATCCGTTTCCCTCAAAATATGTACTATACAAATGCATCCCATATAATCTTCACTATCCCAGCACCAACATATCCTTACCATCCCCTGTAAATAGCCCCTATATAGTGTCATCCTTGTGAAAATATCACTTAGTTTTATTGTACATATTGTCCCCAATATCAGTCACCAGTAATCTACTAATTAGTTATTAGTCCTTAAAGTCATCATCATTAGTGAGATCCTATTATACATAGCATAATCTCATGTCATCTCACATTATATTAGGTCACCTAGCTCTTACCACTCTACACTTTAGAAAGTCCTAATGTGAGATCCTATGTCACTAAAGTGTTGTTCTTAGAATTTCTAGTTGACATTGATTCTAGGTGCTTGGTACTACCAATAAGACCTTGCATGATATATCTTTCCTCTTGTCAAACCTAGGTACATTAGTATCAATTCCTAATGATCTCTTTAGCACACAATTATTTTTTTGTCAATTTGCTCTTTCTTTTTATGTTGGATTTCAATTTTTGTTCTTTATTATCTTTTTCAGAAAATTAGTTACCCCCTCCTTAAGATCAACACAATTGTTCATATCATGGTGTACTACAAATGGGGCAATTAAAGTGAAAATTATTCATCACTCTTTCATTGGTCCCATCATACCTAGCCTAGTCTCATGTGACTTCACATTATATTAGGGTCATTAGTTCCCATTGCTCCAATCTTTAGAAAGTCCTTATGTAGAAACCCTTTGTCACTAAAGTATTTTCCGTAGAAATTATGGTTGTTATTAAATCGAGGTATTAGGTGTTACAAATAAGTCCTAGCATGATACATCTTTCCTCCCATCAAACTTGGGTTCATCCATATTGAGTCCTATTGATATATCTAAAATATAGTTATTCTTTGTTGGTTTATTCTTTCTTTTGATGTTGGATTTCAATTTTGTCTCTTAATAACCTTTTTTGAGTAATCCCCTCCTCAAGGTCACCATAATCATTCATATCATGGTGTGTTGCAAATAGGGAAATTAATGAGCAAGGTCTTGATCTATCTTTTTTCTTTCTTCATGTGAGTTAGTCATTTATCACCATTTCATATCCAATCATATGATCATTTATGATTGCATGGTGCACTTGGGAAATGTTGCTTGCTTGTTGGTTACCCAATAAAATTTCCACTTTTATTCCTATTGGGTTTCATATGTGGTGTTAGGGTCATCCTTGTGTATTTTTGTTGAGTTAATTCTATGAGAAATGGTGACAAGGCCCTGATGTTCTTGTTAACCCTAGCTAGTCCCAATTTCTATATTAAATTAAATGCTAAAGTACATGGTGGTTTTCTTTATGGAGAATTCCACACTCAAGCTTCAATTGGATTCCATTTCATCCACCCAATTATATTAGGGAAACACCAATAAGAGTTTGTTTTTATACTATCAATATCAATCCTATAATTATTCTATCAACATCTATCCTATATCCTTATCCTATCTTGAAACCTATCCAAAAACTATAGAAAATACCTACAAAGTTTCCAAACTCTTGCCCATTCATCCACCACATCCTAAAGGTTCAATTTGGAAAGAAAAACCCCCCATTTATCCCTCCTTTCCTCTATCCTATCTGATAGATTTATCTAATAAAGTATAACTGATCATTGATTATCTTGTACTCCCATAGTCAAAGTTTGTGACACTTTTAAACCTCTTCCATCCTTTTTGCATCTTCCATCTCACCCCAATTTTCTTACTTTTTGAGATTTTGTCTAGTCTCATTTTCTCTCTTTATCATTGTTGTGGTGTCTACAACACATGCCCCATTCCTCACTAGGAATGGGGACCCCCTATTCTTTTTTCTAACTCTTGGACTCACAGTTCGAGAGGTGGGAGAAAGTATTAGAAGTTAGAAAGTATTAGAGTTGTCAAAAAAGAAGAAGAGAAAAAATCAAAAAATTGGAATAGTGAAAATTTTAAAAAAATTAGAAAAAAAAACTAAATAATAAATAATAAATCATGCAATACACACGTGCATAGGTAGAGTGCATGATGTGTACTAGCATGCATATCGAGGTGCATTGTGCACTTAGCCAACATGAGAGGGGGTTACAAAACCCCGCCAAACCCTCCAAATGCATATCCTTGGTTTCATTTTTTTGGCATTCACTGGGAAAGAAAGAGGTAAGACACACATTTTTTCCTTCACGCATTGTGCACTGCATCCTATGACATTATGTAGGTACTAGCCCCAATCTTTATATTTAGTGCTATTTTAAAACACAAGCCTTGGTACCTTATTGCACCATGCTTCAAGCACATATTTCATTGTGCACTCGAGCATCACTTCAACTATACCTCTGTGCCTTCGGGAGCAACACTCCAAGTTCTACTCCATCATGTTCTTGGGCACCACTCTATCACTACACTTCTAGGTGCCATGCTCTAGGCACCATTTCCATTGTGTGGTTAGGCATCGCTATCACTGTGCCTCTAGTGCTGCTCTACTATGACTCCCTTTGAGCACAACATGCCACATGTATTGGATACAATTGTTCAATTATGTGCTATCTTTGATGTCACATGAATGTCATATTAGTCATCAAATAGAGTCTACTAAACTCAATAGGTTAGTAAGGAAAAGAATAGTGTCTACCAAGCTTAGAAGATCAGCAAGGCAAAGCACAGAGTCTACCGAGCTCAGAAGGTCAGCAAGGCAAAGGACAGTGTCTATCAAGCTCAGAAGGTTAGTAAGGCAAAGGATAGATTCTACCAAGCTCAAAAGGTCAACAAGGAAATGGATAGTGTCTACCGAGCTCAAAAGGTCAGCAAGGCAAAGGACAGAGTCTACTGAGCTCAAATGGTCAGCGAGGCAAAAGGACAGAATCTACTGAGCCCAGGAGGTTAGTAAAGAAAACTTACAGTATCTATCGAGTAAATAGTTCTTACTGAGCTCACTCGATCATCAAAGAAAATGTGGCAGAAACAATTCTTACCAAGCTCACTCATTCATCAAAGGAAATATGGAAAAAATAGTTCTTATCGAGCTCACTCAGTCATCAAAGGAAATGTGGCTAAAACAATTCTTACCCAGTAAACTCGGTAGCCAAGGATTTTAAAGAAATTTCCTAAGTTAATCAAAATTTCTAGAAGTAGTATTTACCAAGCAGGGTCAGCCAGTAAAGGATTTCATTATTTTATGAAATAACATTTATTTGTTTAGAGTAATATTTGTAGCCAACTGATGTATGGTTTATTGGTAAATGTAACATGTAAATGAGTGGACTTGAGAATCTAAATGGTATAATTAAGAGGTCAAGTTGTGAATTCTAAGTGTGAAGTGGAAGTGTGTGTGAAATTAATGTAATATGAGGACTAATTCTGATGGAAGAGAATTTGAAGGATGATTAGATATCATTGAGGAGCAGCAAAGCTATATTTGATCAAGGAGGATCTAATGATGTTGAATAGAGACCTATAGCCAGCAAATTTAGTTGCATCTTGTTCAGGTCAATTCATTGTTGCTTTCTAACCATTATAGCAGTGATTTCAAATCTCTTAACAGAGTTGGTTTAACACCCATTTTGTAAATCCTCTAACAAGGTTACAATTTAGTTTAATTGTTCTAAAGACCTCTAGCAAGTCCACTCCTAATAAGGTGATTAAATCCTCTAACAGGGTCACACCTAATAGTGTGTATTGTAACCTTTAATAGGGTTGGCACCTAATAGGGCTCACTTTAGAAGAGTGAAAAATTGGTGACTAGTTACTTGGTGGTTTTTCTCATATTGGGTTTCCACTTTAAATATGGTGTCTCTTGTGTTCATTTTTGTTTTTAGTTATATGGATGAATTCTTGAAAAATAAGTAATAGTTAAATTTATTGAGTTACAACATTTTTTTACCGAGTATTAGTAGTAACTAGATCTTTAAGACATCTAAAGAATCTGTGGATTAATTTTTGTGAGTAACTGATTCACCCCCCCTCTCAATTACTCTATCTTTAATCCCAACAATTAGTATCAGAGCTTTTGGTGCTTATAGGAAAAGATTTCAAGGATCTAACCTAAAGATCAAGATGTCTTACAAAAGGGAAATTCCAAGACTTAATAGGGACAACTTCTCAGCATGGAAAATATTGATGAGGCTTCATCTGGCTTCTATTGGTGATACAAGGCTAAAGTACCTCGATGAAAAATATGAAGAACCTTCTGGTACATTATCTGTCAATGATATTGCTGAAAAGAAGACTCACAACAACATGATGATAGATATAGCATCTACTCTGAGTTATGAAGAATTTTATGACATCAAGTATTGCAAAACTACCTTTGAAATGTGGAACAAGCTAAAAGAGATCTATGGAGGAGATGATAATGTGAGAAGAGCCAAAGCAAAAAGTTCGAGAGGATAATTTGACCAAATGAGGATGAGAGAGGATGAAAATATTACAAAGTATATTGAAAGAGTTAAAGCATGTGTTAGTGCAATCAAAGCATCTGGAGGAGATATAAATGATGAGATAGTTATAAGTTCTTAGAACTCTACTTCCCATCAAATCATAAAATAAATTTAGAGGCCATAGTTGGAAGATTGACTACATTTGAGCTAGACAACTATGACAATTATGTTCTAGCTGCCAACAACATTGAATTAGCATTTGAAGCTAAGCTTTCACTCAAAGGAAAAGGAAAAAAGATGAAGGATCCACAATCAGACAGTGATGAAGAATTAGAACAAAGTTTAGACATGATCTTGAGGTGGTTGAAGCTCTACTAGCAAGAAAATATTCAAGAGGCAAAGGGAAATACAAAGGTAAGGTTCCTCTAATCTTCTTTTCTTGTGAAGAAATTGGACATATTACTGCTAGGTGCCCAAATAAGCAGAACAAGGATGAGAAGAAAGGTCACAAGTACAATGTCAAGAAAGACTTCAAATCATTTAAGGATAAAGGTAAGAAAACATATTTCATGGCTAAAGATTCTAATGATTCTGATCATGAAGAAGAAGATGAAATTTTCTACATTACTATGAAGGATGAGTCTGATAATGATGAACAAACATCACTCATTTCTCATATGAGCAGAAATGATACATGGATCATAGATAGTGGTTGATCTCATCACATGACTGGTGATAAAATTAAGTTTGAATACTTTGAAGACTATGATGGTGGCAGTGTAAGATTTGGTAACAATGAACGTTGTTGTACAAGAGGAAAAGGAAAAATCTCACTAACCAAGGAACTTGTATGTGATAATGCATATTATGTAGAAGGACTAAAGTATAATTTGTTGAGTGTGGCACAGCCACTCAATAATGGATTCAAAGTGGAATTCATGCATGGGAAGGAAATATTGTTAGATGGCAAAGGAAAGCTGATTGGATTAGGCACTCAAACAAAAGGTAACTTATTTTATCTTGAACTTGGTGAATGTTCATGTTTCATTGCTCAAATTGAAGAAAGTTGGTTATGGAATAGGAGTTTATTTCATGTAAACTTTGACAACTTGATAAATATCAATAAATTTAGGAAAGTAGGAGGTATTCCTAACATAAAGAAACCTGAGGTTGGGCTATGCAAGAATTGTCAAATTGGTAAAATGGGAAAGACTAGTTTTAAAAGCAAGAACTATCAGACTGAAGAAGTTTTAGAAATTGTGCATACTGATTTGTGTGGACCTATTGGCATTGAAAGTTATACTAGTGAAAAATTCTCCATTCTATTTGTTGATGATTATTCAAGAATGATGGCTATCATGTACCTAAGAGAGAAATGAGAAGCATTTGAAAAGTTCAAATGGTATTTGGCTAGAGTAGATAAGGAAATAAGAAAAAGACTGAAATGCTTAAGGTCTAATAGAGGTGGTGAATTCATTTCATATGTGTTCAATAACTTTTTCATTGAAAAGGGAATCAAGAGATAGGTTTCAACACGTAGAACTCCTGAACAAAATGGAATAGTAGAAAGAAGGAACAGATCTATCATGGATTGTGCAAGAGCCTTAATGATTGAGAAAGGCATTTCTATCAAATACTATAAGGAAGCTATCAACACTGTAGTTCATACCTTGAACCAAGTATAGCTGAAAAAGGACTCATTCAAGACACCCTATGAGTTGTGGTATGGCTACAAACCCAATGTAAGTTATCTAAAAGTATTTGGAAGAAAATGTTACATTTTGAAAGAATCCATAAAAGGTAAATTTGATGTAAAAAGTGATGAAGGAATATTTCTAGGATACTCTTGCAAAAGCAAAGTATATAGATGTTTGAACTTATCTACTCACAAAGTCATAGAAAGTGCACATGTGCAAGTTGATGAGTTTGCAGAAAGAACAGAAGAAGAAATCAAAAAGGAACCTGAAGACTACAAAAGATTTGTTTACATGGAACCTGAAGAGTACAGAAGATTTGTTTACATGGAACCTGATAAAATGCCAAGTATACCTATTAATTAGGAATCCTCAACTCCATAGTCTTCATTAACTAAGTCAAAAGAAGTTCAAACCGAGTCAATACCTACCAAGTTGTAAACAAAAGCTATTAAGTTAGCATCTACTAAGCCTGAGCAACCAGAATTAGAACCAAAAGTTGAGACATTGAAGGATAACAATGCAAGTAATTCAAAAGGGAAGGAGCTCGTGTTAGCCAAGTATGTCAAAAAGCATCATGCACCAAATCAAATCATTGGAGATAAATCAAAAGGAACAATGACAAGAATTAAGTTGAAAGGCACTTGTTTACTTGCTAATTTTGAACCTTGAAATGTCAACGTAGACAATGAAAGTTGGATTGAAGCTATGAATTAAGAGATAGAATAGATAGAGAAAAACAAAACATGGACTCTTGTACCTAGACCCAAAGACAAAAATGTGATTGGAACAAAGTGGGTATTTAGAAACAAACTAAATGAAGATGGTAAGGTATCAAGGAACAAAGCTAGACTGGTATGGCAAGGATACTATCAAGAAGAAGGTGTAGTCTATGGAGAGACTTTTGCTCCTATTGCAAGATTGGAAGGTGTCAGAACCTTAGTTGCATATGTTGCATTTAAAGGATTCAAGGTTTATCAGATGGATGTCAAGTCAACATTTTTCAATGGCATATTGGATGAAGAGGTTTACATTTAACAGCCTGAAAGTTTTGTTGATCCAAACAAGAAGGACATGGTCTAAAAATCACATAAAGCATTATATGGTTTGAAACAAGCCCCTAGAGCATGGTATGAAACATTCCATAACTATCTTATTCAGATTGGTTTTCATAGAACTAATGAAAACAGTAGTTTGTACATAAAGGAAGGACTAGATAATAAGATTTTTTTGGCAAAAATATTTGTAGATGATACTTTGTTCATAGGAAATGATGATCTTTGCAAAGAATTTTTAGAACAAATGAACAAGGAATTTGAAATGTCAATGTTTGGTGAAATCAAATTCTTTGTTGGTCTTCAAATTCAACAGAGTAAGAATGTCATCTACATCACTCAATTTAAGTATATCAAGGAGATACTAAATTTTTTTGCTATGGAAGGCTGCAAACCAGTTGGGACTCCTATGTGTACTAGATTAAAAATTACCAAGGATGATGAATCAAAGGAAGTGGATCAGACATTGTATAGATCTATGATTGAAAAGTTGCAATATGTAGTGCACACAAGACCAAACATTACCCTTGTAGTAGGAATTGTAGCAAGATTCTCAGCAAAACCAAAGGAAAATCACATGATGGAAATCAAACGGATCATGAGATACTTAAAAGGAACTGAAGATTATGGATTATGGTATAAACTTGGAGGAAATCTAGATATAAAACATGTTCATTGATGCAAATTGGGCAGGAAATATTGATGACAGAAAGAGAACAAGTGGAGGAGCTTTCTGTCTTGGAAAAAGGTTGATTTCTTGGACAAGAAAAAAGTAGAATTGTACATCTCAATCCACAACAGAGGCTGAATATGTTGCAGTAGCAGTAAACCACTCAAACATTGTGTGGTTCAAACAATTATTGGAAGGTATGAAGCAAGAAATCAAAGAACCTGTTGTTATGTTTTGTGATAACACAAGTGCAATTAACATCTCCAAGAATCCAGTGATGCATTCAAAAACCAAGCATATTGCCATAAAGTAGCACTTTGTTAGAGAATTGGTGCAAGAAAAGGAAATAAGATTGGAATATGTCCATACAAAGGAACAAATTGCTAACATATTTACAAAGCCTTTAACTAAAGATGCATTCTTGTATATAAGAGGTAAGTTAGGGGTCATTCCCCTATCTAATGCTCACTACAATACAATTCTAGTGATGCATCAACAAGAACAAAATTGAAGATCTATCAGTTGGTGTAGCAAACCAATGGAGACATTGCATATGAATCAGTACATCAGGTGCAATGCTATTTAGTATTTTTTGAGTTGTCTTTGGCATGTGTTATCAAAGAGGGAGAGTATATTGTCATATCTTTCTAAAATTTGCAAAATAATAAGAGTTTGTGTAAGAGGGAGAGATTATTATGAAAGAGGGAGTTTGCTATAGAAAGTGAAGTATTCTATCAGTAAAAGACTTGTTTTCAAATTTCATTCTACAATGACATGTTGTATTGCCATCAATGCCAAAGAGGGAGATTATTGGATATAATTGTTCAATTGTGTGTTGTCTTTGATGTCACACAAATGTCATATTATTCATCAAATAGAGTCTACCGAGCTCAGAAGGTCAATAAGGAAAAGAATAGTGTCTACTGAGCTAAGAAGGTCAGCAAGGCAAATGACAGAGTCTACCAAGCTCAAAAGATCGACAAGACAAAAGACAATTTCTACCAAGCTTAGAAGGTTAGCAAGGCAAAGGATAGAGTCTACCGAGCTCAGAAGGTCAGCAAGGCAAATGATAATGTCTATCGAGCTTAGAAGGACAACAAGGCAAAGGAAAAAGTCTACCAAGCTCAGATGGTTAGCGAGGCAAAATGATAGAATCTACCAAGCCCAAGAGGTTAGTAAAGAAAACTTGTAGTATCTACCAAGTAAATAGTTCTTACCAAGCTCACTTGGTCATTAATGGAAATGTGGCAAAAATAGTTCTTACTGAGTTCACTCAGTCATCAAAAGAAATGTGGTAGAAATAGTTTTTATCGAGCTCACTCGATTGTCAAAGAAAATGTGGCTGAAACAATTCTTATTGAGTAAACTCGAGAGCCAAACAATTTTAAAGAAATTTCCTAAGTTAACCAAAAAATTTGGAAGTAGTATTTACCGAGAAGGGTTGGCCAGTAAAGGATTTCATTGTTTTATGGAATAATTTTTATTTGTTTAGAGTAATATTTGTAGCCAACTGATGTATGGTTTATTGGTAAATGTAGCATGTAAATGGGCTAACTTGATAATCTGAATGGTATAATTAAGAGGTCAAGTTGCGAATTCTAAGTGTGAAGTAGAAGTGTGTGTGGAATTAATGTAATATAAGGACTAATTATTGTGGAAGTGAATTTGAAGGATGATCAGAGATCATTGAGGAGCAGCAAAGCTATATTTGATCAAGGAGGATCTAATGATGCTAAAGAAAGACCTGTAGCCAGCAAATTTAGTTGCATCTTGTTCAGGTCAATTCATTGTTGCTTTCTAACCATTGTAGTAGTGATTTTAAATATCTTAATAGAGTTGGTTTAACAGCCATTTTGTAAATCCTCTAACAAGGTGACAGTTCAGTTGAATTGTTCTAAAGACCTCTAACAAGGCCACTCCTAATAGGGTGATTAAATCCTCTAATAGGATCACACCTAATAGTGTGTACCGTAACCTTTAATAGGGTTGGCTCCTAACAGGGCTCACTTCAGAGGATTGAAAAATTGGTGACTACTTACTTGGTGGTTTTTCCCATATTGGGTTTCCACGTTAAATCTAGTGTCTGTTGTGTTCATTTTTGTTTTCAGTTACATGTATGAATGCTTGAAGATAAGTAATAGTTTAATTTATTAAGCCACAACATTTTTTTACTAAGTATTAGTAGTAACTAGATCTTTAAGACATCTAAAAAATCTGTGGATTAATTTTTGTGAGTAACTGATTCACCCTCCCTCTCAGTTACTCTATCTTTAATCCCAACAACATGGTCATTGGGCTGCGGTACATTTTTTTCTTAGGGTTTTGAAAAGTTTTAATAAATATATGTATATGTATATGTATATGTATATGTGTATAGATATATATGTATATATACATACATACATATATATATATATATATATATATGTATATATATATGTATATATATATGTATATATATATATATATAAATTAAAAAATATTTTAAAATGGTTAAATTTCTATAATAATAAAAAAAGAAAACAAAACAAAAAAATTATTAAAATAAATAAAAAGTGATAAAATAAGAAAATATGAAAATTAAAAAAATGGAAAAAAGGGGTTTTTTTTTATGTTTGCTTATTTCAATTCATAGTCATTTATTATGTTTTATATTTTGATTAACAAATATTTTTTTCTCATGATCTGTAGGTGATCAAATGGCATCCACATCTTGAGTAGCACCAAAACCTATTGTCTTCAAATTTCAAGGTGTACCCTCAAAGTCAAGATTCCATGATGACCACATAAAAGTTCGAGATACCAACCTAGGGCACACTGATCTAGGAGAATTATTGAGAATTTGCAACAAGCCAACAGAGAAATAAGCCTTGATATCTGTTGTGGTGTCCACAACACATGCCCCATTCCTCACTAGGAATGGGACCCCCTACTTTTTTTGACTTCGAACTCACAATTCGAGAGTCAGGAGACAAATTCTTGTTTAGAGTCCAAAAATCACAAAAAAATCAAAAATTGAAAAAATACAAAAAAAGAAATTAAAAAAAAAATAATAATAATAATAATAAATAAATAAATAAACATCATGCGTGCTTGCGACGCCATGCATCGTGCGCCCACACACTCGCGACAATCGCGTCGCCACAATGCCTTGCATGCGTGTTGCGCATAGTCGTACCTCGCGTGTGCACCGCGCGCTGCATGTAGTCATGCCTCGCACGCGCTTTGAGCGACACCGTGCACTGCGCCGCATGCAGTTGTGCCTCAAGCGTACACTGCGCATCGCGCATAGTCAAACCTTGCGCCACGTACAGTCGCGTCTCGCGCGCACACCTAGCACAGCGCGCAGTCATGCCAAGCGCTGTGCGTGCAGTTATGCCGTGCGCGCGTGCCGAGCACCGCCCGTACCTTACACGCGCTTGTGCGCTACCGTGCCTCATGTGCATGCATTTTCATGGGTTCATGCCTTGCGTGCGTGCGCTCTGATGCATTTTGTACATGTGCATGTGCGCATGACCAAGGGCCTTGTGTGGTTGTCAAGCTATTTTTCACCTTCAGTTTTGCTTAAATAGCCAATGAGAGGAGTTTAAAATATATCATTTCAATTCTTTATACTTAAGATATATTTTAATATATGTGACGAATCTTTTGAGATAGGTTTCAAACCTCCCGGAGATAAGGTAAAGATTTTAGAAAATTTTAGGGCCTCAAAAATCTAGACTGAGCCAAATTTTAGGGCTTCAAAATTTCAAACTTAGCTAGATTTCAAGATTCACCTCCAATTTTGTTTGAATGGCTAGTGTGTCTTTACTATGCATTGTTAACTCTACGGACTAATGTTTGCTTCTTTTGTAGGTAAAAATGGCATCCTCAACTTGTCGAGATCATAACTTTTAACTCAGGACACAGAATTCAGAACCACTTACACCATTGGAGAGAAGAACTGAAGATCTAATTTCAATCCCTAAAATAGTGAGCCTTCAACTGCTCAGTTTTAGGGACCGACAAAGGATTGGACAGGTGGAGAGAAGACAAAGGTCAAAGATACAGAGTTGGACACATAAAGTAAATCAGGTTTCTCATCTTATGCAGCTATTGGGGACAAGATTCAATGCAGGTGCCCTAAGATTTTTCAATTGAAGAAGTGGAGGGAGTGCAAGTTTATGAAATTAATTGGCTATAAAGAGGGTGTAAATCATCAGAAAGGGGCATGGAGCATATACAAAAAGTGATTTAAAACCTCATTTGAACAAAACCCAGAAACCATTTTCAAAATTGAGAACTTTGATTTTTTAGCAAATTGAGCTCCGCAGGTCTACAGCTCTATAGCTCCATAGGTATGCAAGTCCATAGCTCTGCATTTTCATGTAGCTCCATGATTTAGAGGTGCACCGATAGTTGACTGCCAGTTCCAAAAATAACACTTTCCATGCATTGTGAGCACATTCTAATGGCAAGTTTAACACTGACATAGGCCTAGTGAAGGGGCAGCTTCTATTTTTGGTGTCTCCATGCACTTGCACTTCAACTGATGGCTTCCTCCTACTTTCTCTCTCATTCTTTCATTATTTTTGACATGTAAAGGGCTCATGCATCCAATTAATGAATAAAATATGGATGGAGTCCCTCTAAGCACCAGTTAGATTACCAGTTTGTATATATTTAGTTTGTTTAAATGTTTTAAAAGCATTTTATTGCATCAAGATATCTCTCACTCTCAACACATATTGAGGAGACGATTCCTTATAAATATACCATTGTAAAATGTAAAAAGGGCTACCATTATTATGCAATAAAATTATGCTTTTGGTGCTAGCATTCGGAGTGTAGTTATTCTTGCCTAGATGTGTCATTGTTTTATGGATTTTATTCATGAGATTGTGATTGAGCCAAAGGTTTATTGCGTTTTTTCTGGTTGTGCAATCTTTTAGTTCTGGTGTTTTCTATAGATATATGAATTCTGTTTACGTAACGAGCTTGAGAAGAGATCACCCGATTGTGTCTACATAGCTTTTTGTCTCGCATGAGCGCACTTTTCGTGGCCTTGCGATTTGATGAAGAGTGAAATATTATTCGATTTGTTACAGATTCTCACCGACAATTGCATCAGTGAATTCTAGGAAGTGTTGCTCCTATTTTCATTGGTTTCCTACTGATTTCTTCAAAGGTTTAACTCGTAGTGTGTTGTGTTCTGGAGCTTATGTCCATTTAAGAATTTCAATTTCAAGTTATTTGATTTTATTTTATTTGCTTTCAGTTTTGTTATTTTCTTTGCTAACCCCCCTATTAGAATAGGACCTCATAGTAGCTACATTGTTAGAGTTGCATTCATTGAAAAATAGAAAATACAAAAATATTGTTCTTTTGGTGTGATATTTTGAGACAGCGAACAGATTTTACTTGATTCCAAGGTAAAAGAGTTTTTGGAACCAGCAAAGGCCTCCTTGTGAACATTCACATTTATCTTCTACTGAGTGGATTTTGGTATGTCGTAAGACAAACACTGAACCCTGGAGTGGATCCTTAAAAAGATTTTCTTTTCAAGAGAGGAATTACACTATGGATTCTTGCCGTTGAACTCATGCAAAATGAATGCCCAATAGAAGTGGTGCTAGAAGGAGGGCCTAAAAACAAAGAACTTACTCCTGGAAACAAGAAAGATTTGATAAAGTTTCAAAAGTTTTGCACTCTTGCAATAATTTGCACTTCGCACAAGTTCAAAAAATTTTTTTGAGTTTTTCAGAAATTCAGGTCCATAGGTCTGCAAGTCCGCACATCCACAGGTCCGCAAATTTGTAGGTTCGCAGATCCCCAGCTCTGCAGATCTGTAGCTCCGCAAAATTTTGTGGTGCACTATTTTGAGAAAGTGTGCTTCACCAGAGGTGCACTTTTCCAAAATAAATACAAGTTCCTACAACTCAATCACTTTCATAAGAATCATAGTGATAAAGGGATTCCAAGAACTCCACCCATTCACATTACACATTTCATCGTCATCATTCACTTTACATTCCACTTCACACATTTTCATCATTATGCACGATGTCTTTCTTCAATGCCCAAAGTTCACCTTTGAACCTATCTGGACCATTACATGACTTGCCCAAAAATCTTGAAAAGTTTTGCCCATGGTTTATCTATGGAGAATCAAGAACAGTAGAAGATTAGATGAAAATCTTTAAGGAGATTTGTAATCAAAACCAGATTCAGCATATGGATGTGGTATGTCACCTTTTTCCTTACACTTTGGGGGAAATGGCATTCAATTGGTACCTCAATCTACCACCAGCATCAATAATGGATTGGAACTCCTTTGAGAGAAAGTTTCTAGAAAAATTCAAGATCTATGTTGATCCAACTCTTTTATATCATCAATTCATCTCGATTAAGAGGGATCCCCATGAGACTATTTCACAGTTTAATCATCGCTTCTATAGGATGTATCAAAGAATGGAGTTTCCATACACTGTACCACAGGAGGCTGCCATCCATATCTACTTTGGAAAAATGGATTCATTAACTTCTATTTTTCTAAGAAGGCTCCCACCTACAAACATTGAAACCATTGAAAAGGTTTTCATAGAGGCTGTTACATTCACGAGTTAGGTTACTGCTGCTCTAATGCCAACAATTACATATTTTGGATATGGGTCTCAAAAGACTGCTTTCTTTGAGCAAAAGGCAATTGGATCCGTTGAAGTAGAAAATGATGTGGCTAGAGAGCTTAAGGCCATGAAGGAGACAATGTCTCTTTAATCCAATGAACTCATCAAAATAAAGTCAAATTCTTTGAGAGACCAAGGCAATCATCCAAGACAACTTTCTGCTCGAAACAATTATCCTCAAAATCAGAGTGGAAATTTTGGCATCTACAACAACATCAGCAATGAGAATAATCATATTACAGGAATAAGTCCAAGTAAAAATGGGTATGGGCACAATGATATTTCAGATCAGCCTCCCCAAATCATGGATAAACAACCTTTCTAGTTTAGTGCAATGATGTTTGAATCATATGATGAATCTACAGGAGGACTAAATGATGAAGATGGTCGAGATGAGTGTTGGCCTGAAATTCTGTATAATAAGTTTCATCTTTCCAAAATAAAATTTCAATTTTTGATCCTTTAGATGGTGATTAGGTTTCCAACTAAGTGCATGTTTTTATTTGGCTAGTCCTTTCTTCCTTTTAAAATTTTCCTTAGCGCGAGATTTTAAAAAAAAAGGGAGGGAACGAAGATTAAGCAAATTATTTTATTCACCTATGTTACTGCACTGTTGGATTTCTTTTAAATCTACAGTTGTCACTAGCTCGCTATGAGGAGATGCAAGAGAATTAAGCATAGCAAGTTAGCGATGTTATGACACATGTACATGGTCATCAGGAGTAATAAATCTAGCATCCAAATTACTCTGGCAAGTTGCTAAGTCGCTATCAAAATATACAAGCAAGTTGCCGGTAGCGACATAGTGAGGATGAAATCAGTGCTAAAGGTGATTGTTTTTTATGACTAGAAATGATTTGGAAATGCTCAAAAAATTTCAATCCAGAATGTGCTACTTTTTTCAATGCCTATTTTTCGATGGGTTGTTGCATCGCTAGCCGAATATTGT
This sequence comes from Cupressus sempervirens, assembly GCA_028749045.1. Lineage (NCBI taxonomy): Eukaryota > Viridiplantae > Streptophyta > Pinopsida > Cupressales > Cupressaceae > Cupressus > Cupressus sempervirens. Next base: position 422,246,020 of record CM053791.1, read on the forward strand.
TATGTTTTTTCGGTAGCGACATAACGACTGACCCAACAGTCAAAAATCACAACAGAACCTAAGATAAAGTATGATCAAAATATATATGTGCATGCCAGTGCATTCTGCCAGCTCAGCAACAGATGTACCGTGGACCCACTTCCCAGGAATATAATACAAGGTTTTTCAACCATAAGATTGGACCAAGATCGAGGGTTGTCCTTAGCTCGCTATGAAGAAATGCTCAAAATTTAAGCCTAGCGAGTTAGCGATGTGATGGCCCACCATTGATTCCATGAAAAGTCATTTCAAATGTATGCCACATGACTAATATAAGATCAAAGGCTATCACTAGCTCGCCATGGGAAGATGATTGAGGTATAAGCATAGCGAGTTAGCGATGTTATGACACGTGTACATGGTCATCCATGGGCCCAGTCTAAAGCACCAGCATTGAAGGAAAGGTGCAGGTGGAGCTATCCCATTGGTTTGATTGCAAATATGTTAAATGAGGAAATGAACCAGCTTAGTTGTCATTACCAGATCGCAAGTTTTCCCAAGAATTGACGGCGCAATTTTTTAAAAAAGGAGAAGGGTGGTGACATTTTGTCCCGCGCATTTATGATGAATGGAGATTTCGCATATGAGAAAAAGGTAGAGTATAATATGTAAGATTTTCTTTTATTATTCACTATAGTCCACTCGAGCAAAGATTTTATTTTCACTGAGCATAGGCACCTATTGATCATTTCGTGATTAAGCATTGGTGAAGATGCGAAGACGGTTTCATATCTGTTTGAAAGAAGTTGCAAAAGTTCAAAAGAGGATAACTTTGGCAAAATCAAGTAAGTATTCAATCACAACTTCTATAATATTCCAATTATTACAATCAAGATGCATCCTAAGAAATCATTCTCTGGGCAAGTTAATTATATGAATAGGAATGTCCACGATGATTTCTTAGAATTACTCCCAAGATCCACTACAGAGTCTGCACAAGTTAAAAGATTAATTTCATTGAGTCCTTGGCTTAAAATTGTCGATGGCTTGTATGACAAGGGGAACTGGGTAAGGGATGTAGTAACCAATCAAACTGGCCTTGTTTTGTTTAAAAAATGGTTTTCAAAGAGGAATCTGTTTGCCTCTCATGCCAATATATGGAATTTTGACTTGGGAAAGTTAGTAGCTCCTAGTGTTTTCATGGACTACGACTTGCTAGAAGATATTGCAAAAAACTATGACCAAGCCATTAGGGTTGTGAGAAGGAGTGATGGTGTGCCTCTACTATCAATTAACCCTAAAGAAATTAGAGAGGTCTTTCGCTTAGAACCATTATCATATTTCCATGTGCCAATCAATTTACTGGAATTAGAAAAGGAATACAAAGTGAAAAAGGATATAATTAGGGGAGGTGCATTGAGGGCACACATTGGTACCATAGGAACTCTACTAGTAATAACTGTGGCCTCTAAAGAACCTTTTAAGAAGAACCTTTTCACTTCCCAGGCTGTAGAGATATACAAGACCCTGCGCCATGTTTTTGGTGAAGATGAGCAGGATTTCATGCCCATTGACCTCATGTATATGGTGATTCAAATTGCCTCTTTTGGTGTAGATGTCATTTTTGATTTTGCCTCCTTTCTAGCTGAAAAAATTCACATTGGTTTGGTTGGAATTGTGAGAGGTAAGGTGGAGAAAGCTTTTGACCACTATTCCTTATTAATGCACATGTTTTTGTTCAAGGGGGTAACATATTTTGGTAATAAGATGAAATTAAATAGAGAAGAAAATGGGGAAACATTGCCAGTCCAGTTGTGGAGTGTAGATATGACTTGGGATGCAAGTAAAGCCAGTTTTGTCAAATTTGATAGATATTTTGCCTCTAAATTGAGATGTCTATTTTTGAGTGATAATCCTACGATCTCTAAAGTATTAATGAATCTCATAAGACCTATGGATAGCCCCCATAATTTGAAAGTTTCACACAATTGGGGAGATATTATTCCATACCCTGTTTCCACCATTTTCATAATTTATGCTTTTAAAGGGAGCCCTCATGTCGTACCTTAACAAGTACCTCTAAAGATGGGGATGACAGAAGTCTTATGGCAACTAGGAGGAGTAGAGGAAATGTTCTTGTCAAAGAGGCAACTAGGGTCATTTTTACCTACTTGCAAAGTGGCCCATCAGTTTGTGATTACTAAAGGAGGATGGCTCTTTTTGTACAAAATTTTGGATTAGTACATGATGGCTATCTCCCACCCCTATTTTTGTGATTCTGAGGGATTTTTCAATCAGACTCTGAGGCATAGGATCAAGCTAGGACCAGTAAGGCATGATTCATATTACCTAGAAGACATTATAAGAAATGAATTTTCTTTACAAGAATAGGAAACTAAAAAAGAAAAATGGAGAGTTTACTCGCGGGTCCTAGAATTTATTCATTGTTTTGATCAGAATTATAGTCCTTTAGACAATGCTAATATAGAGGCTGACAGAATAAATAAGCTCATAAATAACTTCCCTGCAATGATGGAAACCATGAATGAGAAGAAACAATTTTTTATTAATTCTTCTCCTGATAAGGCCACAGAAGTCATGAAGAGGTTAGCCTTCACTCCTAATATAGGGGTTAGTCAAATAATTGTACAGAAAAAACAGGGTTACACTATAATTCAGAATAAAAAGGCTCCTATAGATAAGGGAAAACAAATAATGGGATCCACCAGTATAGTTTTAGAGGAGAGACCTGATGGGCATAGCCCAAAGAGGTAGAGGGTAATAAGAGAAGGGAGACCTCAAGCTGAGGAATATTCACCCACCCAATCTCCTTTGAGAATTGGAGAAGAGCAGCTCATAGGTGAGCAAGTTGAAGAGATTGGATTACAAGGAGGTGTTTTTATTACCCAAGCAGAATTAGATGAAGGTAATCCTCCAGAGCCTCCTCTCCCAAGTTTGGATCTGAAAAGAGCTGATTATAGAGGTAGGGAATTGGACCCTGTATTAGAACAAGCAAGTCATCAATTTTTGACTGATGACAATTTTGTAAAATCAAGAGCTTTTCAATAATTTGCATGGAGAACAAGCATGAACATCTTTGAGGAGAGATGCAAAAGGATGAAGGCAGAGCATCCAGAAATGGATGAAGCTTCCATACAAAACCAGATAAAAGAAGAAATGATGAAGGAATTCCAGAACATTACTCCTAAAGAAGGAAGGCAAATGGTAAAGATCTCTAACATATTATTGTTGCCAAATTGGGATATTGTAGATGCTTTAATTTTCAATTCTGTTTCAAGAAAATTGGAATTGCAAGACCCAAATAAAAAGGATTTCCAAGGAACTGCATTCATTGAGGATCAAGCTGCTTTGGTCAGTTGGTCATTGAAAAAAGGATCTAGAGCCACATCATCGCAACCAGATGAGTCTAGGTTGATGGGAAACATACTTGTAAGAAGGGTTGCTGACACTTGCCATGTACAGGCAGCCTATTGGAATGTGGAGTCTTCCCAGTTTCTTTTGGCCACTACTAAGAAAGAGAAACATGTTATGTTTGAGCTACAAAGAAAGTATGAGACAGTGGTGGAGGCATACAACAAAGAGGTAAAGAGGACGATTGAGCTTGAAAATAAGCTATTGGAACAATCAACCAGGCCTAGAATAACCTATCCTTGTCCCCCAGTAGAACCTTTCAAGTCTACCCCCCTCATTGAAATGCTAGATACACCCCAGGGACCACGATATTATACTACTGAGGAATTTGAAGAAGAAAAGGCTAAACTATGGGCCTTACATATAGAGTTGGAGTCTAACTATGAAGATAAACTTAGAAAAGCTCTTTCATATCTGGGAGACAGAGTGGAATGGCCATTAATCCATCATCAATTGGTCAGGGTGATTAACATTTGGGAGGAATTAAAAGGAAGTGATGTGGCTCTAAAGCCTATTGTGGACAAGTGGGTAAGAAGAGAAAAGGAAGTAACCTTTTTGTGTTTATCTGTTATAGATAATTCCCATGATCAGATTGAAAAAATCTTTGATATGGTGTCTGACCTTGCTAACTTTGATAATAAGAGGACACATTTACAGAAAATAGCAATAAATCATTTAGACAAATATAGGAGTCAAAATTTGCAATTATTTCCTCATGCCTTGGATAAGAAAAATAATTTGAAAAGCAAAGAGGAATGGATGAAAGAACTTGATGATGCATTTTGTTTAAGAATGAATCAAGTAGTAAATGAAATCGGGCATGCATGGTGGGCCACCACAACAGAGGAGATGGTGAAAGACAAAATATTTTTTGATTCTTTAAAACAGGATTTCGTTGATATTAATAATATGGCTGATTATGTAATAAAAAAATAGAAGGATATTTTGCATTTTAGCTAGCCAGATGATTCATTATTTTTCAGATGGATCACAGAAATGGCTTCTAGTGAATAGTTGGATGCAGATGACACTGACAATGATAATGTGCAGGATGAGGGATTCCAAACCACTGATACTATCATTTCTCAAAACTAATCAAAAGAAGAAGACAAGAGAAACCTGTCACTTTTAGTTACAAACCTGGGACCAGAGGATGCTGATACAGCTAGAGAAGAAGACAAGATAGAAGTTGTTCCTGCCACCCGAGATAAAGAGAAGAAAGCCTATAGGTGGAAGTTAATATGCCATCATCAGAACAAGTTTCATCATTGGCTAATTTGGCAATTACTTATATAGAGAAAATAGATCAATAACCAATCAACAACACAAAATTGTATAACAAAAGCCGATTCACTTAAAAGAATATTTTGGTCTAGGACATCTTCTATTACCCGCATTTTGTCTTTTTGTGACAGGTGTATGTAAATATTCTTTGTAAAGGAGACCTGTCTTTTCTTTTAGCCTAAAGCTTGTTGCATCTCACACTATTTAAGTGAGATTCCAAGGCTAAAGAATGATTCAAATTCTATTGTTCTAAGTATTATGCTTAGTCTATTTTTGGTCCAAATTTTGAAAGCAAGATTAAGATGTATTTTCTCTATCAATTCTCTGAGAATACATGAATATAGAATGAGTTGTGCTTCTTTCTAAAGGTCATTCTGAGTCTATTGTAAAGGATATACCATTTTCAAAGAAGATGAATACAAATTATGAACTGTCCCCATATTATTTTTTCTGAATCTTGTCTCCTTTCAATTACTTGGTTGTCTTGATATTGTATAAGTAAAGGCTTGTGCAATTGAATAAAATCTAGTTAGATTGTATATCTATTTATCACTGGTGTTAATCCAATGGATTAAATAAAAGCTTTGATGAATGTGATAAGGTTTCCTTAGTAGTGGAAAGGATTTTGAATGATGAATTCTGATAAGAATTACTGATAGAATTTGTTATAAGGCAACAAACTAGATCTGAGAACTTGCTATAGACTCTGAACCCCAATGGATTAGGCACTGATCAAGTTGATACAGCTGAAGGAGAAATATATCATAAATGGTTATCAAAATGCAGCATTAAATCAAACTTTAGTTTTATTTCCTATAGATCTTCAAAGTTGTCTAGCACTTGTCTGCATGGAATGTTTTAGCTTCAGTTAGCCACTATTGTTAAAAACATCTGCAGATCTATAGAAGAATTCTTGGCCATATCTTTTTTATGGGATGTGTTTACCAAGTTAGTAAGAATTGTGTATATGTTTGAGGATCTTGAAATGAGAATTAGAATGAAACTAAGAATAATCCTCATACAGTTGTTCTAGTTTTGAATCATCCCTGGGTATACCCACCCTGATTTTGCAGAGCCAAAAGAGTAGAAAACCATCTGTGGTTTTGTTGAAGTTGGGTCCAAATACTTTACATATGCAATTGTTAATAAGAATAGGCTAATCTTTAGATCATGTATGTATTATCATTCTGGTATTAAGCATTTTGTCACTTAGTAGTTTTAGTACATTTTAAAACACCAATTAAATGGCGACTCTGCGAGAGAGTTGTCCAGCACATCTGTGAAAAGTACTGCAGTTTCTTTGGTCCTGCTGTGTACATGTGTGTGACGTGATCTATGTTTTTCCCGTGGTTATAAGGGAATCTTTTAGTGTCAAACGTTGAGAATTTAAAGAAGATAGAGCCCAAGTACCATTGCTACACACTGACATATCCAGCCTATCCAAGTGTCTTATCTAACAAGCAAGAGTTGCAATCTTATGACATTAGTGATTGGTCTGTTTGTGCTAGCTATTTTTGTTCCTACTTGTGTATTGTTTTCTTTCAGTCAGCAAAAGTTTCATTATATATTTTCCCAAAATAGGGTGGTGACTCAGTCAAGGTTTTGAAGCTAGTTCTTATTGTAACAAAAGGTGAATATGGATGACAAGAGAAAAAATGCAAGAGCTTACATGAGAGCCAATCCCAATGTATCAATGTTTACTGATCTACCCCAAGGTGGTAGGAAGAACCAAAACAAGAAAAGGACAGATCCAAATCCTACTTGGAAACCCAGAGGTAATGCATCCATCAATTCCCATTATCAACCAGTAATAGGAAGAGAGTCTTCTTCGCTTAGCTCTGAATCTGAAACTACAGGACTCTTAGGAGGCATTTTCAGTACCCCATTAACAAATGAGAGAGTCTTTCAGGATAAAGATGTATCCACTATAGGAATTACTTCATTAAGACTAGATCTTGTAGCAGATATGAACTATAGGCTAGGATTTAGGAGTTCATCTGATAATCCTTTTAATCTCAGAGCAGCCCCATATGTAGAACAAAATCTTATAGATCTGGATGACCCTACTGATTCAGAGGCAACCTCTACAGATCCTAAAGAGGTGCACTCTGAAATAGAATTTTTGAAGAAATGGATTGTTGAGGAAGAAGCTAAACACATTTGTCTTGAAAAAGAGAAGGAGCAAGCCACCTTGGATGCCATAATAGAAAGAGATGCTTTGCTAAGAAGGATGGCTGTTTTGAAGAAGCAAAATAAAAAGTCAGAAGAAAATACCACAACTCTCCATAAGGATGTTTTTGGAGATGTTGATAGTCTGAGAGCTAAAGTTCAAGAACAAGAGAAGCACCTAAATCAAAGGCAAGAATGAGTTATTGCTCAAATCCAAGCTTATAAAACTATTCAAGTGGATCTTGTAGAACCCACTACAAAAGCTCCAGATAAAGGGAAAGGCAAGGCTATAGGAATCCAAATAAATGAGCCTCAAGCTATACCAAGAAAACCTATACAACCCTCCATGAAAAAATTAGATCTAGATCTTGAGAAGGCTCGAAAAGAGAGGGAAGATCTTGCAAAAGAACTTGAGAAGGTTGAGAATGAAGCTCAAGTTGCAGAAACTAGGAGAAAAATCCAATTCATAAAGTCTAATTTTGCATTAGCTTCATGGCCCAATTTGTCTATCCCACCTACAAATCCTACACCAGTTAGTGGTCCAATAATCTCAACTTAGGGAGTACCCCAATCTGCTCCTACCTCATCTTCGACTATTGGCACCCAAGTCCCATTTGTCCCACCTCAACAATCCCAAGGTGCTCCCCTAAATTAAGCTAATATAGCTAGTACTTCAAATGTTCCTAGTTTCTAGAAGAAACCTGTATACCTGGAAAAGTATAGACAAATATCATTTGCTGGTATTCCTAGTGCTCCACATCCCATATCATTTGATTTAAGAGATAAAGTGGTTAAGTTCTCTGGGAATAATGTTGTTACTGGTGAAGAGCATTTGAGAATTTTAATTGATATGTTGAATGATTATGAAGTTGAACATGAAGATATGGTAATGAAATTTTTTGTGCATTTACTAATAGAGGATGCAAGGGATTGGTTTAGGAGGTTGCTTGATGACAGTATTACCTCATGGAGTGATTTGGAGAAATTGTTCAAGGAGCAATATGGAGACAATACTAATGCAAGATTCATGTTGAATGAGTTCAACAATATCAAGAAGAATCCGAATGAGTCTACATTTGATTTCAATGTAAGATTCCAGAAAGGTATGTATAGACTTTTTCAAGTTATGAGGTTAAATGAAGATGTCTGTCTCACAACATATTTCAATGCTTTTGATAGCAAAATGGCTTATCAATTGAGGGATAAGGATCCTAAGACTTTAAGAGATGCCTATAAAGTTGCAGTAAATATAGAGTATAATAGGAAGGCATCTGGAAAACTTGGTAGGAGGGATGATCCTAAGCTTTTTAATCCTAAGAACAATAATAAAAGGGAGGGTGACAAAAATCCTATAGGAAAGAAGCCCGAAGAACCTACTATAGGCTAGGTTTTAGAAATGCTCAAGAAGATGAATCCCACTAATTTCAATAAGCCAAATGTTGCTGAAAGACCCCCTGTGAATAACAACAATTTCAATAGGCAGCCGAGAATGCAAAATTACCCTTACACCACTCAATGGAAAGATGGTAAACCAGTTCCCAACCAGACCCACAATGTGAAGGATAAGGGTACTCCAGATCCCCTACAAAGGAACACTATAAATATGAATGATGATGGACCATGGTGCATTATATGTCAATCACCTCATTCTACTGATTATTGTGATGTTGCTTAATCATTTGCCCAAGCTCAAGGAGTGCAACCTGAAGAAGAAACTGAAGATAAAACCCATTATGATATAAGTTGCAATATGGTGAATATGTGTGATGATTTCGTAGATTCTAATTCAGAAGAGCTTGAAAATGATATTACTAGCCAAAGAATTGCTTACCATCTACATCATCAGTAGGTGCTTTTAGATGATGAAGGGTATGATACAGATAAGGTATGCAGTACATTTTTTGATGTAGGTCTCACAAGCTTGAGAATGCCCTCCAAGGAGGAAATTGATAGAATTATAGCAGAAATGATTTCACATGTCCATAGTAATTACAATTTGAGAAATAGAGCAGTAAATAATGATGCAAGAAAGCCATCTAGTGTATTCATCAAAGACGTCACTCATAAGATGAATGATCAAGACAAGAAAGTCAATGTAGATGTGCCTAAGATCAAGGAAAATAAGGGTAAGAAATGGGAACCAAAGAAGAAGGTTCAATTTCAGGCAAGTGAGCCAACAAAACCCATTGTGCAACCAAAGAAATCAAAACTTGATACTATCAAGAAAATAGTGGTGCCTACTGCTAAAAAGATTCCAACTCCAAGTACTTTTGTAAAACCCACTATTGTTGAACCTGTTCATATGATCTCTATGTTATCTCAAATTACTGTAAAAGTGCCCTTGTTTGAACTTTTTAGAATTGAAGAGCATAAGAATAAGGCTTTTTCATTGTTGGGTGGAATAGCAAACAATAATATTGTTGTAGATCAAATTGTGTCCCAATAGACCCCATTAGTAATAGAGGACAATGGTATCATATCCTAGATTCCTCAAATGTTTCTAGATGATTCCTCAGTGGCATTTATAGAAGATATTGATCCTTTTTTCCTCAGTCTAATCATAAAAGGGAAGACCTTAAAAAATTGCATTATAGACTCAGGAGCTTCCAACACTATAATGCCTTTCAAAGTAATGGAAGCCTTAGGTTTGAAGATGGATACCAAGCAGGGAAAATGCAGAGGAATGGATGCTAGGGCAGTCCCAATCATAGATACCATAAATGGTTTACCTTTCAAATTGGCTGCATATCCTGAAGTAGAATTAACCATGTCTGTCCTTGTGGTAGATATCCCTCCACACTACAGAATGTTGCTCTCTAGAAAATGGAGTGTTGCCATTGGGGGAAGCCTACAATGTGACCTCACCTATGCCACTTTTCATAAGGGGACAAAGCTATCAGGGTAAATAGGGAGCCAAGGGTTAACCACGTTTTAGGAGAAGAGATTGACAAAGATACCACTTGTTTCCCAGATACTGGGATTAATGCTTTCAGGGCTGAATTAATTATTCAGGAAGTTGAAAACTTACCTGCTATCATTGAACATGAAGTTTAATGTTGCATGAATTCACCAAAATTATGGACAATGTTCTTTGATGGGACTAGTTCTAAAGAGGGTGCAAGGGTAGGTGTAGTTTTTGTGTCCCCTAAAAATAACACTTTTAGGTATTCATTCACTTTGAAGTTTTCCTTCACTAATAATATTCCAGAATATGAAGCTTTGCTACTAGGACTCAAAGTTGCCATACATCATAGAATTAAAAAATTATGTGTCATAGGGGATTCTGAACTAATTATCTCTCAGATCAAAGGAACCTACTCATCCAAGAATAAGAGATTGAAACAATATAGAAATGCAGTCTAGGATCAGATTGAACTCTTTGATGCATTTGGGATCTCATGGAGAGATAGGACCCAAAATAAGATGGCTGATCTGTTAGCAAATGTAGCAATCAAGGCAAAAGAGATATCATTTACAGGAATCTCTCAAATTGAGGTGCAAAATAGACCTTCCATACCTAACAACATTGAAAATTGGCAAGTCTTTGAAGATGACAAAGATATTACAAATTTTTTGTTAAATGAAGAAAAGTACCACGGTCAAGAGATGGATTGCAGTGGACTGATTGAAACCATAAATGGGAAGGAAACCATTTTTGGTCAAGAGATAATGCAATTGAAAAAAAATAAGATGCCAAAGGGGTTAGTAGTCTTGGAAAATATTTTTGATAACCAAGACAGAGTAAAATCAGGAGTTAACGACCCCAAACCTCAGGAGTTAGAAGAAATAAACTTGGGTACTGATGAAGTTCCTAAAAGGGTTTATATTGGCCAAAATCTGCCTGTTAAAATCAGGAAAACATTGATTGACCTACTTAGAAAATATAGACATGTTTTTTCTTGATCATATGATGACCTTAAGGCTTATAGGGAGGATTTGTTCCAGCATGTCATACCATTGAAGGAAAATGTAAGACCTTTTAGGCAAAAATAGAGACTAATCAATCCTACCCTTGCCCCAAAATGCAAGAACTGACAAAATTAAGAGATGGTGGGATAATCAAGCCAATCAGGGATTCCACATGGGTTTCAAACTTGGTTCCTGTTAGGAAGAAGAATGGAGATATTAGGCTATGTGTGGATTTTAGAAACTTAAATATTGCATCTCTGAAAGACAATTATGGCTTACCTAATATGGAAGCCATGTTGCAGCAAGTGATTGGCTCTAAATTAATGTCAATGATGGATGGTTTTTCTGGATATAATCAAGTTCTAGTAAAGGAAAGTGAACAGTTCAAGATAGCCTTCACAATCCCATGGGAATATATGTATATGTGAGGATACCTTTTGGCCTGATTAATGCAGGAGCTACCTTCCAAAGAGCCATGGATGTAGCATTTCATGATTATATTGATAAATTTATGGTTGTGTACTAGGATGATCTTACAACATATTCTAATAAGGTTGAAGATCACTGCAAATATTTGGAAAAAAATCTTTATCAAAGCTCTTGAATATGGGATTTCTTTAAACCCAAAGAAATGCACATTTGGGATCATAGAGGGCAAACTATTAGGACATATAGTGTTTAAGGATGGGGTGAAAATAGACCCTGAGAGAGGAGCGGCTATTGACAAAGTCCCTAAGCCAAAAAATGTAAAAGGAATTCAATCCTTCTTTGACCAAGTTAATTTCCTTAGGAGATTTATTACAAATTTTGCTGAAATCAGTAGACCTATCTCCAAGATGCTAAAAAAGGGAGCCACTATAGATTGGAATGGTGAGCCTTCACAAGAATTCCAAGATATTAAAATTGCAATAAAAAATGCTCCAGTATTGAGAACCCCAGATTATTCAAAACCCATGCATATTTTTTCTTTTGCATCCTTCAACATTGTGGCTGCAGTCTTATTACAGAAAAATCAAGAAGGATATGAACAGCCTATTGCCTTTTTTAGTAAGTCACTATAGCCTGCTGAACTTAAGTATGAAATAAATGAAAAGCAAGCATATTCTTTAGTAAAGGCTGTAAAATCTTTCAGATGTTACCTGATAGGTTCTACTATTATCACTTTTGTACCTAGTGTTGCAGTCAAGGATATATTTTCTCAACAAGAAGTATCAGGTAGGAGGTGTAGATGGATCAATAGAATCCAGGAATTCAACATTGATATACAGATCACAAAGTTAGTAAGGGGTCAAGGTTTGGCCAAACTCATGGTTGAAGCTAATCTAGAGGCTAACCAGATAAATCTGGTAAATGATGATCTTAGAGATGACTTATGTGACATGGACCAGTGTGACTGGTACACCTATGTCATATATTACTTGCAACACATGGAAGCTCCTCCCCATTTGCCTAAAAATGAAAAGAGGAATACTAAATTGCAAGCCATCAGGTATGTAATTGTCCAAAGCAACCTATGGTGGAGAAATTTTGAGGGATTATTATTGAAATGTGTTGATAAGGAAAAGGCAGAAGAGGTTTTGAAAGAAATGCATGTTGGAGTGTGTGGGGGGCACTATATGGCCAAAACTACTGCACATAAGATAATGAGGGCTGGATTCTGGTGGCCTTCCCTTTTCAAGGATGCTCAAGTTATGGTTAGGAAATGTGATCCTTGTTAGAGGTTTGCTGGAAAGCTGAAGTTCTCAGGAAATACTCCATTGAAGCTAGTGGAGATCCAAGCACCTTTTCAACAATGGGGTCTGGACTTCATAGGAGAAATTTTCCCCAAGTCTAGCACTAGCTATTCTTGGATTCTGGTTGCTACTGACTACTTTACAAAATGGGTAGAGGCTATCCCCACAAGAAATGCAACAAGTAAAGTGGTCAATAATTTCTTATTGAATAATATTATTTCTAGATTTGGATGTCCGCAGAGAATTGTAACAGATAATGCTATGTGCTTCAGATCTGAGGAGTTTGTCAAGTTTTGTGATAAATATGGAATGACAAGGTCACCATCTGCTCCATATCATCCACAAGGGAATGGACAAGCTGAGTCCACAAATAAGAGCCTGTTGAAGGTCATTCAAAGAACCTTGGATGATAATAAAAAGGCATGAGATTCCAAGTTACAGTTGGCAATATGGGCTGACAAAGTAACTGTAAAGAAAGCAATCGGTGTAGCTCCATTTGATTTAGTATATGGGATTCAAGCTAGAATGCCTCAAAACAACTTGATGGGACTCTACAATTACATCCAACTGTATGATCAATATACTACAGATGAAATGCAAGAAAGAATGGATGAATTGGTAGGACTGACCGAAACCAGAAGAGAAGCATCTTTAAAGAACCAAAAGTTGCAATTGCAAGTCAAGACACTCTATGATAAAAGAACTGTAAGCAAAAAATTTGAAAATGGAGATTTAGTCTTAATGTGGAATGCCAGAATTGAAGATAAAGGAAAACATGGTAAATTTGATCCTATTTGGTTAGGCCTATATCTCATTGAAAATACTTGGGGTGAAGATTCTTATATACTCAAAGATATATTTGACAATATTCTTGAATTGCCAGTTCATGGACAATTCTTGAAGAGGTATTTTTCTTGAAAAATAATTATTTTCTTCCATGAACATTAGTTTTAGGGTTTCCTATTGTTTTGTACATTTTTTTTTTTCTGTAGGTCCTTGCAAGTATCCCTATGCAATTTGGTTGTTTATTTTTGTGTGTTGCTTTGTGCTCTCTAAAGAAGTTGTCATTTTTGCACCAAGTATGTGGTCTACTCTCCCATAGATTCTGAATTCTTGCATAGACTCAAGTAGTCTATCATCCCCAGATAGAGCCACTATTGGCCTGATATTCTGTATAATAGGTTTTGTCTTGCCTAGATAAAATTTCAGGTTTTGATCCTTTAGATGGTGATTAGGTTTCCAACTAAGTGCGTGTTTTTACTGGGCTAGTCCTTTCTTCCTTTTAAAATTTTCCTTAGCGTGAGATTTTTAAGAAAAAATGGAGGGAAGGAAGACTAAGCAAATGATTTTATCCACCTATATTACCGCACTGTCGGATTTCTTTTAAATCTATGGTTGTTGCTAGCTAGCCATGAGGAGATGCGAGAGAATTAAGCATAGTGAGTTGGTGACATTATGACACGTGTACGTGGTCATCGGGAGTAATAAATCTGGCATCCAAATTACTCCAGCAAGTCGCTAAGTCGCTATCAGAAATATACAAGAAAGTTGCCAGTAGCGACATAGCAAGGATGAAATCAGTGCTAAAGGCAGTTATTTTTTATGACCAAAAATGATTTGGAAATGCTCAAAAAATTTCTTTGCAGAGTGTGCTACTTTTTTTGGCACCTGTTTTTTGGTGGTTCATTGCATTCCTAGCCAAAAATTGTTATGTTTTGTCGGTAGGGACATAACGACTAACCCAACAGTTAAAAAACATGGCAAAACCTAAGATAAAGTATGATTAAAATATATATGTGCATGTCAGTGCGTTCTGCCAGCTCAGCAACAGATGTACCATGGACCCACTTCCTAGGAATATAATACAAGGTTTTTTGACCATAAGATTGGGCCAAGATTGAGGGTTGTCATTAGCTTGCTATGAAGAAATGCTCAAAAGTTAAGCATAGCGAGTTAGCAACGTGATGGCCCACCATTGATTCTTTGAAAAGTAATTAAAAATGTATGCCACATGATTAATATAAGATCAAAGGCTATCACTAGCTCGCCATGGGAAGATGCTCGAGGTATAAGCATACCGAGTTAGCGATGTTATGACACGTGTACGTGGTCATCCATGGGCCCAGTCTAAAGCACCAGCATTGAAGGAAAGGTGTAGGTGGACTTACCCCATTGGTTTGATTGTAAATATGTTAAGTGAGCTAATGAACCAGCTTAGTTTTCATTACCAGATTAAAAGTTTTTCCAAGAATTAATGGCACAATTTTTTTAAAAAGGAGAAGGGTGGTGACATTGTCTTGTGCATTTATGATGAATGGAGATTTCATGTATGAGAAAAAGGTAGAGTATAATATGTAAGATTTTCTTTTATTATTCACTACAGTCTGCTCCAGCAAAGATTTTATTTTCTCTAAGCATAGGCACCTGTTGATCATTTCGTGATTAAGCATTGGTGAAGACGCGAAGACAGTTTCATATTTGTTTGAAAGAAGTTGCAAAAGTTCAAAAGAGGATAACTTTCGCGAAATCAAGTAAGTATTCGATCATAACTTCTATAATATTCCAATTATTACAATCAAGATGCCTCCTAAGAAATCATTCTCTGGGCAAGTTAATTATATGAATAGGAATGTCCATGATGATTTCTTAGAATTACTCCCAGGATCCACTACAGAGTTTGCACAAGTCAAAAGATTAATTTCATTGAGTCCTAGGCTTAAAATTGCCGATGGCTTGTATGACAAGGGGAATTGGGTAAGGGATGTAGTAACCAATCAAACTGGCCTTGTTTTGTTTAAAAAATGGTTTTCAGAGAGGAATTTGTTTGCCCCTCATGCTAATATAAGGAATTTAGACTTGGGAAAGTTAGTAGTTCCTAGTGTTTTCATGGACTAAAACTTGCTAGAAGATATTGCGAAAAACTATGACCAAGCCATTAGGGTTGTGAGAAGGAGTGATGGTGTGCCTCTAGTATCAATTAACCTTGAAGAAATTAGAGAGGTTTTTCTCTTAGAACCATTATGAAATTTCCACGTGCCAATCAATTTGCTGGAATTAGAAAAGGAATACAAAGTGAAAAAGGATATAATTAGGGGAGGTGCATTGAGGCCACACATTGGTACCATAGGAACTCTACCAATAATAACTACGGCCTTTAAAGAACCATTTTAGAAGAGTCTTTTCACTTCCTGAGCTATAGAGATATAAATGACCCTATGTCATGTTCTTGGTGAAGATGAGCAGGATTTCATGCCCATTGACCTCATGTATATGATTATTGAAATGGCCTTTTTGGTGTAGATGTCATTTTTGATTTTGCCTCCTTTCTAGCTGAAGAAATTCAAATTGATTTGGTTGGAATGTGAGAGGTAAGGTGGAGAAAGCTTTTGGCCACTATTCCTTATTAATGGACATGTTTTTGTTCAAGGGGTTAACATATTTTGGTAATGAGATGAAATTAAATAGAGAAGAAAATGGGGAAACATTGCTAGTCCAGTTGTGGAGTGCAAATATGACTTGGGATGCAAGTAAAGCCATTTTTGTTAGATTTGATAGATATTTTGCCTCTAAATTGATATGCCTATTTTTGAGTGATAATCCCAAGATCCCTAAAGTATTAATGAATCTCATAAAACTTGTGGATAGCCCCCATAATTTGAAAGTTTCACACAATTGGGGAGATATTATTCCATACCCTGTTTCCACCATTTTCATAATTTATGCTTTTAAAGGGAGCCCTCATGTCGTACCTTAACAAGTACCTCTAAAGATGGGGATGGCAGAAGTCTTATGGCAACTAGGAGGAGTAGAGGAAATGTTCTTGTCAAAGAGGCAACTAGGGTCATTTTTCCCTACTTGCAAAGTGGCCCATCAGTTTGTGATTACTAAAGGAGGATGGCTCTTTTGGTACAAAATTTTGGATCAGTATATGATGGCTATCTCCCACCCCCGTTTTTGTGATTCTGAGAGATTTTTCAATCAGACTCTGAGGCATAAGATCAAGCTAGGACCAGTAAAGAATCATTCATATTACCCAAAAGATATTATAAGAAATGAATTTTCTTTACAAGAACAGGAAACTAAAAAAGAAAAATGGAGAGTTTACTCCCGGGTCCTAGAATTTATTCATTGTTTTGATCAAATTTATAGTCCTTTAGACAATGCTAATACAAAGGCTGAAAGAATAAATAAGCTCATAAATAACTTCCTTGCAATAATGGAAACCATGAATGAGAAGACACATTTTTTTATTAATTCTTCTCCTGATAAGGCCAGAGAAGTCATGAAGAGGTTAGTCTTCACTCCTAATATAGGGGTTAGTCAAATAATTGTACAGAAAAAACCAGGTTACACTATAATTTAGAATAAAAAGGCTCCTATAGGTAAGGGAAAAAAAATAATGGGATCCACCAGTATAGTTTTAGAGGAGAGACCTGATGAGCCTAGCCCAAAGAGGCAGAGGGTAATAAGAGAAGGGAGACCTCAAGCTGAGGAATATTCACCAACCCAATCTCCTTTGAGAATTGGAGAAGAGCAACTCACAGGTGAGCAAGTTGAAGAGATTGGGTCACAAGGAGGTGTTTTTATTACCCAAGTAGAATTGGATGAAGGTAATCCTCCAGAGCCTCCTCTCCCAAGTTTGGATCTAACAAGAGCTGATTATAGAGGCAGGGAATTGGACCCTATATTAGAACAAGCAAGTCATCAATTTTTGACTGATGACAATTTTGTAAAATCAAGAGCTTTTCAGCTATTTGCATGGGAACAAACATGAACATCTTTGAGGAGAGATGCAAAAGGATGAAGACAGAGCATCTAGAAATGGATGAAGCTTCAATACAAAACTAGATAAAAGAAGAAATGATGAAGGAATTCTAGAACATTACTACTGAAGAAGGAAGGCAAATGGTAAAGACCTCTAACATATTATTGTTTCCAAATTGGGATATTGTAGATGCTTTAATTTTCAATTTTGTTTCAAGAAAATTGGAATTGGAAGAGCCAAATAAAAAGGATTTCCAAGGAACTGCATTCATTGAGGATCAAGCTGCTTTGGTCATTTGGTCATTGAAAAAAGGATCTAGAGCCACATCATCGCAACTAGATGAGTCTGGGTTGATGGGCAACATACTTGTAAGAAGGGTTGCTGACACTTCCCATGTACAGTCAGCCTATTGGAATGTGGAGTCTTCCCAGTTTCTTTTGGCCATTGCTAAGAAAGAGGAACATGTTATGTTTGAGTTACAAAGAAAGTATGAGACAGTGGTGGAGGCATACAACAAAGAGGTAAAGAGGACGATTGAGCTTGAAAATAAGCTATTGGAACAATCCACCAGGCCTAGAATAACCTATCCTCATCCCCCAGTAGACCCTTTCAATTCTACCCCCCTCATTGAAATTCTAGATACACCCTAGGGTCCATGATATTATACTGCTGAGGAATTTGAAGAAGAAAAGGCTAAACTATGGGCCTTACATATAGAGTTGGAGTCTAAATATGAAGATAAACTTAGAAAAGCTCTTACATATCTGGGAGACAGAGTGGAATGGCCATTAATCCATCATTAATTGGTTAGGGTGATTAACATCTGGGAGGAATTAAAAGGAAGTGATGAGGCTCTGAAGCCCATTGTGGACAAGTGGGTAAGAAGAGAAAAGGAAGTAACATTTTTGTGTTTATCTGTTATAGATAATTTGTAGGATCAGATTGAAAAAATCTTTGATATGGTGTCTGACCAATCAGAAGAAGAAGAAAAGAGAAACCTATCACTTTCAGTTACAAACCTGAGGTGACAGAATGCTGATACGACTAGAGAAGAAGACAAGATAGAAGTTGTTCCTACCACCTGAGATAAAGACGAAGAAAGCCTACAGGTGGAAGTTAATATGCCATCATCAGAACAAGTTTCATCATTGGCTAATTTGACAGTTACTTATACAAAGAAAACAGATCAATAACCAATCATCAACACAAAATTGTATAACAAACGCTGATTCACTTAAAAGAATGTTTTGATCTAGGACATCTTTTGTTACCCGCATTTTGTCTTTTTATGACAGGTGTATGTAAATATTCTTTGTAAAGGACACTTGTCTTTTCTTTTAGCCTAAAGCTTGTTGCATCTCACACTATTTAAGTGAGATTCCAAGGCTAAAGAATGGTCTAAAGTCTATTTTTCTAAGTATTATGCTTAGTCTATTCTTGGTCCAAATTTTGAAAGCAAGATTAAAATGTATTTTCTCTGTCAATTCTCTGAGAATACATGAATATAGAATGAGCTATGCTTCTTTCTGAAGGTCATTCTGAGTCTATTGTAAAGGATATACCATTTTCAAAGAAGATGAATAGAAATTATGAACTATCCCCATATTATTCTTTCTGAGTCTTGTCTCCTTTCAATTACTTGGTTGTCCTGATATTGTATAAGTAAAGGCTTGTGCAATTGAATGGAATCTAGTTAGGTTGTATATCTATTTATCACTGCTGTTAATTCAATGGATTAAATAAAAGCTTTGATGAATGTGATAAGGTTTCCTTAGTAGTGGAAAGGATTTTGAATGATGAATTCTGATAAGAATTACTGATAGAATTTTTTATAAGGCAACAAACTAGATCTGAGAACTTGCTATAGACTCTAAACCCCAATGGATTAGGCACTGATCAAGTTGATACAGCTGAAGGAGAAATATATCATAAATGGTTATCAAAATGCAAAATTAAATCAAACTTTAGTTTTATTTCCTATAGATCTTCAAAGTTGGCTAGCACTTGTCTGCATGGAATGTTTTAGCTTCAGTTAGCCACTATTGTTAAAAACATCTGCAGATCTATAGAATAATTCTTGGCCATATCTATTTTATGGGATGTATTTACCAAGTTAGTAAGAATTGTGTATATGTTTGAGGATCTTGAAATGAGAATCAGAATGAAACTAAGAATAATCCTCATACAGTTGTTCCAGTTTTGAATCATCCTTGGGTATACCCACCCTGGTTTTGCAGAGCCAAAAGAGTAGAAAACCATCTATGGTTTTGTTGAAGTTGGGTCCAAATACTTTACATATGCAATTGTTAATAAGAATAGGCTAATCTTTAGATCGTCTATGTACTATCATTCTGGTATTAAGCATTTTGTCACTTAGTAGTTTTAGTACATTTTAAAACACCAACAAGGAGTTTGCATTCCCATTCAATGAAGAAATTATTCCAAGTGTTGATGTCACAATAAGTGTGGATATGCCAAGAGATCTTGAGGACATGAGAAATTTTGAAGTTCCAAAACTCCATGAAGTTGCAAAAGCTAATGGAAATGCAAAAGATCCTGAGGTTGGTGAAATTTTTGAATCACAAAGTCACAAAGAAGAAGACATCAATTCTTCCTGTAGTGATATTGATTCCCCATTAGATAATGATAAGTTGCCTCCTTCAAAACAAGATATGTCATTAGAAGAGATTGATATAGTGTTCAATTTGGTCTCAAGTTTGATTGAGGAAATGTCTATTTATGGGTATTCTACGCACATATCAAACCATGCAATAACTGAGTCATGTAGAATCCATCCATTTGGGTTCCATTCAGAAGAAAGTTGCCCCAATTTCTTGTTAGCTTGGGAGATCGAAATGGAGGGAAAGTATGATTTTGAACAAACTTCTTTGAGATACGAGGCAGCAAACATCTTGGTCGACGATAGTAATGAATCCTATAATTCGAAAGGGAGGTTGGGAATTGAGTTTCCTAGTCCAAGGGAGCCTAGAGCAGAACCTAAAGTGTTTCCATGTGCACATGAAGTGGTGTACCATGAGATGAGACCAGCAAAAGGAGAAATTTCAATGTGTGAGTATATCCCTATGGTGGGGGACTTGCTAGATCAGGTGATATCTTTCCATTGTCCTTCTCAGTTTGATGATTTTCAATTTGAATATGATGCTAAAGGTAAGAGAACTTGTTTGTGGATTAATCATGGCCATAAAGAGTTACCACAACTTCTAATTTTGTGTGATTTGTGCCTTGAATTTGAACTGAGATTGTCCAAACTTTATTTTTCTGAGTACAAAGACAAGTCAGCATTTTTGAGAACTATATGGGGTGGTTCATCACTATTGCACATAATGAGAAATCTACTGACAACTACCCCACATTCTTATTATTCAAGGATTTTTGTAGATAAGTTTTTTTTTTTTTGTTTTTGTTTTTCTTATTCTTTTTTATCCTTTCTAGTTATGTGTTAGTTTGCTTTTACTCAAGTCTTTTTTGGGTTTTGTTGTCTGTTTTGCTTTCAGTCATGTGTTTTCTTTCAAAGTTCTATCAGTCTCAGGGGTAAGGTGTACTCGAGATGTTTCTCAAGATTTTACTAACCACTCTTTGGTTCTGATTTTAGGAAGAGGTATTTCTTTGTCAAAACATTTGGATGATTGTGTGTCTAATACCAACTGAGCAACTGACATTTATTGTGGAAATAGGGGACTTTTAGTTTGGAAATCAGAAGTCTAGACCAACAAGTTCTCAACACTTTGAAAATTTTAAGATTTGATCATTTTGGCTGCTGTTGAATTGAAGTCAATGATGATGACAAATGATCCAAACTCTAACTAGTTCAAACAAGAGGGGTCTCCTCGAAAGGTTACTAAGATCATTGTTTGGCGTGAGAGTTTCCTAAAAAGTTCTAAAAGAGGAACGCAAGGGATGTTCATAAGAGATCAAATTGAAGAAATGGCACTGATGTTCTGACTACATAGTCTAAGCATAGTTAGGATGCAGAATTCAAAAAAAAAGAGAGAAGAAGAAAGAAAGAAAGAAAATACAGTGTTAAGTCTGAAGGATTCTAAAGATCTGAAATGGCTAAAGATATGTTGCAAAACAAAGTGTCTTGTATTCAAAAGTACTATTTCATCAAAAGTAACATGTTGAATGACACAAAGCAATTATGCAAAAGGCCAAAAATTAAAAGAACGTGACATCCCACCAAGGGCCCTTGAACTAATTCTCTCATTTGGTCAAGCAATTGATTCATAAAGAGTCTTTGTGGAGATTCTGAATGAATGAGCTAGGAGGAGTAGAAAATTGTTTTGAGTTGTCAAAAAAAAAAAAAAAACCTCTTATTAATTGCATCCTAACGCATCAAAGGGAACAAATACACAATGCACACACTGAGTTTGAAGGTTTCAACTTCTGAGATTTTGATTGCAAAGCCATCTGAAAGATGCTTGAGGTGTTCAAAGCTTGGTTGGTGTTTGAAACACGTCGGAAGAATGTTTGCTGATGAAGAAATACCTTGGTCATTTCTTCCTTTTTTTGGTGCTATTTGCTGTGGTGTCCACAACACACGCCCCATTCCTCAATAGGAATGGGGACCCCCTACTTTTTTTGGACTCTGGACTCACAATTCGAGAGTCAGGAGACAAATTTTTGTTTAGAGTCCAAAAATCACAAAAAAATGAAAAATTGAAAAAACACAAAAAATAAAAAATAAAAAATAAAAATTTTAAAATAAAAATAATAATAAATAAATAAATAAACACCACGCGCACTTGTGACTCCACACGTCGTGCGCTCACACACTCGTGACACTCACACTGTCGCAGCACCTCACACGTAGTCGTGCCTCACGAGTGCACCGTGCATCGTGCATAGTTGCACCGAGCGCGCGCTGAGCACCACTGCGCGTCGCACCGCACGTAGTCATGCCTCGCACATGTGCTGCATGCCACATGTAGTCACACCTCTTGCATGCACCGCGCACCACGCGTAGTCACGCCTCGTGCCATGCACAGTCGCGCCAAGCGCGCGCACCGAGCACCATATGCAATCGTGCCTCACGCGCACACCAAGCGCCATGCATACAGTCGTGCCATGTGCGCACGTAGAGCATCGCTCACTCCGTTGTTGCTCACACATCATGCACGCTTGTGCACTTGCATGCTGTCGTGCCTCACACGCATGCGCATTGTCATGGGTTCACGCCTCATGCATGTGCGCTCTGATGCATTTTATGCATGTGCGTGTGTGCATGACCAAGGGCCTTGTGTGGTTGTCAAGCTATTTTTCACCTTTAGTTTTGCTTGAATAGCCAATAAGAGGATTTTAAAATATATCATTTAAGTATAAGTTGACATATTTAATTCCTTATACTTAAGATATATTTTAATATATGGGATGAATCTTTTGAGATAGGTTTCAAACCTGCCGAGGATAAGGTAAAGATTTTAGAAAATTTTAGGGCCTCAAAAATCTAGACTGAGCCAAATTTCAGGGCTTCAAAATTTTGGGGCTTCAAAATTTCAAACTTAGCTAGATTTCAAGATTCACCTCCAATTTTGTTTGAATGGCTAGTGTGTCTTTACTATGCATTGTTAACTCTACGAACTAATGTTTTCTTCTTTTGTAGGTAAAAATGGCATCCTCAACTTGTCAAGATCATAACTTTTAACTCATGAATCAAAATTCAGAACCACTTACATCGTTGGAGAGAAGAACTGAAGATCTAATTTCAATCCCTAAAATAGCGAGCCTTCAACTGCTCAGTTTTAGGGACCAAAAAAGGATTGGACAGGTGGAGAGAAGACAAAGGTAAAAGATATAGAGTTGGACACATAAAGCAAATCAGGTTTCTCATCTTAGGCAGCTATTGGGGACAAGATTCAATGCAGGTGCCTTGAGATTTTTTGATTGAAGAAGTGGAGGGAGTACAAGTTTATGAAATTAATTGTCTATAAAGAGGGTCTAAATCATCAGAAAGGGGCATAGGGCGTATACAAAAAGTGATTTAAAACCTCATTTGAATAAAACCCAGAAACCATTTTCAAAATTGAGAAGTTTGATTTTTTAGCGAATTGAGCTCCGCAGGTCTGTAGGTCCGCAGGTCCGCAGCTCTGTAGGTACGATGCTCCACATTTTCATGTAGCTCCACAATTTAGAGGTGCATTGATAGTTGACTGTGAGCTCCAAAAATAGCACTTTCCACGCATTGGGAGCACATTCTGATGGCAAGTTTAACACTAACACACGCCTAGTGAAGGGGCAACTTCTTTTTTTGGTGTCTCCATGCACTTCCACTTTGACTGATGGCTTCCTCCTACTTTCTCTCTCATGCTTTCATTATTTTTGACATGTAAAGGGCTCGTGCATCCAATTAATGAATAAAATATGGATGGAGTCCCTCTAAGCACCAGTTAGATTACCAGTTTGTCTATATTTAGTTTGTTTAAATGTTTTAAAAGTATTTTATTGCATCAAGATATCTCTCACTCTCAACACATATTGAGGAGACAATTTCTTATAAATACCCCATTGTAAAATGTAAAATGAGTCGCCGTTATTATGCAATAAAATTATGCTTTTGGTGCTAACATTCAGAGTGTAGTTATTCTTGCCTAGATGTGTCATTGTTTTATGGATTTTATTCATGAGATTGTGATTGAGCCAAAGGTTTATTGCATTGTTTCTTGTTGTGCAATCTTTTAGTTTTGGTGTTTGCTATAGATATATGAATTTCGTTGACATAACAAGCTTGAGAAGAGATCATCCGATTGTGTCTACATAGCTTTTTGTCTCGCATGAGTGCACTTTCTATTGCCTTGTGATTTCATAAAGAGTGAAATATCATTCGATTTGTTACAGATTCTCACCGATGATTGCATCACTGAATTGTAGGAAGCGTTGCTCCTGTTTTCATTAGTTTCCTACCAATTTCTTCGAAGGTTTAACTTGCAATGTGTTGTGTTCTATAGCTTATGTCCATTTAGGAATTTCATTTTCAAGTTATTTAATTTCATGTTATTTCCTTTCAGTGTTGTTATTTGCTTTGCTAACCCCCCTGTTAGAATAGGACCTCATAGTAGCTGCATTGTTAGAGTTGCATTCATTGAAAAATAGAAAATACAAAAATATTGTTCTTTTGGTGTGATATTTTGAGACAGCGAACAGATTTTACTTGATTCCAAGGTAAAAGAGTTTTTGGAACCAGCAAAGGCCTCCTCATGAACATTCACATTTATCTTCTACTGAGCGAATTTTGGTATGTCGCAAGACAAACACTAAACCTTGGAGTGGATCCTTAAAAAGATTTTCTTTTCAAGAGAAGAATTACACTATGGATTCCTACCATTGACCTCGTGCAAAATGAATGCCTAACAATATCTACATTGATCTATTCGAGATTGGTGAAGATAGTGTCACATCCTATGTCAGTATAATTAGTGGAGCTAATAATGGCCCTGTTACAACACTTTACTTCTAAAGAAAGGGTAGTCAAAATCATTGTAGGAGAAGTTATGTTGGACCTTCGACCCAATAATATTGAGAGGGTCTTCCATCTTCCAAGAGCAGACCAATTCATTAGACTGTCATATGGAGTAGCTGAGATATGGTACAATGAACATCAGCAAGAGGCAATTGACATCATACAGTCTTTATACCTAATTGAGAACTCTCCTCGAGGAAAGATAATAGGTAAGGTAGATGTGACTCAAGGATACATGAAAGAAGACATTGGATAATCTTTCATTCTCCTAAGTAGAGTCATGTGCTTACCTATAGTGGGTCACCTTAGCACCTTCATGGTCAACTTCATTGAGACCATCAGACAAGCAAAGATACTATTGAATTGGGCCACCACACTAAGTGAAAACTATCCTAGTTTGTATAGGAGAGGTAGTATGCAAGACCCCAATGCCTAGCCATACATAGTTTACCCAAAATTGGTGAAGAAGAAACTTTGAGCACAGAGCATAGAATATAGAATAGTGAATGATGCATTCATCTTTGCAATCATTCGATTCATTAAGGGAGACTATGGGAAGAGGTTATCTAATGGAGCCAAAGAACAAGTCATAGATCTCAAAGCCTAATTCATTTAGTTCAAAACATTCACATATTTGCAAGTAACTAGTGCCTCTATCAATCCTAAGAAGCTCCTGAGATACCCAAGTGACAAATTGGTATAGTTAGAGATTTCTTAGCAAATTGATTCAGCCTATGATGAGATAAAGAGGTAATGAAGACCTTGTTGGGCATGATCATTGGTCATTGGACCATACTAGGTGAAGAGGAAATAAGATATTTAGTCCTTTGAGTGGGAGTGGGAGAACTATCCTCTTGAAGAATACAACTCTCCTTGACCATACTTTGATAATGTTGTGAAAGTGGACAAATTGGCAAGAAAGGGCTTCCATCATGAGGATGTTGTTGAAGATCATTGGATGAATGCCACAAATGAATATGATGTTTACATAAGGGACTATTGTAGGATGACTTTTTGTCTAGCAAAGAAGCCTGTCTAGCAAAGAAGCCTCTCTAGTTGAACATCGCTAATGAGATAAGCCAACAAGATTCTAAGGAGCTATTGGACCCTTTGTACAATGCAGATAAAATTGATGAAACACCTATTTTGAATGCAGAGGTTGATAGGGAAGAAGGGGATGATATTAATCATCGAGTGAGGCATGTCATCAAAATGACAAAGGATTGAATCAAGAAACCTTTTCCACTTGATGAAATTCCTAACATAGTGATCATCCATGCACATGCTCACCCAAAAAGAGGTAGAGGAAAGAAAATAAGAATCCCTACCTTCGTAGCTTAGTCTCTTATCAGGCCTAAAATAGTGTACCAGCCTGATTTCCTAGTTGGATATTATCACCCTCCTGAAAGGAAGGGAAAGAACAAAAGAAAGAGGAGATCTCCTCAAAGGATTCAGACAGAATAGGCACCTCCCCAGTAGCAGGATCAGAGCCAACAAGTGTCCCAAGATACTGGAGCTACCTAGGTCAAGGATGAACTGTAGTTGCCTCCCATTATGTGTAGCCAACTAGAAGAGGGAGAGATTTTGCAAGGCTCCGTTCTTCCTGCACAAGATGAGATAGCTTCTCCTTCTACCTTTAAGAAACAAAAGAAAAGGATTAAGATTCAGATGAAGAAAAGGCAAAGGATTAGTAGAAGATTAGTTCCTAATCCATCTATTCCTGAAAGCATTCCGAAAGGAGATGAAGAGGAGGAAGAAATAGAATTAGAGCAGGAAGAGGAAGAACATGTGCCTCTATAGTTAAGAACTTAGCTAGCTAGAGCCATAGAGTTGCAAAGAAGAAATAGTGCCATGGGTAACCCATCATCCACTCAAGCAAAACCATTAGAGCTCTCTTCTTTGGAAGATGAAGTAAAGTAGTGGGTATATGAGTAGAGTGAAGAGAATGATGATGTTTTGTCAATGTTAGATTTTTATTTTATGTCTATAGGTACAGATTTGATTAGGGATAAGATCAGGGACACCCCTACAAGTGAACCTCAATAGGAATATTGGATGCAGATGCTGCTAGATACATAGAGTGCTAATATTACTCCTCCATCTCCACCACAAGTTACAATTGTAGAACAAGGCTCTATGACTCCTTCACCTTAGAGTTTAGAGTTCAGAGCATGTTCAGAAGGAACCATTATGAAAGGAGAGACCAAAAACAAAAGATGACCGATGAAGTGTCAGAAGGACACATGGTGGAATATTCTCAACCACTTTCCCAAGACAATGAGGTTCAACCTATAGGATCCACTAAGACTAAGGCTATAGAAGAAGAGCCCTCCCAATAGGATACAACTCCCAGTAGGAGTGAAAAAGGGGAGGAAGTTGTAGAACATACTCCATCATCAAGAGCTAGGTCCTCAACAGGACACATCACTAGATGGATTCAAAAGGAAATAATGAGGAGTACTAAGCCTCAATTCCATGCTCTAGAGGAAGATATTTGAGACATTGTAGAGGTCTTCAACAAACCTGAGTCTCCATCACATAAGGTAGCACCATTCGTGTTTGTCACCACCATACAAAACCAAGATTTATTTTCACAAGTGGCTCTCCCTCCTGAAGGAACCCATGTGAAAGGCCTTAGTCTCAAAGATTATGAGTTGAAGGATGTTATGTTGGGAATGCCTACATAGGATTCAACCCAAAAAATGATGACTATGGGAGTCAAAGAGGTTCTTAAGTACATGGAAAAAGAGGAGATTGAGGTCCAAGCACTTTAAAGGTAAGTCAAGATCCTAAAGGGATATCTAGCCAAAGTTGTTGGTCCTCTTGATCGTGAACACCCAAAGCATACTTTGAACTCTATACTTAAAGAAGGGGGAGGTGTACAACTTGATCCATTTTTGAAAGCTTTTTAGGAGTGGTGAGAAATTTTTGAGGAGAAAGGTGTTAAAATAATCATGGGAAATTTGAAGTTACTACATGCTACACAAGAGAATGTGAATAAGATTGTAGGAATCTTGAAGGACTTCAGTATCATGGATGAGGTAAATGCTTGGAGTAAGGATTTTTAGAATCTACAAGCCATAAAGGGCCAACGATATTGGATTTTGATCGATGTATTCACCAGAGAAGAATTAGACATGATTGATGATTGGATAGAGAAAATAGTAGATAGCAATAAAGTAATGGAGACATTATGCAAGGAGATACATCGCTCAAGGATCAAGCCTAAGAGAAAATTTTGGAAGCAGAGAAACACTACAGTGATGCATGCTTAGGTATTTTTGAAGATGAGAAATGAGAAAAGTTATTACCTATAGAAGTAGTAGTGGAAAATTTTAGGAAGATTTTTGTGGATGTTGCTGATGATCAGGACATCTGACGAGCCTTTAGGACATAAGAAGCCTTGTTAGAGTTGGACAACAAACTCAGAGATTTTGTAGAGACCCAAATTGAAGTGGACAACTACCAACAAAAGGTCAAGGAAAAGTACGAGGCTTTAGATATTTTGGATGTGGCTAAGATTATTGAGGTGATAGAGAAATTCAAGGGAAAACATCCAAACATAGCTTAGGGATGAAGAAGTACAAAACCCAGATGCTAGAATTTAAAATTTGACACTCAATAAAATTTTGAGATTTTTGACCCTGTAAAGGTCCTCAGCTCTGTAGCTTTGTAGGTGCATAGGTGTTTAGGTACATAGGTCAACAGATCCACAATTCAGAGGTGCACCAGTAGTTAATTGCTTGTTCCAAAATTAGCACTTTCTATGCAACATGGTTGCACCTTGATGATAGTTTTACTTTGACACACACCTAGTGAAGGACTAGCTTCTATTTTTGGCACCTCCAAATACTCCTACTTTGACTGAAGGCTTTCTCCTACTTTCTCTCTCATATTTTCTCTTTTTTTGATATGTAAAGGGCTCATGCATCAATTAATGAATAAAATATGGATGGAGCCCCTCTAAGCACTAGATTAATTGTTAGTCTATATATTTTTAGTTTGTTTTAATGTTTTAAAGCATTTTATTGGATGAAGATATCTCTCACTCTCAACACAAATTGAGGGGATGATTCCTTATAAATACCCCATTGTAAAATGTAACAAGGGTTGCCATTATTATGCAATAAAATTATGCTTTTGGTGCTCGCATTGGGAGTGTAGTTATTCTTGCCTGAATGTGTCATTGTTTTGTGAATTTTGTTCATGAGATTGTGATTGAGCCAAAGGTTTATTGCATTGTTTCTAGTTGTGTGATCTTTTAGTTCTAGTGTTTGCTATAGATTTTATGAATTATGCTGATATAATGAGCTTGAGAAGAGATCACCAAATTGTGCCTGCATAGCCTTTTGTCTCACATGAGCACACTTTTTGTGGCCTTGCGATTTGATGAAAGGTGAAGTATCATATGATTGCTAAAGTTTCTCACCGATGATTGCATCGGTGGATTCTAGGAAGTGTTGCTCTTATTTTTATTAGTTTCCTACCAATTTCAACAAAATTTTTACTTGCAACATTTTGTGTTTTGTAGCTTCTATCCATTTAGGATTTCAATTTCATGTTATTTTCTTTTAGTTTCATTATTTTCTTTGCTAACCCCCTATTAGAATAGGAATTCATTTTAGTTGCACTGTTAGAATTGCATTCATTAAAAAGTATTAAATAAAAAAATATTGTTCTTTTGTGTATTATTTTGAGATAACAAATAGATTT
Organism: Cupressus sempervirens; assembly: GCA_028749045.1. Classification (NCBI taxonomy): domain Eukaryota; kingdom Viridiplantae; phylum Streptophyta; class Pinopsida; order Cupressales; family Cupressaceae; genus Cupressus; species Cupressus sempervirens. The sequence goes on from CM053791.1 coordinate 422,275,478, forward strand.
ACTTCATTTCGAGATCATAATAGAACCGACAAAGGCCTCCTCGTGAACAATCACATTTATCTACAACTAAGTGGATTTTGGTATGTTGCAAGACAAATACTAAACCTTGGAGTTGATGCCAAAAGGATTAGCTTTTCACGAGAGGAATTGTGCAATGGATTCCTACCATTGTCCTTGTGCAAAATGACTACCCAATAGAAGTGGCACTAGAAGGAGGGCTTCTTTTAACTCCCAAAAAGGAAGAAAATTTGTCAAACTTTCAAAATTTTTACATTTCTACAATAATATGCACTTCATAGAAGTTCAAAAAATTTCTTGAGTTTTTTGATAAATTTAGCTAGGTGTGTAGCTACATAGGTCCATAGATCTGCAACTTCACAAGTGCATAGGCACATAAAACTTTGTGGTGTGCAAAATTTAGAGAGGTGAGAAAGTGTACTTTTGCAGAGGTATGATTTTTCTAGAATTGATGCAAGCTAGAGAATATTGATCCAAAATCCCCATTTTAGTGAGCATTAAGGTCTACACCAAGTGCACATGAGTTTCTTGAGCTTACCCACTTCTACAAACCACGTAGCGACAAGGGAACATCCTGAGTTTGACCATTTCCATTCGAACTTTCATCATCTTCTTCAACTCTACCTCTACTCCAACCACCTAGTGGACCACCACACATTTTGATAGCTACTCCTCAACAACCACTATTAGTTTTTCCAAACCCTCCAATAGCCTTTTTTGTGAATGTTATGGACTCACCAATAAACTCAAGAGGTGCACTCCATGATGTCCCTAAGAACCTTGAGAATTTTTTCCCAAGATTCATCTATGGTGAAACACGAACTACTGAAGATCATGTCAAGGTATTCAAAAAAATTTGCAACCGAAAGTAGGTTGCTAATGAGGATGTGGTTCTTTGTTTATTTCCCTACTCTTTCGGGGAAATTTCCTTCAATTGGTATGTTAATTAGCCACTTGGGTGCATTGGAGATTGGGACGCATTTGAAAAATTGTTCTTGAAACAATTTAAAACATTCATCAATCTAGTTGTGATACATCAACAATTTATATCAATCAAAAGAGACCCAGCTGAGATAGTTTCTCACTTCAACCATCACTTTTATATGGCTTGCCACAAGTTGGAAATGCCATACACTATACAAATTGAAGCCATTATTCATATTTATCTAAATGCTTTGGGTCATCTTACTGTGATTTTTCTGAGAAGAGTTCTTGTAGCAAATATTGACACATTGGATAAAGTTTTCACAGAGGAAATTACATTTATGAAGCAAGCCAATCCTAATGGAGGAGGAATGATGCTTCCAATGCAAGTAGTCACTAGAATACCAACATACCCCATGGGAGCACCCAATGGTGCTTAACTAGTTCATACCTATGAATCCAATTCCATTACAATAGGCACCCACTCCACAAAATCAAGCAATAACATATCCAAGATATGAGCCTCCAAAAACATCTTTCTTTGAACATGAGGCTATAGTTCGCATGGAAACAAACAATAATCTCATTTCAAAATTTGGTCAAATGAAGAAGACTATGTCACAAATGAACAATGAATTGACATGTCTTATATTGTCACAAGGACAAAATAACAACTTCCAAAGAAACAAAGCTAGCCCTTACAACAACAATTTTGGTCAAAATTACAATAGGAACTTCAACACGAACAATTCAATGGGATCAATAACAACAAAAATGTACGAAACAATAACAGAAGAAACAACTTCAATCCTCATGATCGCAACAATGGCTTCCAAAGATAGAACCAACAATGGAACACCTGTCCGAATAACAGAAGCATTCCTACTGATAACAAAAACAATAATGTTCAATATGCTGATATCAATTAGTATGATGATAGCCAAACTATGCTTAACAATGATGGTCCTTACTATAATGGTAATCAAGAGGTGAATCAAAATTCATAGGTAAATGAAAATCCTCTTCCTATACAATTCAATGCTTTGCTATTGGAATCCTAGAACTCTGCATAAAATGCACAAGTGGAACAACCAATGAGTGAGGAATTCTCATTCCCATTTAGTCAGGAACCTAATATTCAGCATGATGAGATGTTTTCTTTTTGTAATGACAATCAAAATATGTATAATTTGAGAAATAGAAAGTATCCCTTGATGGATGGAATTCCTCCCAGTTTGCAACCAACTCCACCTAATCCAAGAGCAAGTAACAATCTACCACCATTAAGACTAGTGTATGAAGGGTAACATAATCAGAATTTAGTTAATGTACCAACCATATTGAAGAATCCCACTTGGTCCCCTGAAAAGTACAATGTGGTAGAGGATTTGAAAAGGACTAAGGCCAATATGTCCATGTTTGACATGTTACAAAAATTTTCACAACAATGAGAAGCTCTTATGAAGACATAGGATCATACAAAGGTTTCCCACAATATGAATGTCATTCCTAAAAAGACAATATCTCAACAAGTAAATGTTGTAGAAGCGATGCCCACTATGTTCAAAGACAAAGTTAAGGTACCCTTATTTTTGCTTGGCATTAGGATATATGGGAAGAATATTCAAAATAGTCTTGTTGATTTAGGAGCTTCATGTAACGTAATGCCATTATCAATAGCTCAAAGGCTACAAGTCAATCCTCAACCCTCTAATCAAGTGCTGATACAATTGGATAAAATAGAGGTAAAAGTATTTGGTGTGTTGAAAGATGTGCAGATACAATTGACAGTTAACCCTTAGATTTAGGATATTATTGATATACATGTAGTTAATATCTTGGAAACATATGGATTTCTCCTGAGTAGAGAATGGATGAAATGTATGAGAGGATGGTTTTCTATTGACTTCACTCAATTATGGTTTCCATGGAGGGATTGAACAATCAAATCAAGATAGATGTTGAGTCCAAACTAAAAACAATGATCACAAATTACAATGCCTTGAATGAGATAGAATTCTTACAATTGGATTTGGGTTCATACAAAGTGATGGTATTGGATATGGTTCTAGACAATACACCTCAAGGTTGGAATGAAGAACCTAAGGTTCCCTTACCCAAAAGTCAAACTATGAAACAATTCATAGATAGTATGGTGACTAATTTACAATGTTTAGGAGAGGAAGCTGATCCCAGATTCCTCCCCCTTCCAAGATTTTGTCGGTTACAAAAAGTTAGTCACTCTGAATTTGAATGTTCATCATGTCAAGAAGTAATAGTGAAGGTACTGACACACATAATGGAAAATAAGGATAAAAACACCTCAACAAATGAACTCATAGAAAGCCAAAATTTAGTGAACTCATCCAACCTTACTGAAAATATTGAAGAAGAAATTGAAGATTTAAATGTGTCATATAGTGATACCTCCTCAAATGGGGGAAGTTTGTCTTCTCATCCTCCAAGGATGATTAAAGTACAAATGAGAAGATGATATGTGAAAGGTAAAGGGTGGACTTCAATAGTCATTCATTCTGAACCTAAAGTTGAGGAAATCAAAGAACTAATAGGGGAAATTCAAGATAAACAAGAAAAACACACACTTCCTCTATCTATAGATTATGAAGGGTACTCATCAAGTCCTACACAACAAAAGTTACAATGGGTTCCTAAGAAATACTCATTCAAGGCTCAAGTGAAAGAGAAGTTAAGGAAAAATAAGCATAAAGTCAAAAAACCCAAGGAAAATGCAATTTGGACACTCTGCTTTGATGGTTCCAAGTGCAAGATGGGAGCCAGTGTAGGTATCAAATTGGTCAACCAAAATGGTAGGTATTTTTGTGCCCCATATTGGTTATAGTTTAGATGTACTAACAATGTTACAGAATATGAGGCATTAATTTGAGGACTTCTCTTTGCACCAGAGAAAGGAATCATAGCTCTCAAAATTGAAGGAGATTCTCAATTGGTTATATGACAAGTAAAATCTATATAATCTTGCAATGATAAGAGATTACTTTCTTACAGCAAAAGGGTATGTAATATATTGGATGATTTGGAAGCTTTAAACATAAAATCAATTCCAAGAAGAAAGAACATGGTAGCAAATGCTCTTGCCATTTCAGCAAGTTCTTTATAGCTAGTTGAAAGAACCAAGTTGATTTTTTTTTTAGTAGAATTGGTTGTTGTTCCATCCATTCCTAATAATATCACAAAATTTTAGGTCTTTCAAGATGATCAACATATACTTGAGTTTATCCTATGTAATCACCATTTTGAAGGACAATAAATTTATGATACACCAAATGACAAGCCTAGAGATGATGAGCATGAGGATGAGGACTTGATTCTTAATCTAAAGACCAACACTATTCCAAAGGGAATGGTTTAGCTTTAATGCATCTTTGATCATGATGGATTGACACTCAATAGAAGGTAAACTCAAGAAAGGGAATTGAATAATGTGACTCATACAATTTGGGTACTGATGAAGAGCCAAAAATGGTACAGATAGGAAAAGCATGCAACTCGTAGGAAAGGGAAGACATGCTCAAATTACTCACTAAGTATAAGGATGTCATTGCTTGGAGCTATGAAGAGCTCAAGACTTATGATCCTAAGATTATCACACATGACATCTCTCTGAAACCCAATGTCAAACCATTCCAACAAAGACAAAGATGGTAAATCCTATCATAGAACAACTGATCATAAAAGAAGTAAAGAGGCTACTAGATGCTAAGATCATATATCCTATCTACCATTCCACATGGGTGGAAAATTGTAATGAACCCTTTTTGGGGTCATTCATTTATGTGCAACTTTTTCTTTAATTTGTATCCTTCTGCCATATTTTCTCCGATAATATTTAGAAAATAGGGACAATTAAGTCACAAAATCCAATTGCAAAGACTTGTTTCCAAAAATCCTTTGGAAATATGAAATGGGGGTGCTCTTCCTAATTTCTTTCCTTAATTATATGCAACTGACTTGTGAAGAGGCCAATGCTTAATAGAGTGATCCAATAAGGATGTATATGAAAAAAAAGAGTAATTGATTATGAAATGAGAATGGGATTGACCTCCATTATGTATCTTGCAAGATTGAAGAGTTGCATGGTTTTGAATTTTTAAGAGACATATCTCTTCCTAATCGTATCTCTTCCTGACATAAGAAGATATGTTTGTTATAGAAATTGCATCTCTTTATGATACCAATAAGACTATAATGCAAATCACTTTTCATAATTAATGATTAAGCACTACTCTTTCCAATTGTTGTTAACATAATCATCCTTAACCAATCCTTAATTGGTCCTTCTTATACAATGCTAATATTTTTTCCCTTATTTGGTGTTTCTAATATAATAGTTAGCACATATACTAATATGAGCTCAATTATTTATAATTGATTTATTTATTAAACTAAAATATATATTAAATTATAATCATGTAGGTTTCATTATTTATTTTGAATAATTATTATTTATTTATCATCTTATTCATCATGTTAATTATGTTATGCTCATATCATATTGTCATAATTTTGATTACAAGTTAATATGCAATTTATAATTGTTAATAATATTTTATTATAATCATCTTTATTATGATATTCTTCTTTTGATTTTATAATATTATCATAATATATTTAATAATATTATTATAAGACTATAATAATATTATGATATTATTATTATGTTTACTTGTTAATTATTCCTTCCTGGCTACTATCATATTATATGATTATTATCAACATAATTATTATAATATTATGTTCTCTTTTTTAAAATTTTATTATTTCTTTGACTCATTATATTATTAAATTTTATTTAAAAATAGGGGACATGACACAAATTTTTTTCCCGTGCAAAAGAAGACTAGAGAGATTTTTCTTTGTGTTGACTTTCATAATTTGAATCTAGCATCCCAGAAAGACAATTATCATATACCCTCACTTGATGAGGTTTGCAAATTGTAAATGGTTCAAAAATGATGTCTTTCCTAGAAAAATATTATCCTATATGATCAGGTAATGGTCAATGAAGGGTCGATGAAGAAGATAGGCTAAAGATAGCTTTCACAACCAAGTGGGGAACTTTTTCCTATAGAAGAATGCCCTTTGGATTGATTAATGTAGGAGCTATGTTTCAATGAGTGATGGATGAAGCTTTCAAAGGATTGATTAACAGAGATGTATAGTCATCTACATGGATGACTTAACTATCTTTTAAAAAGATCAAAGTACCCACATTGTTGATCTAAGACATGTATTCAATAAGTGTCATAAATGCCACATATCTCTCAATCCCAAGAAATGTTCATTTGGCATTACTAAAGGAAAGCTCTTGGGATATTTTATTTCTAAACTTGGAATCTCTATTGATTTAGATAGAGTTGAATCTATTCTAAAATTAGCACATCCACACAGTTGAAAGGAATTGAAGTCTTTCTTTGGGAAGATAAATTTTGTATGAAAATTCATAAGTGGATTTGTCGAGATAGTTCATCCCCTTAATGATTTAATCAAAATGGGGGCTAAGACAGAATCAGTTCTATAGATAAAGAAATCATTTTAAGATATCAAGGTTGCCATTTCTATGGCCCCAATCTTGGTGAGTCCTAATTACGAGTTTCCTTTTATGATCTATTCTTTTTCTTCCAAACACTCTTGTGCAAGGATCCTAACATAGAAAAGGGAAAAGGAAGATGAAAGACCAATTGCTTTTATGGATTTTCCTTTGAAGAATTTAGAGTTGAATTATTCAAACCTTGATAAACAATCTTTTATGTTAATCAAGGTAGTAAAGAAACTCCATCACTACATACTAACAAGTAAGGTGTATGCAATTGTACTTGATCTAGTAGTAAAGATACTTTTAATGGAGAATGAAATTAGAGAAAGGAGAGGAACATGGATTGCCATACTTCAAGAATTCAATCTCAAAATTCAATCTATGAGGTTAGTTAGAGGTCAAGGGTTGTCAAAAATGATAGCTGATAACTAGGATGGAAATGAAAAGGAATTCAAGTTTGATGATGAAATGAATGAGGATGATTAGATGAAGATGGTTGTATCGCAAGTTCACATTAATCAAGGAGTGGTGATAGATGTTTGGTATCAAGACATAGTTTATTATCTTCTACAAGACCAATTCCCAAAGTGGATGAATAGTTCACAATGTAGGGGATTTTAAATGAAGTGTGAATCTTACATGTTACATGACAACAAGTTGTAAAATAGAAACTATGAAGGGATTTATTTAAAGTGTTTAGGCCATGAGGAAGAAAAAGAGGTCTTGGAACACTTTCATGATAAGTATGGTATATGACATGGTTTGGAAAAAGCAATGACCCACATGATTCTAAGATTAGGTTATTTTTGGCCTTTGATATTCAAAGACACTTTCAAGCATGTATTCTTTTGTAATATTTGTCAAATTAGTGCCAATAGAGAAAGGAATTTGGCAATGCCCTTATAGCCTATGTATGAGATACACCCATTCGCCAAGTGGGGATTGGATTTCATTGGTCTTGTCAACCCACCATCATCAATTGGACATGCATTTATTCTCACATCTATAGATTACTATACATAATGGATAGAAGTAGAAACATTCAAAAATTGCACTACCAAGGTGGTGACAGACTTCTCAAAAGAACATATTATTACTAGGTTCAAAATGCCATTCGCTTGTGTGTGATAATGGGTCTACTTTCACATCTTCATTCTTGACTCAATGGGAATTCGAAATTCAAGTCATTATCAAGTTCTTTCCAAATTACTACCTGCAAGGAAATGGGGTAGCAAAATCTATAAACAAGAACTTGATGATGGTAATAAGATGATTATTGAAGGAGAACCCTAGGGATTGGCATACATAGGTCAAATATGCTTTATGGATAGATCGAGTGAGAGTCAAAAATGCTTTGGGGATTTCTCCATATTTTCTTGTCTATGGACAAGAGCCAGTGTTCTCACTTAATCTCAAAATTTCAGTTTCAAAGTTCATGACTGGTAAGCTAAAGATGTTGATGAAGTAGAAATTAGATTGATGAATCTTTTAGAGATGGATGAAAAATGAGCAATTGCATTGGAGCACATGGCTAAACATCAAGCTGTTGTGAAAAGATGGTTCGACAAGATAGTCATGATTAAATTATTTAGGATTTTTTACCTTGTCCTACTCTAGGATAAGGCAAAAGAAAAGTTGGGCAGCCATACTAATTTTCAATGCTTGTATATAGGCCCTTATCAAATCACAAAATTTTTGGGAGAAAACACTTTTAGGCTCAGTTCCTTATGGGGGGATTTCTTCCCTTGCCCATAAATGGGTAGTTTCTGAAGCATTATTTTGAAGCCTAAAAGACAAAAGAAAAAGAAAAAATTAGTTAGATTTCATTCCTGCATTTAGCTTAGATTTTTTATTCCTACAAGTGTGTTTGCTTTTATGTTTTGTGTTTTCTTTCATGTGGTGTTTTTTCTTTCAGTCGTGTGTTTCCTTTCAAAGTTGCATCAATCATGAGGGGTAGGGTGTACTTGAGATTTTTTCTCAAGATTTTATTAACCACTCTTTGGTTCTGATTTCAGGAAGAGGTATTTCTTTGTCAAAACATTTGGATGATTGTGTGTTTTATACCAACTGAGCAACTGACATTTCTTGTGGAAATAGAGGATTTTCAATCTAGAAATCAGAAGCCCAGACCAACAAGTTCTCAACACTTTGCAAATTTAAAAATTTGATTGTTTTAGGTGCTATTGAATTGAAGTTAAAAATGATGAGAGATGATCCAAACACCAATTGGTTCAAACAAGAGGGGTCTCCTTGATAGGTTGCTAAGATCATTGAGTGGTGTGAGAGTTTCTAAAAGTTTTGAAAGAGGAATGCAAGGGGTGTTCATAAGAGACTGAATTCAAGAAATGACACTGATGTTCTGACTACTTAGTCTAAGCATAGTCAGGATATAGAAAATAAAAAAGAGAGAAAAAAAGAAAAGAGAAAAGTATGGTGTTAAGACTGAAGGATTCTAAAGATCTGAAATGGAAAATGATATGTTCTAAAAACAAAGTATCTTGTATTCAAAATATTGCTTCATAAAAAGTAACATTCTAAATGACATGGAACAATTATTCAAATGGCCAAGAAATTAAAAGAATGGGACATCCCTCCAAGAGCCCTTGAACTAATTCTCTCAGCTAATCAGGTAATTGATTGATAAATAGCCTTCATGGAGATTCTAAATGAATGAGCTAGGAGGAGTGGAAGATTGCTTCAAGTTGTCAGAAAACTTTGATGGACTACATCTTGATATGTCAAAAGGAATGAGTACACAAATCACACACACTAAGCTTGAAGGTTTTGAATTCTAAGATTTTGATTGCTAAGTCATCTGAAATGCACTCAAGGTGTCTGAAGTTTGGTTGGTGTTTGACACACGTTGGAGGAATGTTTTCTAATGAAGCAATACCTTGGTCATTTCTTCCTTTTGTTGGGGCTAATTTTTGTGGTGTCCACAACACACACCCCATCCCTCACTAGGAATGGGGACCCCCTATTCTTTTTTCTAACTCCCAGACTCACAGTTTGAAAGTTGGGAGAAAGTATTAGAGTTGTTAAAAAAATCAAAAATCAAAAATTGGAAAAGTAAACAAATTTAATTTTTTTTTTTTTAAATAAATAATAAATCATGTGATGTGTGGACATGTAGGCAGAGTGCGCGATGCACATTAACATGCACACCAAGGCACAGTGCACACTCAGCTAGCATAGGAGGGGGTTATAAAAGCCCCCAAACCCTCCAAATGCATATCCTTGGTTTCATTTTTTTTGCATTCGCTGGGCAAGAAAGAGGTAAGATGCACATTTTTTTCTTCGTGTGCTACACGTTGCGTGCAGTGCACATACGTCACATCTTGCGATGCTGCACAGGCACCTCCCCCACTCTCCATCTTCGATGCCACTATAAAACACAAGCCTTGGCATCTTAGTGTGCCGCACTTTGGGCATCACTTTCATTGTGTGCTTGGGTGCCACTTCAACTATGCCTCCAAGTGCCACACTTTAGGTGTCGCTTTAATTGTGCACTTGGGTGCCATGCTCTAGGTGCCACTTCCATCACACTCTTAGTCACCACTCTATCACTGCGCTTCCAGGCACCATGCTCTAGGCATCACTTCCATTGCACACTTAGGCACCACTATCAATGTGCCTTTAGCACCACTTTATTATGAATCCCTCCAAGCACAGTGCGCCACATGGTCATTGGGTAGCAACACATTTTTTCTTAGGGTTTTGAAAGTTTTAAAAAATTAAAAAATATTTTTAAAAAAAATATATATATGAATTTTTTTTAAAAATAAAAATTATATATATATATAATTTCAAAAATAGTTTAAAAAGGTAAAATTTCTAACAAAAAAAATATAAAAAGAAATAAAAAGGGATAAAATAAGAAAATAAGAAAATAAAAAAAATGCCCAAAAGGGGCATTTTTTTTCTTTTTGCTTATTTTAATTCATAGTCAATTTTTATGTTTTATCTTTTGATTAATAAATGTTTTTTTCTCATGATGTGCAGGTGACGAAATGGCATCCATATCTAGAGTAGCGCCCAAACCTATAGTCTTCAAATTCCAAGGCACACCCTCGAAGTCAAGATTCCATGATGACCACATAGATGTTTGAGATACTGACCTGGGGCACACAAATCTAGGGGAATTCCTAAGAATTTTCAACAAGCCAATAAAGAGATTAGCCTTCATATCTGCATTGATCTTTTTTAGATTGGTGAACACAGTGTCAGATCCTATATCGGTACAAGCAGTGGAGCTAATCATGGCTCTATCACAACACTTTCTTCCTAAAGAAAGGGTAGTCAAAAGTGTCCCAAGAGAATTTGTGTTGGACCTTTGACCTGATAACATTGGGAGGGTCTTCCATCATCCAAGAGAAAACCAATTCATGAAACTATCATATGTAGTAGCTGAGAGATGGTACAAGGAACATTAGCAAGAGGCAATTGGCATCGTACAGTCTTCATACCTCATTGAGAGCCCTTCTTGGGAAAAGATAACAGGAAAGGTAGATATGACTTGAGGATACATGAAAACATTGGATACTCTATCATGCTCCTAAGAAAAGTCATGGGCTTACCTATATTGACCCACCTCAGCACCTTCATGGTCAACTTCATTGAGACCATCAGATAGGAAAATATACCATTGGATTGGGCCACCATACTTAGTGAAAACTTGTGTGAACAACTAAGGACAGTGAAGGATAAGAAGAAGTTTTACATGACTTCTTACATGGTATACCTTCTTGTAGCAAGGGTGGACAACTATTCTAGTTTGTACAGGAGAGGTAGTATGCAAAACCCTAATGCCTGGCCATACATAGTTTACCCTCAGCTGGTGAAGATGAAACTCTCACCGCAGAGCAAAGAATACAGAATCGTGAATGATGCATTCATCTTTTCAATCATTTGATTCATTGAGGGAGAATATGGGAAGAGGTTATTTGATGAAGCCAAAGCACAAGTCATAGCTCTCAGAGCCTACTTCATCCAGTTCAAAATGTTCACATATCTATAGGTAGCTGATGCTTCTATCAATCCTAAGAAGCTCCCGAGATACCGAAGTGACAAACTAGTACTATTGAAGATTTTTTAGTGAATTGAGTTAGCCTATGAGAAGATAAAGAGGTAATGAAGACCTTGCTATGCATGGCCATTGGTCATTGGACCATATCAGGTGAAGAGGAAATAGGATATTCTATCCTTTGAGTGGGATATGGAGAATTATCCTCTTGAAGAATATAACTCTCCTCAACCATACTTTGACAATGTTGGAAAAGTGGAGAGTTTGGTAGGAAAGGACTTCCATCATGAGGATGATGTTGAAGATCACTGGATGAATGCCACAAATGGCTATGATGTTTGCATAAGGGACTATTGTAGGATGACTTTGTGTCTAGCAAAGAAGGCTCTCTAGTTGAACATCCCTAATGAGATAAGGCAACTAAATTCTAAGGAGCTACTGGACCCCTTGTTCAATGTAGATAAAATTGGTGAAAGGACTATTTTGAATGTATAGGTTGATAGGGAAGAAGGGGATGATATTAATCATCAAGTGAGGCGTGTCATTAAAATGACAAAATATTGGATGAAGAAACCTTTTCCACTTGATCCAATTCCTAACACAGTGATCTTCCATGAATATGCTCACCCAGAAAGAGGTAGAGGAAGGAAAGTAACAATCCCTACCTTTGCAGCTCAGTGTCCTATCAGGCCTAAAATAGTTTACCAGCTTGATCACCTAGTTGGATATTATCACCCTCATGAAATGAAGGGAAAGAACAAAAGAAAGATGACCTCTCCTCAAAGGATTCAGATAGAATAGGCACCTCCCTAGAAATAGGAATGGAGCCCACAAGGGTCTCAAGATACTACAGCTGCCCAGGTCCAAGATGAACCATAGTTGCCTCCTGTTGTGTGTAGCCAACCCGAAGAGGGAGAGATTCTACAAGTCTCCATTCCTCCTATGCAAGATGAGCCAGCTTCTCCTTCTACCTCTGAGAAACATAATAAAATGTTTAAGATTCTAATGAAGAAATTTAAAAGGATTAGTAGAATATTAGTGCCTAATCCATCTATTCTTGAAAGCATTTTGGAAGGAGACAAAGAGGAGGAAGAGGAAGAAGGAGTGCCCCTATAGGGAAGAACTCCACTAGCTAGAGCCATAGAGTTGCAAAGGAGAAAGGGTGCCACGAGTACCCTACCATCCACTCAATTAGAACCATTAGAGCTCTTTTCTTCAGAAGATGAAGTATAGTAGTGGGTAGATGAGTAGAGTGAAGAGAGGAATGATGTTTTCTCAATGTTAGATTTTGATTTTATGCCTATAGGTAAAAATTTGATTGGTGATAAGATCAAGGACACCCCTATAGGTGAACCTCAATGGGAAGATTAGATGTAGATGTTAGCAAATACATAGGGTCCTGATCTAACTCCTTCATCTCCACCATGAGTTACAATGGTAGAAAAGGGCTTAGTGACTCCTCCACCTTAGAGTTCAGAGGAAAAGAATGTTTAGAAGGAACCATTATCAAAGGAGATAATAGAACAAAAGATGACTAGTGAAGTGTTAGGAGGACAAATGGTCAAATATTCTCAACCACTTTTCCAAGACACTAAGGTTTAGGCTACAAGATCCATTGAGACTAAGGTTATAGAAGAAGAGCCCTCCCAATAGGATACAACTCCCACCAGGAGCAATAAAGGGAAGGAAGTTGCAAAACATACTCCTTCATCATCAAGAGCCAAGTCCTCTACAGGACTCATCCCTAGATGGATTCAAAAGGAAATAATGAGGAGTACTAAGCCTCAATTTTGTGCTTCAAAGGAAGACATTTGTGACATTGCAGATATCTTGAACAAACCTGAGTCTCCATCACATGAGGCAACACCATTGGCATTTGTCACCACCATAAGGAACCAGGATTTATTTGTACAAGTGGCTCTCCCTCCTAAAGGCATAGATGTGGAAGGCCTTAGTATTGAAGATTATGAATTGAAGGATGTTATGTTGGGAAATCCTAGATAGGATTCAGCCTAACAAATGATGACTATGGGATTCAAAGAGGTTCTTAAGTACATCGAACAAGAGGAGATTGAGCTCCATGCACTTTGAAGGAAATTCAAGATCCTAAAGGGATATCTAGCCAAATTCGTTAGTCCTCTTGATCCTAAACACCTAGAGCATACTTTGAACATTGTACTTAAAGAAGGGGGAGGTGTATAACTTGATCCATTTTTGAAGGCTTGTCAAGAGTGCAAGATTTTTTTTGAGAAGAAAGGTTTTACAATCATCATGGGGAATTTGAAGTTACTAGATGCTATGCAAGAGAACATGAATAAGATCATAGCAATTTTGAAGTAAGAATTTAGTATCATGCATGAGGTACATGCCTAGAGTAAGGATTTTTAGACTCTACAAGCCATAAAGGACCAAAAATATTGGGTTTTGATTGATTTATATACCAGAGAAGAATTAGACATGATTGATGATTAGATATAGAAAATAGTGGATAGCAATAAGGTAATGGAGACATTACATGAGGAGATCCATTGGCTCAAGTACCAAGCCTAAGAGAAAATTTTGGAAGTAGAGAAAAACTAAAATGATGCAAGCTTGGATTTTTTTGAAGAGGAGGAATGAGAAAAGTTGTGATGCATAGAGATAGTAGCAGAAAATTTTAGGAAGATTTTTGGTGGAGTTTTCTAATGATGAGGACATCTAACAAGCCTTTGGGATAGAAGAAACCCTATTAGAGTTGTACAACAAACTTAGAGATTTTGTAGAGACCTGAATTGAAATGAACAAAAATTGATAGAAGGTCAAGGACAACTATGAGGCTTTATATCTTCTATATGAACCTAATATTACTAAGATGATAGAGAAAGTTAAGATCAAACATCCAAACATAGCTTTAGGATGAAGAAGGACAAAACCCAAATGCCAGAATTTCAATTTTGACACTTAGTTAAATTTTCAAATTTTTGATCCTGTCAAGGTCCACAACTCTATAGGTGTGTAGGTCCATAGGTACATAGGTCTGTAGCTCCACAATTCAAAGGTGCACTATTAGTTAACTACTTGTTCCAAAAATAGCACTTTCCATCCAATAGGAGTGCATCCTAACAACAGTTTAACTTCGACACATGCCTAGTGAAGGACTAGCTTTTATTTTTCACACCTCCAAATGCTCCTACTTCAATTGAAGGCTTCCTCCTACTTTCTCTCTTCTATTTTATTTTCTTTTGATATGTAAAGGGCTCATGCATCCAATTAATAAATAAAATATGTATGGATTCCCTCTAAGAACTAGATTAATTGTTAGTCTATATATATTTAGTTTGTTTTAATGTTTTTAAAGCATTTTATTGCATGGAGATACATCACACTCTCAACACAAATTGAGGAGATGATTTCTTATAAATACCCCATTGTAAAATGTAATAAGGGCCACCATTATTATGCAATAAAATTATGCTTTTCGAGCTCGCATTGGGAGTGAAGTTATTCTTGCCTGAATGTGTCATTGTTTTGTGAATTTTGTTCATGAGATTGTGATTGAGCCAAAGGTTTATTGCATTTTTTTTGGTTGTGCGATCTTTTAGTTCTTGTGTTTGCTACAAATTTTATGAATTCTACTAATGTAACGAGCTTGAGAAGAGATCATCAAATTGTGCTTACATAGCCTTTTATCTCGCATGAGTGCACTTTCTATGGCGTTGTGATTTGATGAAAGGTGAAATATCATAAAATTGCTAAAGTTTCCCACTAACGATTGCATTAGTGGATTCTAGGAAGCGTTGGTCCTATTTTCATTAGTTTGCTACCAATTTCTTCGAAAGTTTAACTTGCAACATGTTGTTTTCTATAGCTTATGTCCATTTAGGATTTCAATTTCAAGTTATTTCAATTTCATGTTATTTTCTTTCTGTTTTGTTATTCTCTTTGCTAACCCCTTGTTAGAATAGGAACTAATTTTAGTTGCACTATTAGAATTGCATTCATTAAAAAACTAGAAAATACAAAAATATTGTTCTTTTGTGTATTATTTTGAGAGTGAATAGATTTACTTCACTCTGAAATCATAATAGAACCAGCAAAGGCCTCCTTGTGAACAATCACATTTATCTTCAACTGAGCAGATTTTGGTACATCACAAGACAAATACTAAACCTTGGAGTTGATCCCAAAAGGATTAGCTTTTCAAGAGAGGAATTGCACAATGAATTCCTACCATTGACCTCATGCAAAATGACCGCCCAACAATCACCTTCTTTAGGAATTATTAGATATTATATTATTTTATCAAGACTGGGGCAACCTAATTGCTTTAGACCCTTCTTTGTGCCATCTATAATTAAAAAATATCTTCAAAATAGTGTTGTGCCAACATTATCAAAGAGGGGCAAAATGTAGACACCTAAATCTGATCACATAAATTTTTAATCAAATTTAGTCATCTTCTAAAGCATATTTAATTAACTATTCAATATTTAATTATTTTAGCACTATCCCCTAATTAATTATAGCCTAGTTAATAAATTAATAGACAACCAATAGCCAATTTTATTTATCAAATCCCCCTTCCTCTATTAAATTAAATAAATGCAAAATTGATTTAATTTAATTTCAAAAACTCCTCTCTATTTAATTAATTTAATTAATTAAATCCCTCTACCCACATGCTAACCCTTCAACCCATCAGTTACCTAAACTCAACTCATGCACAATAATTTTTCATTTAAATAAATAATTTATATATTTAATTAAATCTCATGTAGCAATAACTCCTCTTTTGATTAAATAATTCATTTATTTAATTAACTCTGATGCACTAAATATCCTTCTTTTAATTAAATAATTCATTTAATTAATTAAATATCATGCACCAACAATTCTCCTTTTAATTAAATAATTTATTTATTTAATTAAGCTCACCCACTAACCCTTTTCTCTAAAAAAATCCTTCCACCTCCCACATCCTCTAATTAATTGAAACACATTACCTCCTCTTCCATGTCTAAAATCCCTCTCCAGGTCACTTGCATAATTAAGGCATGCTTTATTCCCTCTAACTCAAGCCCAAGTCCACTCTCATGGCACATCTCCCTTATCCACCTCTAAACATAGAATTCTATCACATCCACCTATAACAGTCAACTAAATCCTATCTCACAACTCACTTAGTTAACCATCTATCAAGAATTCTCATCTCCTCCTCACCAAATTGCCTGTAAATTGAAGCTCTTTCTCCTCACAAATCATCTACCTTCCAAGTAGAATTATTATACTTTTTTGAGAGATAATTACTTTTAAAGTCCTATTTAGCAATATTCAAATGTCCATGTATCTATGATCATCCATTGTAACCTTGGGTCAACCCCCTTTTCTTGTGGCTACTTTCTAATAAATAAAAAACTTAAATTCCTCCTTCAACCTATACAAAATTTGTCTTCCATGCATTTGGTGTTCCTTTTTTCTTACTTTAGATTAGTATGTCATAAAAATATACAATCAAAAAAATTCCAAAGAATTTATTCAAAACCTCATTCAGAATTTTTATAAAAGCACTACGTGCATTAGTTAATAACTAAAAAGAATAGCCAACCACTCATACAAAGATTCATTTGTATTCAATGAAGTCTTCCATTTATCTAATCCTAATCTGATGATCCACTCTTCAAATAAATATTTGTAAAATAATTTTATCTAGTCAAATGTTTTAATATGTCATCCATCCTAAGAAAGGAAATTTTTTACTTAAACTATTATTCTATTTACAACTGTAGAATTGTACTATGCATTATACATTCTCCATTATTTTTAGTTGGAAATATAGTAGGTACTATGAAAGAACTCAAAATTTATTTTATCAAACCTTTCTCAATCAAATCATTTACTTCTTTTTTTAATTCTTCATTATCTAAAAGCATTAGTCTAGGTGGTTCTTTATCAGGCAAACCAACTCTAGATATGTAATCCTTACAATGACTTGTAGTTCTCACATGGACTAAACCATTAGGTACATTATATAAAATAACATCTTGAAATTCTATCAAGAAAGATCTAATCTTAGGTGCATGGTCAAGTTCATCTTATTTCTCAATCTTTCTAGGAATCAAAGAAAAATAAAATGTTTCTTCATTTGCTTAATAAATTGAACTCCTTCAACCAAGAAAACTCTAATTGTAGTACACTGATTCTTCTCAGGTTTCTCAATCAAAGGCAAAAATATTTTTTTCTTGCCATTACCCAAATGATATATTGATTTAATCTACCACCATGTAAATATCTTCTATCATGTTGCCAAGGTCTTCCCAAAAGAATATGAGAAAAAACCTAAATAAAGATAAGAGAAAGGCTTAGCTCATTATTCCTTGTTTTTATTTTTATTTTTTGTATTTTTATGTTAATAAATTAATATATATCCCATGGGGATCATTATGTTGATGCTTCTTGGACTTGGTCTATTCCTAGATGGTTTATTTAGGTAAGATTTATATATAATTATAATATCATAATAACTAAAAACTACAATGGATATAGATATAGAGATACTTTAGTTTTAGGGGGGTTCTTATATCAAGAAAGGGGGTAGGTTAATCTAATGGTAATGGATTATAGTTGATGTTTAGTTGAATTTTTTTTCTTTGCTTTAGCCCCCATTTTTTAAGCTTTTAATATTAGAAATATCACATGAAACCTCATCAAAGTAGTTCTCTATCTTGAATTTCACATGGCATTGTTTGCATATCAATAATTTATGTCCATCCATGATCTAAGAAATGTGATAATAGATAGGGTGCCTTAATCTCTACAACTTCAACTTAGATACAAAAACTTCAAATGCCAAATTATCAAAATTACCACTATCAATGATCATTTTGAATTTTTTTTTTCAATGTTACATCCAATTTTTAAGAGGATTTTTCACAAAATATGTTCACCATTCAACTATGCCTTCCACAAGTTTCCTTGCATCATCTAGTTCTCTTCATTCTCTCATTCATGTAGAAGATCAATAGCTTTCTCTTGAATTAAAAAATTTCTGCTAGTTATAATTTGTGTCTTCTTTCATAAAATGTACATTCAAAATCTCTATGTCCTTCTCATTTAAAACAACTTGTATTAGACGAATATCTATCTTTTCTCTTTCCATTACTTTTATTCCTAGTGTAAGTAGAAGAATTAACTCTAGTGTAGTTACCACTTACTCTCTTAGCATTCCTCTTTCTATTCAAATTTACCTATGTCATAATGTGTATTCTCCTCTCCTCTAAAATCTTCCATAAGATTTATCTCTTCTCCTCTAAAATATTCACGTCTTTCTCTTTGTCTATTTTCATGTTACTTTATTAATATCTCTTCAACTCTTAGGGGATATAAGAATTCTTCTTCAACCCTTTCCATCTTTCCAAAAATAATATCATGTTGTATATAAGTCTTGAAGCCATTTAAATATATACAAACCTTCTCAACTCCATCATCAACATGTCTCAATCTAATTTCCAACTTATATAATTTCCCATTATAATGTTTTTAATTATAGGTAGGAAAGGTTAAGTACTAAGGGGTAGGAGGTGGGGGTGAACTCGTACTTAAGTAGTAGTTTCAATTTTCACTATTTAATTGATAGTCTAATTTTGCATTAGTCCAATAGTCTATATCTAGCCAATAGCATAATCATTTAACCATTAATAATTCATATGAATGAAAGTGGATAATAATTTTGAATTTCATACACACATAACACATTGATTTTGGTAAAGTAAAAGGTTAGAGGGAAAAAGTGTGGCTGGGATGGCACCCACAATTTTTTCACTATGGTAAAATAGTTTTTCAAGTTAGGAATACAATATTTGATGCAGGAGGGTGTAAGGGCAATCTTGCATCACCCAAAAATATTTTATTTTTAGTCTTTTCTATTTTAATAAGGACTAGTAAACAGGGTGGTTACTATTTATGGGAACTTTTTACTATTAGTAAGTTTTTCATATGAGCACAAAACATTCTGATTTTCTATAGGAAGGTTCATTTTAGAGATATAAGCCAACCATAAAAATCTCATTGCTCCAACTTAAGTATCAAAGAAGTTATTGCAGATTTTTGATGGAACAATTTGCAGAAAAATATTTAGGCTAATTGTTGGAGGCCTTAGAGTTCCTAGATGAGGTTTGAAAATATGACAAAAGGGTGCTAGCATAGTTTCAAGCCTGTAGATCAAGAGATGGCATTTCTAAAAAGCGGTTATAATAGCCAATCGGAGCAACAGTTCATGAGTTATGGCCTTCAAATTTTGGGCTACTAAAATTTCTAAAATAATTTGTTAAAGATGTATTTGGCTGACTCTATATGTTTTTTTAGGGTCTATTGGCCATAGGTATTAAGTTTGAACATCTAGAAGCTTCTTGGGTAGCATAAAACTGCCTGTTTAAGAAAGGCTTGAACATTGTCTAGGACAGGTTTGGGTGATAGTTCCCAGCTTGTCTTACAAATTATTGTACTGAAGGCAGCCATTTGGGTTAGCATGTTGTACTTATGAATAATGTAATTCCACATTTTTGGTGCAAATAATGAGTCCATATTTTCTTACATCTTCTATTGTTTCTATGTTTCTGTTATGAGTTTATGGTATTAAGGGGAGCTCCTCACATCAATATTGTTTCCTTCTAAGAAACTCACTTTGTAAGGAGTGACCAACACAATGTTAATTATATATTTTATCCTACTAAGACTACTCTACTAAGAGATTTAATCTTGTTTGCCTAAGAATTCCATTTGTAGAAAGGTTCTAGGGCCATATTAGTGATAAGTGATGTATAAATTTTACTTGTTTACATGTATAAATTTAAGTATCCCTATCTTTTCCAAAGACTTATTGCCAACCATTAATATTCAATCTATCAAACATTTTAATATTTTCCTCCTCATTAATCACATTCTTCATTTAATGTATGTGTACGTTCTTCTCATGAATTATCTAATCAAATAATATATCCAACATACAACTTTAAAGAAATGAAAGCTTTGATAAGTATCCATCTCTGAAGAACTCTATCTTTTGTACTAAGAATATAGGTAAATATAAAAATAAATACATAATATAATGCATATAAAAATATGCCATAGTTTCTCACAAAAATGTTAAAAATATAGAGAGAGTTTCAATTTCCCCTGGACAAATTATACAAGCAAAGAGTATTGCAAAAGTAGCCATAAACAAAGAACTTGAATAGTTAGAGTCCCCTCAATTAGCACCATCTGTACTACAAATATAGGAAAATAGACAATATTTTTTGGAATATAAATGAGAAAAAATATTTTGAGAGGGTGGGGGGTGTGAATTAGGATCTTAAAATTTTGACATTGAAATCAATTTCAATTAGTCATACCAAATTGATTAATAAAATTGTAATACTGAAACATAAAATAAGTTCATCACATCCATAATAGTTCAACATATAACCCATTGATTTGATTACATAGAAACATTTCAAGATGAAGGCAAACTAGGGTCAACCGACAAATCTTCACTATTGCAATAATAAAGTTAACCTTTTAATGTTATAATTTTTTAACCACAAGATATGATCTACCTAGTGAGAGGTTTGTGCTATTAAAGACTTAATAGACTATTAGGTCTTTCCTTGTTAGAGGGCTTGAAACTTAGAACAAATTAATGACTCTATTAGGAGATTTACATAGGCCTATCTAAATTACAACATAAGTGATTCAGTACCTAACACACAATATGCTTTGCAAGCTGATCTTGGATCTCCTCTTTCCTCTATCTCTCATCTAATTCTTCTAGTCTAACAAATATGTTGAGTTCTTCACTATAACTGATCTATCTCTATAACTTATTCACATGTGTGTATCATTTCAGCATTTTATTTATTCATTTTCCTCTTACAATTTTAGGGTTAGAATCCTCCTTAAATAGACTTTTTGATTGGCTGAATTTTTTTTATAGGGATCATTACCTTCTACTAATAATGCATAATCAAAATTTGATATGATAGATGAGTTTGTGCCATTACAAAATCACATATCAAAATTGCATTTCTTGAAACTTGAGTGCTCTAACACTCGATCATCTATGCTATTGCTTAGCTTCTATAAGTTTGTGTGCTTTGCACTTGATAACTTCTCAATATGATCAGTCATCATTATATTACTCAAGTTATACACTATTCATCAGCTCACATATCTGCTTGGTCTCTATTGAATTCTCAACAATCATTGTTCTTTATAGTCTAAGTATTGTTGGCTCTACCTTTACTAGATAACTTGGTCATATTGGTGACCTTGTAACCCTTCCTCATAAATGACTTGCAAATGACTAATTGTTTGGTCACTAATTAGAAACATGGGCTTAGAGATTAACAATCTCTAATTTTGACGTTAGTGGCAAAAATAATTTGTCATGAAATGATTTCTTAAAAAAATGTATTCTCCCTTGAACCAAAATGTGATACTATTACTGATATCTTCTTAGTTATCCTCCTTGATTTTATCATTGATGGTAGCTAGGGCTATTGGGGTGAGTTGAAACTTGTCAAAAAAATTCTAATGACTTGCCACAATATTGGCATAACCTTTGTTCCATCTATCTTGTTACACCTTTTCCAAAATTTGGAACTAAATGGGTAGCTTGGCAGCAAGGTCAATAAATCCAGTAATATGTGCAAAAAAAAATTCTCTCTTCAAAATTTCCTAGGCAATAGAAATAACCTTTTGAATTATATTTATGTAAGACAATAATTGAAGTTGAACTAGTGCCAACTTATTTTGTATTTCTGCATCTTTCGCTATGAGCTAAGCTAACCTTGTCTAATTGAATGTAAGTTTAGTTAATGAAAATGAAGTTGAACTTGGATTCTTGCTCAATGAGTGAAAATTGATTTTCATAGTTGCATGAAAAATATCTAATGATCATTTAGTATCTACTGTAAAGAAATCTATATAACACAATTATATGTATAAAGAAATTATTGTTTTCAAAACTATTTCCAACTATGTAATAATTTTAGAAAGCTTGGCTTGGCACTGTACAAGTTCATGTGAGACTTTCTACAATACTTTACTCTCCATTCTCCTTTCAGGCCATTTTAATAACTTCTAATTTGTTTCTAAATCCTCTATTTTAACTCTATCAACTACATAAACTAGTTGATCCAAAATTGTATGCTAATGATTTACATCTATAATATTAAAAGAATTTGTAAAAAAGTTTTTGATAGTATGTAGTATTGTCTTCTCTTTTGTTCTTTCTTTAGCTATTCTTTCTTGGCCTTTCAACTTAACAATAGTTTTAGTTGAAGCATTTTCTCTAAGGTAAGATTATTGAAATTATATGTTAGTAATTTAATTACCTTATTAAGGTCTACTGACTCATCATCATGCTCTTCTATAGGAGTCATACCCTAAGATATTGAGGGTGTATCACTAAAAAATGATAGTTTTAATTGCTTCACTTTCTCACTTGATCTCTCCTTTGGTTGTTTAAATGGTGTAGATATCACTTATTGTATAGGTGTAACTGGTGGAGGTTTTGAAACCTTTGCACTCGACGTTTGAATGAGATCTTGAGTAGCCTCTTTCTTTTTTCATGTTATTTCTTCATCTATCAACTTTGTGCTTGAAACTTTCTCAGAATTGCCTTTTTCAAAATTTGCATATAAGTCATTGGTGGCAAATATACAATTAATTCCTTACCAAGTTTCTCAACACTTGTAGCCTCTATAACTAGGGTGGCTATAGCATAATCAATTTTCTTAACTTTAAGTTTTGGATATTCAATTACCTATAATAGAATTTGATTTGTATAGAGTTGGCTTGAGTCCTTCATCAATCCTTGGATTTCCTCTTCAATCAATACATTTGGATTAGGTGGAGGGATGTGACTATCATCTTCAATTGTGATAGTATCCTTAAATTCAATTCCATTGAAAAGCTCTTCAATTTATGATACTAGCTTGGCCACTTCTTTCTCATCTCCATCTTCAAATTCTATGGCATCTTGGCCTTCCCTCACCTCTCTAGTTAGATTAAGTACTCCACATACATCTTTCTAGGAATTTAACAGTGACTTCCTCAACTTTAGGAACTTTATTCTTTGAAATTTTGTTTTCCCTATCCCTTGGTACAAGCTTTGATATAGACATATATGTCTTTCCCAAATCTAGCATGACTTGTGCCAATGATGTTTCTATTATTTTATTATTTGTGCTCAATGCCCATTTCCATTTTCCATCCATTCTATTATACAATCCCACAAGAATTCCAATTCCTAATTCCATTTATCTATGCCTAAACTTGGTCAACATATCAATTAAAGTTTCTTCAAGTTTATCATGGTCTTCATTGCTTAAAGAATCATATTGTAAGTCTTTAGGAGCTAAAATACTTTTTGATTCTATCATTTTTTCACATACCTAATCTACGCTCATTGATGGGAGTCTCCTTAAGACTTGTAGTCTGTTGGTTTCATCACACTCTATCCTTTCATCATCATTCTCCTCTTGTTCAACTATCAACTTCCTCTTTGGTTTTACTTGCTCATATGATTGCATTCTCTTCTTTGATGGACTTCCTAGTAGTAGATCAATAGTAAGTTGTGTTGACCTCATTCTAGTAGTGATAACCTTGCTCTTTGTCCTTGATAGTGTCACCATTTCTTGTAAATCTTTCTGGAGGTCTTTCTTTACCTTAGGTTCAATTATTACAACCTTCCTTAATTTTTTTACCTTCTTCTTCACAACTACAAGATCTTTTGCATTTCCTTCCTCAGCCTCTAAGTATTGACCTAATTATTGAAAATATTCAAGACTATGCTAGGTTACTGAGAGGGGAGGGGTGAATTAGTAACCTCTAAAACTTTATTGATTTTAATACTTTATAGAAATAATCAAATTATCATTTTATTGATCTAATTGCATGCATGAGAAACTAAAAACATAAAACATTCATAACACTTGAACACAATAATTTGGTGACCCAGAAACCTTCCAAATAGAAAGTAAAACTAGGGTGGGGATGATACCCACAAAACTTCAATACTATAACATAAAGTTGGCCTGTTAAGGCTTACATTGATCACTTTTGATGATCTGCCCTATTAGGAGCAATTAGGATTGCTAGGTCCACCTTGTTAAGGGATTTACAAACATACAATAATGTATGCACTTGGTAAAGAGATTTTGAGAAAGACTGTTAAGTCTACCTTGTTAAAGGATTTAGATTGATTCACCTGTTAGTATGAAACAATAGATCTCTGACTTACAACTGAATTGCTGATAGAGTTTCCTTGAAGTACTACTAATCACCTTTTCTGATAGATATGTCTCTACTACTCCTTTTTTGTTATGGCCTTCAATGTATACTTTATCTATTGCTTGATCACATTTGAATTATTACACACTTATGTTCATGAATTGCATATCCACACACATTGGATATGATACGATACATTACATATATAACAATCCAATTTACATAATAATAAAGTAAGCCATTATATAAGTTAACACCAATATTACAAAGTCAGCCCATATGAAGACACTCAGATTCTAAAGACTAACTTGGTGAAGTTCTTATACTTGGCACCCAATGTCATTACTCATCATCATCATGCACTTGGTAGAAGTAGAATCTTGGTCCATACTAATCACCTCAAAATAGTCTTGAACATTGTTTGCATTGGTGAGTTGGTTGATACTATGTAATTTGTCAAAAACTGAATCACTCAATAAACACTAACTTCGTGTATGGCTTAGTTAACACTAGCTTCACATCACATGAACTACTAGATCGGTAGGAACTACAAGGCTCAGTAACCACTAAAGTGCTTGAGTTCAACTACTAGACTTCACACTACCTAATTTTTCCTAGTTTGAACTAGTGCACTTCACACTAACTAAATTCCCTTGGTAACCACTAGAATGCTCGGTGGCCACTTGGAATTTGTCTAGAAGATTTAGTTGCAACTATAGAGCTTGGTGGCTACTAAATTACACGAAAAACATGGTAGATTGTTCAATGAGTTTGGTAACCATACAAAATTTAATAAGTGTTGTCACTAATAAAAAACTTGACTAATATGTCAGCAATCTCCCCCTTTGGTATTAGTGACAAAAACACTTATTAGCCAAAAGTTATATACATCACCATGTTATACTGGCTCGGTAAGGTATATTTTTTTGAGATTTTTCAAAAAAAATCTTTGTAAGTATATATAGTATACTATACAACATATCTACAAAATTCTCCTTTGCTATATACATTTTCTCCCTTTGCATGATTCTCCCCCATACAATATACATAGTGTCTCACTATACATAGTCTCTCCCTCCTTTTGACAATAATTCCAAAGATGTATTCAAAATTTATTTACATGGAGACACCAAAATGAGATAAAAAGTCATAATGTATCTTAAGAATCAGTGTCAGGATTTTATCACAATTTTCTTGCAAAATCTTGCATGTATGTAGAGCAATTTGTACTTCTACAAAGAGTTCTATCATGTGATTTGCAATAGAGATGTTGGTCTCATGGATCACAATTTTTTAATAACCAATAGTTTCTACATTGTATCCATGATAGGAAGGATCATATTCTAAATATCTATCAATGTAGACTAGATCCTTGCTTCTTCTCTCAAAAACTCTGCCTACATGTCTAACAAAAATCTAATCTTCATATGATGTGTAGAGCTTGAACTAGAGTCAAGTTGCAATTGTTGTGCACTGGCTTTTAAATCCTCATCAATCTTTGTTAGTTTACTCTTTATCTCCTTTTTGAACTTAGTAACATCACAAAACTTCACAAAAAGTGATGTTACATTAGTGTAAGAGGTTTCAAGATTGGTCAAATTTGAGTAAAGCTCAACTTGATGGATAACAATTTTCTGAGCGGCGTGCTCAAGCACTTTATTGTCAGATTTATTTTCTGCTTTCTCAATTAACTTATCTTAACTACTAGTGTCCTCATTAAACTTTTGGATTACCTCTGCTAATTGCAACAAAATAGGTTGAGAAGAATCTACCTCAATACCTATTGCTATAGACAAAATGTTTTCAGCATCATCAATAATCTTATATTCTCTATCTCTTTCTTCTCTCAATTTTTCTTTTGTTGCCTTCTTCTAGAGGAGTTCACCAACTATTTGCATTTGATCTATAGTAAGATTATAAAAGTCCCATTTGGGAATTTCTATTTCCTCATCTAGGTCTATATCCTCTTCTAACTCCTTGGCTCTACTCAAAAATCTTGTACTCGATTGAGCCTTAGGTTCAACTATCCTTGTATTTAATGCCTTTGTATCTGGAATGGAAACAATTGTAGATATACTAGGACTTGCTGTAAAAATTAATATAGTACTAACTGGTGGAATACTAACAATAATGCTTGTTGAATTCATAATTGAAGTGTCCATTACTAAAGTAGACAAAATTGTAGAATCCAAAATTGAAGGACTTACTACTAAAGAACTCAAAATTGTAGAAGATGTTGTATTCATGATTGATGACTTGGTAGTTGAAGAAGTGAGAGGTTGCAGCTTGGTAGATGAAGTGGTAGTCACTTCTATCAATGATGTGCTAAGCTATGTGGGGGCAAAGAGTGATTGGACATTTGAAGTCTCTATGGTTGTCACAATCAAACTTGTTGAAGCTATCTCCAAGTTTGATATAGCTATGATTTTCTTGGAGAGTGAGGAAGTGAGGCAACGACTATGGCTGCTATCTTCATTGGGCCAGTCTCCTCATCATCTTCTTTATCTTCTTTGGTAGCTTCCTCCTTTTTATATTCTTCAACTTCCTCATTGTCAAAATGTGTGGGCTCAGTGTAAGTTTCTTCTTCATCATCATCACTATAATCATCATTATCTTTAACATCTATTGGAAAGTTACTTGATTTTTGCAAGTGATAAACATTCTTCCACATGCTTGTGGCATTCTTAACCACATGCTCTATATCCTTGATCAAAATTAAACATGTATTAAGTATAAGAGTCATTTTATCTTTATTTTTCTTCAAAGACTCTTTTACCTTAACATCTATCATGCTCAATAGCAATTGTCTCAGGGTTTGTGCATAAATGTCTTTTGATGTTTGTATTGCAAAGTCCCATCTTGGCTTTATTTTCTCTAACAATTCATTAGAGATTTGAGAGGCGATCTGATCTAGTGAATACTTCCATTTTCCCTTTTTGGTTAACACCAGTTCTTCAACCTATTTCTTCTTTACCTGTATCATGGTTTCATACTTCAAAGATTTGAAGTTTTTAATATCTACACCTTCATTCATTTGTTTCAAATTTTCTTGGAAGGAGGTTTGCTAAGGACAATATCACTTCCTTTCTTTGTAGACCTCCTTGTGAAGACTATAGTGGATGGTTTAGGTGGCTTGGTGATGATTACCTTGCATTTCTTCTTCATAGATTCTTCTTCTTAAAAATCATCCTCATCCTCTACTTCATCTATATCTTCTCCTTTGCCCTTATTTAACATAAGAGGTGTGCTTGATTTTAGTTTTTCTATCCTCCTCTTACATTTGTTAACCACTAGTGGGAGCTTTATCTCCAGCTCTATCCTTGCCTTTGTCTCATCATATGTTCCAAAGAATGGTGTCTTTGGATCAATAGGCTCATTAATCAGAGTTTCAATAATGTCCTTTGTTTCATCAATGTTCACCTCATAGGGAAGAGGTTTTACCCATACAGTTTTGGGTTTTACTGCCTAAATATAGACTCTATCACTATCTACCATGAAACAAACATCATATTTTTAATCTTCTACTAGCTTCTTAGGTATTCTAAACCTATTTTTCATTTTCTCTTTGAAAACCTTGAAGTAGTTGTCTCGAATGCTAACATAATTTTCTCCCATTTCTATAATATATTCATTAATCTAGTATAGTACATGCACATTTTTTCTCTATATTACTGTGCCTTTGGAAGGGAAGAAATTTTGAACATAGAAGAACAAACAAGTCAATAGAGAGCCAAATTTGTAGGAGTTTTTCTTAGAAGTATGAATACTTTCCATGTTCTTGTTGAATTGCTTCAACAATAGATCTACCAAGTCATAAGACAAATTATTCTTCACAACTTTGTATGCTAAGTCCATAGCTTTACATGATACACTATTGAGGTGACTCAAACTATATATCGTGTGAGCTATCACATGTATCCTAAATTTTAGTTCTACATAAGTTACACTACTAATTTTCATCCCTCTACTATCCCACTAGGCTAGGGTTTTCTTTTCTAGCTCGGCTCGCCCTAGGGTTTTGGTCATTTTAGCTTTAGTGAGCATGGGGAGGCCAGTGATGAGATGAATCATTTTCTTTATAATCGCAACAAGTTTCTCAAGCCATAGCTAACCATTATGCACCTCACTTAGAATGTATCTAATCTATTTGATTTGAAAACCTCAGGGCATGTGAGGAATATGAGGTAAACCTTTGTCTTCCAAATGTTTATGCTCAGGTTTGAGAGCTCCATTAACACACAATTCACCTAGGGCATCATCCATTTCTAAGGTTCCAATTTCTTGAATAGAACACTTGAAATGTGTATGAATTTCATTGATAAGGAATACCTTTGGAGGAATTTTTGATTGAACTCTAGCTGAGTCAAGGGTTTCTGCAATCGCGGGCACAAGTTTAAAATCTAGTGCTTTCCACTCAACTCCTCGAACCAACATCTAAGACCCTTTCTTTGCTTTGTCACTGCTTGATGCCATTTCAATTGGTAAATTATGAAAACCTTGATAATTTTCTATAAATTTTCTTAAAATCACTTGATCACATTGGAATTCACTTCTTCCCAATAGCACTTAGATTTCACGGTAAAAAATGAATTTGATTTCATGCTTTTTGTTAAAAAAATTCCATTAATGCTCGATATGAAGGTAGCTAGGTTGACATCATGCTTGACATAATGCTTGATAGCCTGGCATCTACTATTCTATTGATTACTTGGTGAAGGCTTTGCAACTTGGTAACCATGTGTGTCTTGTTACTCCTAACCTTGCCCGGTAGAGTCTATGACCCAACATTACATGGTAGAGAAGGTAACTTGGTGATAACTAATATTGATCTTCCTCAATGATCCTTTTTTATCTTGAATACTAATTTGGATCTTTGTCACCTTTCAATTTGGAACTATTTGAATGTGATCTTGATAATGTAGTTCTAGTTCTCCTTTGGAAACCTAGTTGGAAATGGTAGAATCACCCACTTCTTGAGTGACATGACTATCATTACTTGAACTAGCATCCTTGATAGATTTAGGAATCCATTGCTTCCTCATCATCTTACAAATGTTATCTACTTTTTCCTTCTTTTCATCTTCAATTTTACCTGTGTTCATGCAATTTTTGTCTAGATGACCAAGTTTAGTATAGGTGAAACATCTTATGGTGGTATCTTTTCTCCTTGTGTGATTTTTCTCACAATTCATGCCAACGTGTCTATATTCTCCATAGTAATGAAATCTACACCAAGTGTTGTAGTCCCAATTGAATATTTCTTTCACAATTTTCTTTGTCGGATTGAATGACTTAGTTCTACAATTTGATGCCTTGTGACCTTGTTTCTTGCATTTGTGACACTTGCCCTTAAATTTTGGTTTCTCTTTGCATTCATTAGGCTTGTGACCATGTTGACTACAATTGTAGCATTTTCCATTAAATTTTTCTTTACCATTACTCCAACATTTGTTTGATGTATGACCTAACTTACCATAGTGATTGCGAGTAGGTCTTTGATTCCTTTGAGCACCTTGTTCGAAGGATTCATCTTCTTCTTTGTATCTAGTTCCTACTTTACCCTTCTGTCTATAGAGATTCTAATCATTTAAGTTATTTAATTGATTCATTTCTTCTTGGGATTTCATCATTCTTTCATTGATTTGATTTTCAATGTTTAGGTCATTTTTCAATCTTTCACTAATTTTCTTTTCAGAACTTAGCTTATTTCTTATTTTTTCATTAATTTGTCTTTCCAATTTTAGATCATTTCTTAATCTTTCATTGTTCTATCTTTGGCTCAGGATTTCCTCATTTGCATTGGAAATTTGGTCCATAAAATTTGCATGTTGAACAGATTGGTTCTAGATTTCATTGTTTCTTCCATCCATTTCTTCTTTTATCTTTTTCCTTTATTCCAAGATTTCACATAGCCTCACTGACTGAATTTCTTGTTCTCTTTTCAGCTTTCTTACTTCTTCTTGTAGGGAACCATTCTGTTGGCATTATGATACATTTTTTTGTCATTAGTTACAACACTTATTGGATTCTGAATGCTTATCGAGCTCTCACCGGAAGCCAAGCTTTACCTAGTTCTCAGTGTTTACCGAGTAATCAAGGTGAACAAAGAAGTCAGTATTTACCGAGTAATCAAGGTGAACAAAGAAGTCAGTGTTTACCGAGTAATCAAGGTGAACAAAGAAGTTAGTGTTTACCGAGTGATCAAGGTGAACAAAGCAACCAATGTTTACCGAGTGTTCAAGGTAAAGAAAGGAATCAGTTTTGACCGAGTAAAGATGTACTAATATGTAACCGAGAACTTCATGATAACCGAGCTCCTGAGGTTATCAAGGAAATTAATTTTTACCAAGCTCAGATGGATATCAAGGAAACTAACTATCACCGAGTCACAAGGTTCTATCAAGTATTTCCTTTGATCACCGAGCAACAGTTCAGATAGAAGTATTCACCGAGTGACATCTCTTCTACCGAGTCTCCAGTGGTTACCGAGTTCAGAACTACTTGAAGTGTTTAGTATGAACCGTGCCTTCACTTCTACCAAGTGCATGACGATGCCGAGTAACGCAATGGACGCCGAGTATCAGAAGGACATCGAGTCAGTTCAATGAACCCGAGCTTTTACCTTGGGCTGACTTTGTATAGAGATTTGCACTTGTTGTTTAGCCGACCTTGCATGTATTGTTTAGCCGACCTTGCATGTATTGTTTATATGGATGGTATATATATGCAATGTATTGTATCATTCAAAGATAGTTATGGCAATGGTAATGAGTGGAAATGTGAAAGTGTGAAAGTGTGAAAGTGAGAAAGAAATACATGCGTGCGTAAGTATATGGGCTGAATTGTGAAGATATTCAGCAGGTCAAGTTTTGAAGCAGAAAAGTTTTATCTATCACATCAAGGTGAATCAGAGCATAGCGGATCCTATCAGCAATCAATTGTAATCAGATCCACTATTTCATTCTAATAGGTGAATCAGTTTTTGTAAATCCTTTAACAAGGTAGACTTAACAGTCTTTTGTAAATCTCCTAACAGAGTGCATACTTTATTGTATGTTTGGAAATCCTCTAACAAGGTGGATCTAGCAATCCTTTGTGCTCCTAACAGGGCAGATCACTAGAAGTGGTCATTGTAAGCCTTAATCGGCCAACTTCATACTGCAGTAACGAAGCTTGTGGGTTTCATCCCCACCCCAGTTTTACTTTCTATTTGGAAGGTTTCTGGGTCACCAAATCTGTGTGTTCAAGTGTTGCAAATGATTTTGTTTCATCCTTACAGTAGGTTACTTGGATGAATGGTGAATATATCAGTATACAGCTTTATTGTTTGAAATTTTAGAAGTTACTGATTCACCCCTCCCCTCTCAGTAACTTGTCATATCTTGAATATTTCCAACAATTGGTATCAGAGCTATAAGGTTCTCAAGATAAAAGCTTCACAGCTTGAGAAAAGATCAAGGACAATGGAGATATTCAGACTTGACAAAACTATTGAGAATGAAAAGCTAGATCTGAAAATGGCCATGGCTCAACTCAATGAAGCAAAAGAGCATCTTTCACAATCCTTGAAAAGAAGAAAAGAACTTGCAAAGAAAATGAATGACCATCAGTATGTTGAAGAAAAGATTGAAGATCTCTCACCATCAAATAGTTCAGATGAAGCTGACAAAGCAATCAAAGAACTCTTAGAAAAGAATGGATCTCTGCAGGAAGAAGTAAGAAAGCTCAAAAGGGAACAAGGAATCCAGTCCATCAGGCTATGCGAAATCTTGGAGCAAAGGAACAAGACAGCTGAAGACTTAGAGGTAAGGAATAATCAATCCTCTCAGCTTGAAAATCTTGTAACTCAATTATCTAATGCAAATGAAGAAATTATGAATCTAAGATCTGAGAATGAGATTTTGAGAAATGACTTAATTACTGAAAGACAAATCAATGCAAGCTTACAAAGTGATCTAATCTCTGAAAAACAAGTCAATGAGAGAATGGTAAAATCTCAAAAAGACATGGATCAATTGAATCTGCAAAATGAAGAAAACTTTCATAAACTAAATGGTAAAGCAGGCCTTGGATACAAGGAAGAAGGTGAATACTCCAAACAGGGTACTCAAAAGAATCAAAAACCTACTTGCAGCCACTGTGGTAAGATAGGCCATACATCTAACGGATGTTGGAACAATGGAAAAGGCAAAATTAATGGAAAGTGCTACAATTGCAATCAGCATGGACACAAAGCCAATGAATGCAAAAAGAAACCGAAATTTGAAGGTAAATGTCGCAAATGCCAAAAGCAAGGTCATAAGGCATCACAATGCAAATTCAAATCTTTTAATCCAGCTGAACAACTTGTCAAAGCAATATTTGGTTGGGACTACAACACTTGGTGCAGATGTCATTATTGTGGAGAATATGGTCATACTGGCATAAACTGTGCAAGGCATCACCTAAGAAAAAGGGATACCACTGTAAGATGTTATACATGTACAGAACTTGGTCATATATCTAAAAACTGCATGAACATAAAGAAAGTCGAGGATGAAAAGAAAATCAAAGTAGACAATATTCGGAAACAAATGAAGCAGCAATGGATCCCAAAGTCTACCAAGCCAGATAATTCAAGTGATGGAATGGTCACTCAAGAAGTGAGTGACTCTCCCATTTCCAATTAAAACTCATCAGGATAAGACCAGGACTGTATCTACAAGCAATATCCTAAGCAGTCCTAGAATGAAAATATGATCAAATCAGTATTTCAGATACATCAGGATCATGGTCGGTACATGACCTTATCGAGCTCAGTCGGGTGCAATAAGGCTTCTTTCACCAAGTTGCACTTACCGAGCATGGTTGGTTCTTCTCTTACCAAGTTAAGGGCGGATTAACCTATTTTCTTTTGGTCACCGAGTTGCGAAGTTTAAGCCGAGCTAGTGGATGACAGCCTGTCGATCGCAGCTACCTCCGTGCTGAACATTAATGACGAATTTTTCATCAAAAGGGTAGATTTCAACCTCATTTTTCACCGCAAATTCGAGATTTACAAAAAGAGGGCTTTCAAGCAAATTCAAGTGAGTTGAAGAAATTTTCCAGTGAAGTATTCTTACGAAATCTTCTTACTCACCGAGCAGCAATGGCTTCCGCAAGCACCAGCAGTAGCAAGGTGAAGAAAGGATCCGAAATGCTTGTGAAGGGAATGGAATGGAAGGCACCGACGTTCAAGCTTGTTCCTTCCATCGCTGAATCACTCGACCCGCATGGAGCTCAATCACAGATTCCTCCAAAGGTACTTCTAATCAATGATATTCATACTCATTTCAAGTGTACTGTGCAAGAAATAGGGACACTAGATATGTATAGCACCCTAGCCGAGTTATGCGTGGATGGAACCCTAAAACCTGAGTTCAAACATTTGGAAACCAAAGGCTTAACCCATATCCCGCATCTGCCAAGAAGTTTCCCAGTGAAATGGGTGAGGTATATCTTGAGCCGAGTACATAATGGTCAGTTGTGGTTGGAACAACCAGTTTTGATAACCAAGAAGATGATTCACAAAATCACAGGTCTCCCAATGCTCAGCAAAGCCAAAACCACCAAAACCCTAGGACGAGATGAGTTACAGAAGAAAACCCAAGCTGAATGGGATGGCAGAGGTTTAAAACTCAACAATGTTTCAGATATAGAACTGAAATTTGGTATTTATGTTATTGCATACAAACTGTATAGTTCCAGCAGGCTGAATAGTGTACCTTGCGAAGCTGTAGATTTGGCATATAAAATTGTAAAGAAAAATATGGAGTTTGACCTAGCTGATGTGCTATTAAAACAATTCAATAAAAACATGGAAAGCATAAGGACTGCAAAGACAAACCCTTGTAAATTTGGTTCTTTGCTAGTTTGTTTATTTTTCTATATACAGAAATTCTTTCCATCCAAAGGTACAGTTGTATGGAGGAAAGATACTCCAATTTTGTATCAAATAAATGAATTCATAGTAGATATGGGTATGAATTTTGACAAAGTAATGGACAATTATTTTGACTATTTCAAGGAAAGGATGAACAACAGATTTAGAATACCTCCAAAACTTGTTGAAGAGTATAAGGATGATGTCTGTTTCATGGTTGACTGTGACAAGGTATACATACAGGCAGTTAGACCCCGAGTTGCATGGGTAAAACCTCTTCCATATGAGGTAAATATTGATGAAACCAGGGATATCATTGAAGCACTAGTAAATGAGCCAGTAGACCCAAGGCAACGAATTTTTGGTACTTATGATGAAGCAAAGGCCAGAATTGAACTGGAAATCAAAATTCCACAGGCCATCAGCAAAGGTAAAAGGAAAATGGCCAAACTGAAAACTGAAATGAGTTCTCTTATGGTCACCGAGGGAAAAGATGAAGATAAAGAAAGTGAAGAAGAAGAAGAAGGAGAAAAAGAATAAAAAAAAGAGCAACCGGCAAAGAAGAAAGGCAAGGTAATCATTACCAAGCCTAAGAAGCAGCCTACTGCAGTATTCACTCGGAGAACGAGAAAAGGTATTCAGGAACCTGTATTGGTCAAACCTGCACCTACATTTGAGCAAAGGCTCAAAACATTGGAAGAAGGAGCTGGCATTGCAAATTTCAAGGCATTAAGATTTGAGACAAGGACTGATGCAGAGAAAATGCAAATTGAGGAACCGGTACTTAACAAAATGGGAAAATGGAAATACTCCCCGGACTAGATTGCTCCTCATATCTCTAAAGAACTACTGGAGAGAGTACAGCCAAGATGGGAGTTAGCCACCAAGACGGTAAAAGATATATATGAGCAATCCCTGAAGAATCTTCGGCCTAGTCTCACTGGAGCAGAGGTAAAATCTGAATTGAAAACCTATGAAGGTAAAATGATGATCAGATTCCACACTTGTTTGGTTTTGATCAAAGATATAGAGCATGTTGTAAATGATGCTACAAACATGTGGAAAAACATCTATCATCTACATAAGCCCAGTGTAGACCCAGTAGAAATAAAGGATGATGACAACGGTAACAGCAGTGATGAATCAAATAGCACTCCATCCATCACAGTTACACCAGGAGAGTTGCATGCAATGATGGAAGAAAAGGAGGAAGAAGACAAAGAGGAAGAAGCTGAAGAGGAAGATAAGGAGGATGATACGGTAAAAATTGCAGCAGCAGTTATTGCATCCCTTCCTCACTCCCCAGACAAACCTGTGACATCATCAAGGTTGGAGTCAGCTTCAGCAGGTTCATCTACACCAGTTTTACCATCTACACCTGCCATATCTTAGCTCCAGGTATCATCATTGGAAGTGACTACCACTTCATCTACCGAGCTGCATCCCTCTTCGACTACCAAGCTGCACCCCTTTTCATCTACCGAGTTAGCCTCCTCGACTCCATCATCATCAGTTGGTATTGCTGTAAGTTCTAAAATTTTGACAACTCAAATTTGTTCTACAATTTTGTCGCCATCTACTTCAGGCACAGCGAGCTCAGATACTATATTACCGAGTGTATCACCATTTTTTGCCTGCACTCAAATTTTTGACCCTGTACATATTTCTATTGGCACTCAAACCTCAAACATCCCAGTTTTTACTGCTAGTCCTTCTGTCTCTACTGTTGTGTCTATTCCAAAGGTCAAACCAGTCATCTCAGAAGTCAAACAAAAGCAACCATTAAGACTTATGATCACTGGAAAGGAAATTCCTGAAGACATTGACTTGGACACAGAGATAGTAATTCCAAAGATTGACTTTGATAATGCTACCATTGAAGAAATGAGGTATGCTAGTCAACTTATTGAGAAAAAGGCTACTCAGATGCAGTTAAGATCAGAAAGGGATAAGGAATATAGGATAATTGAGGAAGCTCGGAACATAATTACTGAGGCTATAGGTGTTGATGTTGATACTTCTCAACACATTTTGATTCAACTGGAAGAGGCAGTTAATAAATTCAATGAAGATGCCTCCGGACAAGAAAAGCTAATTGAGCGTGCAGAAAAGAAATTTGATAATAAGGTATTAGGGTACATTGCCCAGAACATTGCAATAAATCAGGTTGCATTAACCTCAGTTTTGGCAGATATGAAAAATTCTTTTAATAATGTAACATCTCTTTTTGCTAAACTTTGTGATGTTACCGAATACACTAAAGGAATAAGAGAGAAACTAAATAAAATTGATGAAGATCTGAAGGTAAGCGCACAGAACTTGAAGCTTGACCCCAGTTCAAGCTCATCTCATCACCTCAGAATCAAATTTTTGTCAGAGAAGCAGGCAGACCTGTTGAGGGAAGAGGCAAGGATCCGATCTACATTGATAGATATCCAAAACATGATCCTTCCCATCATGGATTCAATGCAGAAGCATATTGCACATTCAAAGACATTAATCCATGATAATAACTTCTCCATTGCAGATCATGTGATTGAACTTTCGGCTGAAGTCCAAATAGCTCTTTCCACCTGCAAAATTTTGCAAGAGAATTGGGATAAGACTCTCCAGCTTATTCTCCAGGTACATTCAGAGTTCATCTCTCATTTTGGTGTTTCTATATAAGTATATATATTCTTTATTCTTTGGCATTATTGTCAAAAAGGGGGAGATTATTGTTGGATATGTATACTATGGGTGAATAAGTGTTTCCAGAAAAATTGTACAAAGGAAGAGATATACAGCTCATGTAAATAATGTATGTACATTCTATGGGGGAGTTGTATATAACGAAGCTATGTATATTTAGAATCAGTCATCAGAATGTCAGATAAATTTAGTCTCATAAGTGTTTTTTTCACTAATGCCAAAGGGGGAGATTGTTGGCATTATGATACATTTTTTTGTCATTAGTTACAACACTTATTGGATTCTGAATGCTTACCGAGCTCTCACCGGAAGCCAAGCTTTACCTAGTTCTCAGTGTTTATCGAGTAATCAAGGTGAACAAAGAAGTCAGTATTTATCGAGTAATCAAGGTGAACAAAGAAGTCAGTGTTTACCGAGTAATCAAGGTGAACAAAGAAGTCAGTGTTTACCGAGTGATCAAGGTGAACAAAGCAACCAATGTTTACCGAGTGTTCAAGGTAAAGAAAGGAATCAGTTTTGACCGAGTAAAGATGTACTAAGATGTAACCGAGAACTTCATGATAACCGAGCTCCTGAGGTTATCAAGGAAATTAATTTTTACCAAGCTCAGACGGATATCAAGGAAACTAACTATCACCGAGTCACAAGGTTCTATCAAGTATTTCCTTTGATCACCGAGCAACAGTTCAGATAGAAGTATTCACCGAGTGACATCTCTTCTACCGAGTCTCCAGTGGTTACCAAGTTTAGAACTACTCGAAGTGTTTAGTATGAACTGTGCCTTCACTTCTACCGAGTGCATGACGATGCCGAGTAACGCAGTGGACGCCGAGTATCAGAAGGACACCGAGTCAGTTCAGTGAACCCGAGCTTTTACCTTGGGCTGACTTTGTATAGAGATTTGCACTTGTTGTTTAGCCGACCTTGCATGTATTGTTTATATAGATGGTATATATATGCAATGTATTGTATCATTCAAAGATAGTTATGGCAATGGTAATGAGTGGAAATGTGAAAGTGTGAAAGTGAGAAAGAAATACATGCGTGCATAAGTATATGGGCTGAATTGTGAAGATATTCAGCAGGTCAAGTTTTGAAGCAGAAAAGTTTTATCTATCACATCAAGGTGAATCAGAGCATAGCGGATCTTATCAACAATCAGTTGTAATGAGATCCACTATTTCATTCTAATAGGTGAATCAGTTTTTGTAAATCCTTTAACAAGGTAGACTTAACAGTCTTTTGTAAATCTCCTAACAGAGTGCATACTTTATTGTATGTTTGGAAATCCTCTAACAAGGTGGATCTAGCAATCCTTTGTGCTCCTAACAGGGCAGATCACTAGAAGTGGTCATTGTAAGCCTTAATCGGCCAACTTCATACTGCAGTAACGAAGCTTGTGGGTTTCATCCCCACCCCAGTTTTACTTTCTATTTGGAAGGTTTCTGGGTCACCAAATCTGTGTGTTCAAGTGTTGCAAATGATTTTGTTTCATGCTTACAGTAGGTTACTTGGATGAATGGTGAATATATCAGTATACAACTTTATTGTTTGAAATTTTAGAAGTTACTGATTCACCCCTCCCCTCTCAGTAACTTGTCATATCTTGAATATTTCCAACACCATTCTTCTCTAGAAGTTCTTTGATTGCATAATTTTCTTCATTTGAACTGCTTGAAGGGAAAAAG
Source organism: Cupressus sempervirens (assembly GCA_028749045.1). Taxonomy (NCBI): domain Eukaryota; kingdom Viridiplantae; phylum Streptophyta; class Pinopsida; order Cupressales; family Cupressaceae; genus Cupressus; species Cupressus sempervirens. The sequence continues at coordinate 422,314,549 of CM053791.1, forward strand.
TATTCAATTCTTTCTTCAATGTACTGACGATCATTCATCTAATTTGAAAGTTGCTTCCATCTTTTTAGGAATTGGGAAAGTTTTTCCTTACCTTTCTTGAGTTGTGCAATGGTCATTTCCAGATCCAAATTTTCATTGTCAATTGTCTTATCTAGTCTGAATATCCCCATATTCTTGATCTTTGCTCAAGCAGTTAAACTTTCTTCTGAGAACCATAAAGCTCTGGTACCAATTGTTGGAAATATTCAAGACTATGCTAGGTTACTGAGAGGGGAGGGGTGAATTAGTAACATTTAAAACTTTATTAATTTCAGCACTTTATAGCAATATTCCAATTATCATCTTATTGATCTAATTGCATGCATGAGAAACTAAAACCACAAAACATTCATAACACTTGAACACAATAATTTGGTGACCCAGAAACCTTCCAAATAGAAAGCAAAACTAGGGTGAGGATGCTACCACAAAACTTCAATATTACAGCATTAAGTTGGCCTATTAAGGCTTATATTGATCACTTCTAATGATCTAGCCTATTAGGAGCAATTAGGACTGCTAGGTCCACCATGTTAAAGGATTTACAAACACACAATAAAGTATGCACTCGGTAAAGAGATTTTGAGAGAGACTGTTAAGACTACCTTGTTAAAGGATTTAGACCAATTCACCTATTAGTATGAAATAGTAGATCTCTCACTTACAACTGAATTGTTGATAGAGATTCCATGAAGTATTGATCACCTTTTGTGATGGATATGTCTCTACTACTCCTTTTTTGATATGGCCTTCAATGTATACTTTATTTTTTTCACATTTGCATTCCTACACACTTATGTTCATGAATTTCATATTCACACACATTGGATATGATACCATACATTAAATATATACCAATCCAATTTACATAATAACAAAGTCAACCATTAAACAAGTTAACACCAATATTACAAAGTCGACCCATATGAAGACACTTGGGTTCTAAAGACTGACTTGGTGAAGCTATGATACTTGGCACCCATTATCATTACTTGGCCTCATCATGCACTTAGTAGAAGCTTGGTCCATACTAATCACCTCAAATTAGTCTTGAACTTGGTCTCCATTGGTGACTCAGTAGATACTATATAACTTGTCATAAACTAAATCACTTGGTAAACACTAACTTTTCATATGGCTCAGTTAACACTAGCTTCACATCGCATGAATTACTAGCTTGGTAAGAACTGCAAAGCTCGGTAACTATTGAAGTCCTAGGGTTGAACTACTAGACTTCAAACTACTTGATTCTTCTTAGTTTGAATTACTACACTTCACACTAGCTAAATTCCTTGGTAAACACTGGAATGCTCGGTGGCCACTTGGAATTAGTCCAAAAGACTCAGTAGCAACTGTAGAGTTCAGTGGCCACTAAATTACAATGAGCTCAATAACCATACACAATCTAAATAAGTGTTGTCACTAATAACAAACTTGACTAATATATCAACACTAACCCTTCTCATTGTTACATTTTACTAGCCTCGAAAACTTTTATTTTTCCTTTCTTTCCTATGTTAGGTGTGCTAGGTTCAATAATCAATTTAGAAATAAATGTTTCATATGTGTTAAATTGCTCGACACTAGCATCTATGTCTTTTAAAAAAAGTGTAGTGACTATTGTTGATATATCATCAACATTTACCTCATAGGGCATAGGCCTCAACCATGCTACCCTCAATATTATTGTTTGTGCATACACAAAATCTGTGTTCATAATGAAACATAATTCATCATATTATTTATCTATAACTGATTTTGGAATCCTCATCTTGTTCTTGATTTTAGTTTTGAATTCTTCAAAATAGTTGTCCATGACTATAAAATTATCTCCCAACCTCTTTATTAGGTCATTCAATTGATCTAAAGAAGTCCAATTTCTCTCCCATGCTACCCTCCCAACAATAGGGAAATAGTTATGTACATAGAAAAATATATAAACTAATAGGGAACCAAATTTACATGATGTATTCTTAGCTCTTCTTATTGCATCTAGGTTCTCTTTAAGTTGTTGTAACTAAAACTTAGCAAGGTCTATTGCATAATCTTTCTTCACAATTTTGTATCCCAAATCAACTGTAATGCAAAACACAGTATTCAATCTTCTAGATTGATAGAACTTGTGCGTGATCACACATACAAACAATTCAACTAGTGGATCATCAATGCTATCTATTGACATTCCATGACCATTCCACTTTTCCTTGGTTAGGTTTTCAATTTCATTTTGTGTGCGATTGCTTATTTTATTAGGTCGATCCATTGTAGGATACACAATAACTCTTTGAATGCTTTCCATATTGATTTTTATTGGTCCACCTTCTAGCCATACTTGTCTATCATGAACTTGGCTTAAAACAATTTGTATCCATTTGTTCCTAAATTTTTTAGGAAACTCTAGGGCATGATTTAACCATTTGTCTACAATGATCTTGAATTCATGTTTTAGAATTTTATCTGCACATAACTTGTCATAAGTTATCTTGATTTCAAAATCTCTAATTTCTCCAATCTTACATTGATAACATGATTTGATGTCTTGAATAGTTAAGACTGTAGGTGGAATAGATGATAACACTAAAACATTACCAAAAAGGGTATCAATACTAACCACGTTTCTAAAATTTGGTGGAGGTCGGTGATCATTCCTTATGATTTGTGCATTGTTATCCTTTGACATTTCACTTCCAGATGCCATTGTGAACTAGAGTTTTCAATAAAATCTTTTAACAAAATACCTTAGTAATAATAGTAATTAATTTTCTTCACAAATTTGATTATAACTTGTCATTATTCCTTTCTTAGGTTGTTGAGATCACTTTTGAATCTTTATGTGAGCTCCTTGATTGTTGGGTAAGAAAACTAATCATTCAAATTTGATATATACCTTTGATCTTTCAATTTAGGTCCACAATATATGTCATTGTACTCAGATGGTGTATTATAGCCAGGCTCAGTCTTAACTTTTGTTCAATTAAAGTTATGCACTTGGACATAACCAATTTACTTTGTTAGTATGTAATCCTTTTCAATCACTTAGTCTACACTACAAGACATGATCAATATAGATTGTACCATTGATTCTCGGTACTTATTGAATTTTCATTTCTAACATTTCTCAGTGCATCTCCAGTTATGCAAATATATCTTTTCATTGCTTTAAATGCTAGGTACTGATGTAAAATATACCTTTCAAGTATACAGTTCCTACATACCTCTTCCTTTTGGTGAGACATGGTGTGATCACTAGATCCATCGGATTGGATGATCAAAGTGTCTTCTACTCTACTTCTTCCATCTCTTACACCTCTATCCATGTCTTTTTCTTTTCTGGTTTGTCATTTTCATTTCTTGGTGCTGGTGCAGGTGCCCTAGTTTTGCATTCTTACTAATCTGACCCACTCTAAGATAACTAAAACATACTATGTCACCATTTAGTGATTTATTATAATTTTCTCTAAAATGTGTCTTGATACAATTATTTAGAATGTGTCCATATTGTCCACAATAGTGAGAAATTTACCATCTGTTATAATCCTATTCATAGGAATTGCCTCTCTTTACTACATGAGTTTATTTTCAAGGTGACTAGTGTAATTTCTTCTTAAGTTTGTACTCATAAGCCTTATGTCCATAGTTTTGACAATTGTAGTAGTGACCATAGAATCTAGATAACTTTCTAGTTGAATCCGTGATCTCTGTTCTACACTCATTAGTTTGATGTTCTCCTTTCTTGCATTTAGAACAATTACCACTTGGATTAGGTTATGGAGTTTTCTTACCATTTTTTCTTTTGCAAATATTTTTTTTATATCCAATGTTTCAATAGTAATGACATGTAGGTTTTCCTTTTGATTTTGCATTCCTTTGTTCTCTACTTTTGGATGATTCTCCTTCTTCAGTAGTTGAAAATTCTTTGTAGCCAAGTCATGCATGTGCCTTTTCCTCTTTGCAACATGATCATATCTTCATTTAGTTTATTCATCCTTTGCATGCCTTTACTCATTCTTTAATTTCTCATCTTGTAACTTTAGATTTTTGATCTCCAAGTCTTTTTTGTTTGCTTCCTGATTTTTTATTACTAACTGATTTATCATGTCAAGCTAAGTATTTGTAAGCTTCTAAACTTCAAATGGTGTATCTTCAAGTCTACTAGCTATCTTCCTTTTTTCTTCTTCATCTATGAGCTTAACTTCTATTGCTCTCTTCTTTTGTTCAATGGATTCATATAGTATGATAGATTGGATTTCTTGTTTTATGTTCAAATCATTTTACTTTCTTCACTAGGGCACTATTCATTTCAAGTAGTTTTTTCATTGCTTTACCCTTATTACTAGTCCTCCCATTGCCCAAAAAGCCTTATGTATTAGCTTCTATGTATTGAGTGTCATTAATCTATATAGCCATCTCTCTTCTCCTTTTGAGGGATTATTTAAACTCTTATTTTGTTATCTCTAATTGTTGCAATCGGATCTAGATTTCAATTATCTATTTCTTAATGATATTTCCCATCTTGTATAATTGCATCTCCATGATCTTATCATCTCAAGCTATTAAACTTCCTTCCAAGAGAATTGAGCTACTATACCAATTTTTGGAATATATACATCAGAAACACAATACTATAGGGGTGGGGGTAGTTGAATCAAGATCTTAAACTTTTGATGTCAAAATCAACTTCATTAAATCATACCTAATTCATTACTAAAACTATAATGTTGAAACATAAAGTAAGTTCATCAAATCTATAATAGTTCAACACATAACACACTGATTTTGTTACCAAGAAGCACTTCAAGATGAAGATAAAACTAGGGTAGGGATGAAATTCACAAATCTTCACTGTTGCAACAATAAATTTAACTTTTTAAGGTTACAAATTTTTCTCATAATATATCTATTCGAATACTTTATTGTAATTGGAAGGGAGGGGGGTGAGGGGTAGGGGCAGGGGTAGTGGTGAATTAGTTATTAGAAGTCTAGATGTATAATAAATAAAAAAATTCACAACTTAGTGAACCTATAAAACATTTATACTCATGGATGCATCCATAAGATTATACAATCACTAAAAAACATGTAGGTTACTATCAAATCAACTTGCAAAAATGTAAACCATGAAACATAATAGATTCATTAACACACTTGATACAAAGATTTATGTGGAAACCCAATTTGGGAAAAACTACCATTAACATGTTACTCTTTTCACTCTTCTAAAGTGATGCCCTGTGAAAGTCTGACCCTATTATAGGTTACAATACACACTATTAAACGTGACCTTGTTAAAGGATTTTAATTAGCTTCTTAGGAGTGAGCCTTTTTAGAGGACTCTAGACCATTCACTTGGAATGTCACATAGTTAAAGGATTTACAAATGACTATTAGGTCAAACTTAATCCAAAGGATTTACCTAAACTAGTAAAATTTTTAGAGAGTAATAGTAAGGCTTTGATGTGATACAACTTACAACTTCACTTGCAAATTACAAATCTTTGTTCAGTCCTTAATTCTACTTGGCCTTCATACCTTTCAATTTTGATAGCTTATTCACCCTTCAAGGATTTATCTCCTTCAGCCTTCTTGCTTAACATGCCATTGTAGACTCTTCTCTTAGGTCACTAGATGAAGAAAAACCCTTTACTCCTTGTTTCCCTTAGGTTCTCACACATGGCAACCTTACTTCATGACTAGTCATCCCTATGAATAGGAAATTAAGATATTTTTCTCCTCATTTTTTATCGTCCAATTCAGAGTTTGCATGGATTAGGTCTTATACAATGTATCTACCCCATATCTCATATATCTTCTTGAAACTTCTCATAGAATCCACTTTTAATTCACCTAAAACTGGTTTACCTTGAAAACTATGCCACTAGCTCATCAACCTTATCTTCCATATGGTTCATACATTCTAAGAAAACAAACTTATTAGCTCAAATTCATTGAATCCATGATCTTTTAATTGATGCAATAGCTCGACATTATCAAGCTTCTAATGATCGACACATACTGTGTTGCTTGACATCTGCTATGAAATTACTCAAAATGAACTAAAGTTTACTAATGCATGACATCAACTAAACTTTACCTGACCCGAACTATTCTGCTCAACATACACTAAAACAAACTTTTACTCGGCTCCAACAATTTTTTCTGCTCAGCTTGTACTACTTTTTCTTTGCACCACTATCTAGTCAATCAAGCTTGACAAACAAACTTTGTGTAACTTGTTCTTCTAATATTTCTTAGGGCAACTAGCCTTTGTAACCTTAAGTAGATTATCAATACATCATGTCATCACTATCTTAACTAATCCTTGTGATTCATTACATAAACATAACTCAACCTTTCCTCTAGGTGTTATTGTTACATCTTTTGATCAAATCCTCTTCATCAATCAAATAAGGGATAGTACTTGAATTTTATAAGCAAACCATTTACCAAAAATTAGCAGGTTTGACATCAGTGGAAAAATAATGATTGAAACACATAGTGTTCTTCAACAATCTCCCTCCTTAAATAATCTCTCTCAACAATGATCTTTTCAATCAGATCTCAACAATCTTCCTCTTTGACATTGATGGCAACCCAAATTGATCAACCAAATCAACCGAATGCTAAACACCTTTGTTCAACCAAACTGACTAGGTTAAAATTGTAAGATAATACCAAAAAGAAAACTTATATTGAAATCTATCAGCAACTTCCCTCTATTAGCACTTCAATCTTCTGATTAGGTTACAATTTTTTTTCTTATGACTCCCTCTTACTATATCTCCCTCTAAGAAGGTAGATTAGGATTTATCCCTCTGTTTTGTATTCTTTTCTATTTTCCTCATCATACTTCTATTCTCTTTTGATCAACACTATCATCAAATAGATCCTTCTAAGATCCATAACACTCTCCATCTCTTTGACAACAATCTCTTCATATTTCTCCCTTGATTAGTAATAATATTGTTGTTCAAGAATATCTACCTCTTTGACAACAATGCCAAAGACATTTGTTAAAAACTTATTATCTTAAACATGCAGATGTAAACTTTATCAGGTTTATTCAGTTTCTCGTACTATCACCTTGCTTGTGACTAATTTGAAGTTTTAGCTCTATGATTACTTTATGCAGCTCCTAAAGTAAGATCCTCTACACCAATGTGTAACATATGAACATCAACTTTTTTGATGTAGGGCACTCCTCTTGTTACTTAGATAACCTTTGATAGGGGTATCGCCCCTAATTTATCTCTTAGATACTCAAGAACATCCTTAGGTAATGGTTTTGTGAAGATATTAGCAATTTGTTCTTTTGTGTTCACAAATTCCATCTTCACCTCTTTATCTTGAACTAACTTTCTCAAGTAATGATACTTGATTGCAATGTGTTTTTCCTTTGTGTACATACTAGATCCTTTGATATATTCATAGCACTAGTATTATCACAATAATGTATCACTAGCTCTATGATCGCTTCCTTCATTCCTTTGAGTAGCTATTTGACCCACACAATTTTTGTACAATTTATAGAAGTAGCAACATATTCAACTTGAGCAATAGATTGTAAGGTAGAAGTTTGTTTCTTCCTTGTCCATGCAACCAATCTCTCTCCTAAGAAAAATGCTCCTCTACTAGTGCTCTTTCTATCATCAATGTTTCCAGCCCAATCAACATTAGTGTAGGCTCTCAATTCAAAAATTTTATTATTCTTGTAGTATAGACCAAAGTCTTATATTCCTTTTAGATATCTCATTGTTCTCTTCACAAGCATTAAATGATTCTCCCTAGGATTTGTAGAGAATCTTGCAACTACCCCTATAGATAATGCAATATTAGGTCTGCTATGTACTACATATTGCAATTTTCCAATCATAGACCTAAACAATGTTTGATTTACCTTTGCTGAATCATCATTCTTTGACAACTTGTGTCATGTCACCATAGGTGTACTTACTAGTTTGGAATCCTCTAATCCAAAAAAATTTAATATTTCCTTGATATACATTGATTGAGTGATGTATATACCATATTTCATCTGATATACATGCAAACCCACAAAAAATTTGATCTCTCCAAACATAGACATCTCAAATTCTTGCTTCATCTAATTTCCAAAATCCTTACATAAAGCATCTTGACCTCCAAATATGATATCATTAACAAATATTTTAAATAACAAAATACCTTTTCCTTTCTTTGTCTTCATGTATAGATTGATGTTATCATCACTCTTGTCAAATTCAATCTTCACAAGACAATTATGAAGTCTCTCGTACGGTGCTCTTGGTGCTTGTTTCAAACCATATAGAGCTTTGTGTAGTCTACATACCATGTTCTTGTTGTTAAAATTAAGAAAACCTTTTGGTTATTCTATGTAAACTTCTTCCTATAATATACCATTTAGAAATATAGATTTAACATCCATTTAATAAACTTTAAAACCTTCTTATGTAGAATAAGCAAGTAGAGTTCTTACTCCTTCCAATCTAGCAACAAGGGAAAATGTCTCTCCATAGTCAATTCATTCTTCTTATGCATATCCCTTGCAAACTAATATTTCTTTTTTCAATTTAACTTCAACATTTTCATCTAGCTTGTTTCTAAATATCCACTTGGTACCAATCAAATTTTTGTCTTCTAGTCTAGGAACTAAACTCCATATTTTGTTCTTCTTTATTTTTTTAATGTCTTCTTCCATGGCTTCACACCAGTCAACATCTTCTAATGCATCTCTTACTAATTTGAGCTCCTTCATGCTCATAAAACATGTTTCACTTCTCAATCTATTTCTTGTCATTGATCTAGAATCTTTATCTCTAATGATTAGAGTAGCAGGATGATGTCTTTTGAATTACTTGGACAATCTTGGTTTAACTCTTGTTTCTTCATTTTGTCTTTCAACTTTAGAATCATTGTGCATATCTCTATTAGGCAGTTCAACATGTCTTTCATGTATACTAATCTTAGAATAAAAATATACTCCCACTTCATTCTGTAACTCAATATCTAAATGTAGCTTAATTTTTGAATGCAACTCACCATTCATATGGTGTGACTTGGTAGTCACTAAAAATTGCTGTCAATTTTTAACTTTATTTGCAACATCTTCTTCACTAGCATACATACCTTCAAAAAGGTATACAATGATTTGTATTCTTTTGGCTTTTTCATAGGTTTAGCCTCATAAAATTTTGTATGTTCATCAAAGTTCACATTTGCACTTTCCATAATTTGGTTAGTGTTAGTATTTAAACACTTACAAGCTTTACTTCTTGTGGAGTATCCTAGGAATATACTTTCTTCACTTTTTTCCTCAAGCTTGCCATTCTTGACATCTTTAAGAATGTGACACTTACTTCCAAATACCTTAAAATATTTTACATTGGGTGAGTATCCATAACATAGTTCAAAAGGTGTTGAGTGAGTACCTTTCTTGATTTGCACATAGTTCAAGGTATAGACAACTATACTTACAACTTCTCTCTAGTATTTTAAAGCAACATGCTTCTCCATCATGAGTGTTCTAGTATAGTCCACTATAGATCTATATCTCCTTTTAGCTATTCCATTTTGTGGAAGGGTTCTAGGGGTAGATTTTTGTCTTTTGATTCCTCTTTCATTACAGAACTTCTCAAATTCATTTGATGTGCATTCTTCACCTCTGTTAGATCTCAAACACTTTAGGCTTTTACCTCTTTCCTTTTCAGCTCTTGCTAAGTACCACTTAAACATTTGGGAAGCATCAGATTTCTATTTTAGAAACTTAACTATCATCATCCTAGAATAGTCATCAATAAATAGCATTTTGTATTTATTTTCTTTGTAGCTTTATACATCAAGTGGTCCGCACAAGTCAGCATGAATAGTCCATAGTATACATTTAGAGGTATAAATTTTACTCTTAAAACTTGACTTTGTCATCTTGTCTAACTAACATTGTTTGTACATTACATAATCAAGCTTCTTCAACTTAGGAAAACCTCTAACTTATTTCATGTTACTGATATTAACCAAGTTATCAAAATTAACATGACATAACCTCTTGTTCCATAGCCATACATCATCAAATTTTACCACAAGACAAGTAGCATCATCTATGTCAAGATAGAATAGATTACTTCTAGTTTGATCACCCTTTCCAATCAATTTTTCATTTGTGTCATATATCTTAGCAATCTTGTTTTCAAACTCAACTTTACATCCCAAATTGTTCAGTTGTGACACACTCAACAAATTATAGTTAAGTCCTTCAACATAGTAAGCATTGTCACATAAAATTTTATTTCTGAGTTTGATAGAACCTTTTCCTTTTATCAAACATGGTGCATCATTACCAAATCTTACACTATTTCCATCATAACAATTCAGTCTAATGAACTTACATTTTTCTATAGTCATGTGATGTGAACATCCAATATCAATGATCCATCTATCATTCTTTTTTAATAGGTCACAAATGTAGTTGCCTCATCTTTATCAGATTTATCTTTTATTGCAACATACACCACCTCATCATCATGTTCATTAGATTCATCCTCTTCAGCAATGTAGCAAGCTGACTTCTTTCTTTTGTCTTTATATTCTTTTCTATCTTCATCTCTTCTACTTTTTAATTTGTCACCACCTTGGTAGTTCTTCTTCTCTAAATATCTAGCAGCAATATGACCAACCTCATTGCAATTGAAATAGATGATGGGTAACTTACCTTTACCTTTATGGAATCTTCTTACCAGTAGTGCTTCAAGTTGTTCAACATCCTCCTCATCTATATCACTATCACTAGACACATACTTATTTTTCTTTTTCTTCTCTTCATTAGGTTCCTTCAATGACACTTTGGCTTTGAAAGTAGATTCAATCTTTTTAGGCTTGTAATTATCAAAGTTAGATAGCTCAAAAGTAGTGAGTCTACCTACTAGACCTTCAAGTGATAGCTTATTCCTTGGAATGCATCTAAGTTCTTGAATTGCAAAAACTCTAATACCATAAATGGGTAATAGTGTTCTCAAAAAATTTCTTAAAAAAAATCATCATCTAGTTTTCCATTTGCTCCTCTTATTGCATTAACTACTTTTATCCTTTCAACATATTGAGCAATATCCTCACTTTCTTCCATTCTCATTTCATCAAACTTACCTCTAAGGCTTTCAACTTTGGCTCTAAGAACATTGGTGTCTCCTCCATATATGGTAGCTAGGGAATCCCACATTTCCTTTGCACTATCAAGACCTTTGATATCATCAAATTTGGTATAACTTAGGGTAGAGGCAATCTCCAACATTTCCTGGTTGTGTTGTTTCTTCTTCCTCATATCTTCAATAGTAGGGGCACTAGCAAGATTAGCATGCTCTACATAAATGGTAGATTTTGCATGATCTCCAAGTACTCCAAGGTGTAGCTTCATCAAGATTTTCTATATAGGAATGTTATCTCTATTGATCTTGGGTACTTCTCTTTTAGACATCTCCATCTTTGTGCTTCTAGTAACTTCAAAATAGTTCTTTTAAGCAAATGGCTCTAATATCGATAGTTAGAATACTTTAGAATAATAGAGGGAGGGGTGAATTAGTTATCCAAGGTCTAAATGTATAAATAAAACTTTTCGTAGCTTAGTGAACCTATGAAGCATTATTAGTCATGCATGCATCGATAAGATTATGAAATCACTAAAACTCTTGTAGGTGTCACGCCTGACCACTACATTAGGTTTTTCTGCAAATTAGGACCTTAGTATTATAAGATTCCCTTCAGATGTTATGTTTGTATTTTTTTGAAGAACTTGGTTATATTACTGTGTTTGAATTATGAGAATGATGCTGAACATATTTTCTATTTAGAACTATGTTATTAGCAATGAATGTGATTTAGGATTTTGTGATTTGAACTAGCATATAAATATTTGCATGTTGATTGGGTATCGATTATGTTCATTATGTTTTTAACTCAGTGTAAACTGCATTCTATGTTTGAATGCCTTGGAAAGAAAGTAAATACATTGTATGTTTAATCTGAATGTTAATTTGCTATATAAATATATTTAGAATTTGTCATTGTATTTATGTACATGTGACTGAGAAGGGATTGAATTATTGCATTAGATTTGTTTCAGTATAGCATATAGACATATGCTGTAAAGGGATTAGATTTTTCTAAATACTTATAACCTTGAGATGGTTTTTTTTTTCATGACTTTTATTAACTTATTATTTATATGAACCGCAGTTTGCTTTGCATACATATAAACTTGTTTTAAAAGGGTCTAACACCCTAAGCTGACGTTGGCATAAATATTTTCTATTATTAAAGGGGTTTGATATTTCTTAAAAGGCATACAACCCTAAATGGGTACTGAATGCCATGAAAGAGGAAACAAATTCATTGTGTTGAAAGCCATATATGGCGGTGGCTTATAACTATCTTGTGCATGGCCCTGTGAAGTATCAAAGTTGAATTGAATGCTTGTTTATGAGGATTGATGACACTAAGGGTTTGGTTAGCCATTTCTTGTTGTTAGTTAGGTTTTTTGCAGAATATGGGCCGAAAACTTGGCCGCATTGCTCTGTTTGATTACATCTGTGACCCTTGTTGCTGAGGTATCAACATAATGAAGGGTGTTGGTTGGAAGGGAAACTTGCATATTGGGTTTAGCTCGATGGAGTTACTCCTCAGAAGTTGTCTATTTTTGTTATTGGGTTCTTGTACTTCACTTCATTGTGAAGTCATTTGTGAATTATTATGTGTCAGCTGTGTGGAGATTGTTACCAATTTGATTTGGCATTTGGGGCTTTGGCATCGAATTAGATTGTAGAGAATTTTCCATCTTCAGAATTCACATAGGGGCAATTTCTTACCCTACGATCTCTCTCTATTTATAGTTGCATTGTGATATTAATTAGCATGTTGTAAATGGTTATCAGTTTTACATAATGTTTATTTACAATCAAGGATGGGCATATGCAGAGCATAGCACGGTGTGCAATGCTTAGCTTTGTATATATCCACCTTTGAATGTGGAGTTATGGAGATATTAATTTGGATGTTGCTACATGTATATTTAATTGGGCTTTGCCCTAAACATGTGTTTTCCACTGAGTCGAGTCCTATGAGAACACATGGTTGCAGTAGTTAGCTTGCCAGTTGTTGTGTAATTCAAATAGGTTTTGGGCTCCCATTGGGATGAGCTCTGTGAGAACCCATATCTCAAGCTCACTTGGAATTTTATAGTAAAATGTGAGTGGATTGGCCTTAGTGTTGAGTTTGTTTTAAATTATTGGCTCTTGACCGCAGTCAAGGGCAGAGGCATTTTGTCGAATAGTTAGTATGAAACTTAAACAATGTTAAATTAACATGTTATTAGCATAGCAACTTTATGGTTATTGGATGTTTGAAAATTTTCATGTATAACAACTGATACACTATCTAAAACATTGTAATATGGTTCAAATTCCTTTATAACAGTTCATGAGGATGCGTAAACTCGTAACATGTTATGTTGTGTTACATCTTGTTTGTCAGTATATTGGAGATTCTAAATAGTAAATATGATGTCCATGGGTCAGAACAAGCAATTTGAAAAAATGGAAATGAGTTTGTATGAACACTTGATATCATTGATTATGTTTTTTTTGTTCTAAAACAACAACAGAGCTCAAAAAATTTAGTTAACTATATGCTATTGGGATTTGTTATTGGAAATGATTGAAAAGATGAAGAGGAAAATTGTTGGAATGATCATATGGAACTGGAAAAGAATGTTCTCAATCATTGTTTTGTCATTGATGTCAAACTTGCTACTTGCAGGAATGACAATTGCTTTAGTGATACAAATACTATCAAGTGGTTGATTGACATTGAGGAGGAAATCAATAAGCTGTAACTAGAACACCTAGAGAAAGGTTGAAGTTATGATGTTGGAATGAAGTAGAAGGATCAACTAAGCCATTGATGAAAAAGTGTATTGATGACATACTCTAAGACATAGAGAATGGGCACACTAAAACATATTAGAGATGCAAGGTTTTAGCTAAGACATTTGTAAAGCCTAACTAAAATTCATTAGAGAGAGGGGGCCGAGCAAGCTAGTAGGTGCTGAACAGATTCCTAGTTGAAGCCGAGCAAGTTCAACTTCAGATGCCGAGTGAACTTCAGATGCTGAGTGAACTTCAAATGCCAAGTAAAATCAAGTGCTGAGTAGAAATAGATGTCGAGCATCAGAAAACTAATAGTGCCAAGTAACACAGATATGTCGAGCATCAGTAAACCAATAATGCCAAGTTGCTACATTATTTTGAAAATCAAATATTTTCTGAATCTAAGCCAACAAGGTTGTTATCTAGAAATTTGTGAATTAAATGGAAGATAAGAATGATGAGCTAGTGGCACAGAACACCATGAAGAACATTTTTTTGAGAATACAACTGGGCTCTAGCTGAAGTTTTCTAGATAAGAGCAAGATATGGGGTAGATACATTGTATCCTACCTAATCCATTTGAAACCCTAAAATTGGAGAGGGAGAATTGAGTGAAAAAGGCAAACCAAATTTCTCTTTAAGGAGTCATAAGGTCATGAAGCAAAGGAGGAGAAGGTGGTCGAGCATAAATGCATGAAGTGCTAAAGAAGGTGCTAAGGATAAGAAAGCACAAAAAATCTATTTGAATAAAAGACCACAAGGATGATTGCATTGGCATGATGAGTAAGAAGACTCAAGGAGATGAAGCTTGAGAGGAAGATGAGCTGTCAGAGCTAAAGTGATTAAAGCCAAGCAAAAGGATAGAACTGAAGTGAGATATGAAATCTGCAAAGTATGTTGTAAGTTGTATCAGATCAACAATCCATTATTGTTACTCTCTAGAAATTGTAATAGTTAGTTTAAATCCTATGGACTTAGGTTGGTTTAATAGCCATGAGGTAAATCCTTTAACAGGGTGACATTTCAAGTGAATGTTCTAAAGTCCTTTGATCAAGCCTATTCCTAACAGCTTGGTGAAATCCTCTAACAAGGTCACATTTAAAAGTGTGTTGTAAGCCTTTAATAGGGCATCACTTTAGAAGAGTGAAAATCAAGTAGCATGTTACTGGTGGTTTTTTCCAAATTGGGTTTCTACGTAAATCACAATGTCATGTGTTGATCTTGCATGTTGGTTTACTGTAATTTGCTAGGATGATTATTTTAAGCTTGGATGGATGAAAAGTTTATGGGCTCACTATAATTTGAGAAAATGTATTATTAGGCCATTTGTACCTTGGATAACTGATTCACCCCCCCCCCCTCTAAGTTATTCTAAAGAATTCTAACAATTGGTATCAGAGCCAAACTACTGATTCAGTTTAAAGGGACTATAAGCAGGAAAGATCAAAATGCCTAAGAGAGAAGTCCCCAAGCTCAACAAAGACAATTTTTTTGCATGGAAAAGTTTGATGAAGCTACATCTTGGATCCATAGGAGATTATGCACAAAATTCAATTATTACTAAACATGTTGATCCAACTGGTACTCTTACTACAAAAGATATGAAAAACAAACAGGAACACAATCAGACAATGCTGGAAATTGCTTCTGCACTCAGCTATGCTGAATTTGATGATATCAAAGGATGTGACACTGCATTTAGAATGTGGAAAGCCCTATCAGACATCTATGGAGGAGATCAGAATGTCCAAAGAGAAAAAAGAGAAAGCCTCAGAGGAAAGTTTGATGATATGAAAATGGAGGAAAATTAGAATGCTGCTCAGTATGGCACAAGAATAAAGGAAGTGGTAAGTGCAATAAGATGTTTGAGTGGTCAATTGGATGAAGATATTATTAATAGTAAGTTCTTAAGAACCTTGCTCCCTATCTATGCTATTAGAGTATCTGCAATACAAGAACTAAGATGTGTACCAAGAAACAATCTAAGTTTTGAAGGTATAGTGGGTAGACTCACTACATTTGAGCTATCTAACTTTGACAACTATAGACCTAAGAATGTTGAATCTTCTTTCAAGGCCAAGCTATCACTGAAAGATGCTGAACATGTAAAATCAAAAAATGAAAGAAAGATGAAATATGTATCCAATGACATTAGCACTGATGAGGAAGATGTGGAACAATTGGAAGCTTTGCTAGCTAGAAGATTTCATAGAGGCAAAGGAAAATTCAAAGGTAAGATGCCTATCATTTGTTTCAATTTCAATGAAGTAGGACATATTTCTGCCAAGTGTACACAGAAAAAGGATTACAAGGAAGGCAACAAATACAAATTCAAAAGAGATGATGAAAAGAGAGATTACAAAGACAAAGACAAGAAGTGTTATATTGTTGAAGAAAATTCTAATGATAATGATGATGAAATTGTTTATGTAGCCATGAAGGATCAATCTGATGAAAAAGAGCCTACAACACTGGTAACATGTATGAACAAAAATGACAGATGGATCATAGATAGTGGATGCTCACATCACATGACAGGAGACAAAAGTAAATTTGTTAACTTTACTCAGTATGATGGAAATAGTGTTAGATTTGGTAATGATGCTCCATGTCAAATCAAAGGAAAAGGTTCCATTAAGCTCACAGAGAAAATTTCATGTGATAATGCATACTATGTTGAAGGATTAAACTACAATTTGCTCAGGATGCAAAGTAGAATTTGGAAACAAAACTGCAAAAATCTATGATACTGATGGTAAATTGATAGGAAAAGGAGATCAAAAAAGAAGTAATCTATTTTACCTTGATATGGATGATGTTTCATGTTTTGTTGCAAAATTTGATGATGAATGGTTATGGCATAGAAGGCTACGTCATGTCAACTTTGACAATTTGGTCAATATTAGTAAAATGAAGAAAGTCAGAGGTTTACCAAAATTGAAGAAGCTTGATAATATCATGTGCAAACAATGTCAGTTAGGAAAGATGACAAAGTCAAGTTTCAAAAGCAAAAACTATACATCTAAAGAAGTACTTGAGTTAGTTCATACTGACTTATGTGGTCCAATGGAAGTACAAAGCTATAGAGGAGATAAGTACATAATGTTGTTTGTTGATGACTATTCTAGGATGATTACTGTTATGTTCTTAAGACAAAAATGTGATGCCTTTCAAATGTTTAAGAGGTATGTGGCTAGAGTTGAAAAGGAAACAGGAAAAAGCTTGAAATGCTTGAGATTAGAAAGAGGTGGTGAATTCACATCAAAAGAATTTGAGATATTTTGTAATGATAAAGGAATCAAAAGACAAACATCAGCTCCTAGAACTCCCTCAGAGAATGGAATTGTTGAAAGAAGAAATAGAATTGTGATTGATTGTGCCAGAACATTAATGATGAAAAAGATTATCTCTCTAAAATACTAGAGAGAATTTTTAAGTGTAGTTGTTCATACACTGAACCGAGTACAAGTCAAGAAAGGTACAAATACAACACCTTTTGAATTATGGTACGGTCACTCACCCAATGTAAAACATTTCAAAGTATTTGGTTGCAAATGCTTTATCCTTAAAGATGCTAGAAATGGAAAATTTGATGCAAAAAGTGATGAAGGCATATTCCTTGGTTACTCCACTAGAAGTAAAGCATATAAGTGTTTGAATACTAACACTAACAAAATTGTGATGTGAATATCAAGATTTAACTGTGTGATTTTGAGCCAAACTCGATGACCCATCTTTCATGAGTAGTGATTCAACATGAATCCATCTCTCATGAGAATAAATGGAACAATTAGCACTCATTGGATCTAGGTGATGCTCATAGGGGTGAAGCACCGAGACTTCCTGGGAGGTCACCCATCTCGGGACTTCATGGGTGACCTCCCGATAAGTCCCAGTGCTTCACCCCTGTGAGCATCACCTAGATCCAATGAGTGCTAAGTGTTCCATTTATTCTCATGAGAGATGGATTCATGTTGAATCAGTACTCATGAAACATGGGTCATCGAGTTTGACTCAAAATCACATAGTTAAATCCTGATATTCACATCACAATTTGACTAGCTGTGGAAATCATCTCCTACTAACAAAATTGTGAAAAGTGCAAATGTAAACTTTGATGAACATACAGAAGTCCAAGCTGGAGAACCAAAGAGAATGAATGAATACAAAACCTTTGTGTATTCTTATGAAGGAATGCCTGTTGATAAGGATGTTATCAATCAAATTGAAACTCGACAACAAATTTTAGTTTCAGTCGAGTCACAACTAGTGAATGTCGAGTTGCATTCAAAAGCTGAGTTACAGAATGAAGAAAATACACAATCTAATTCTGAAGTTAGTACACATGAAATAGATGAGGAAAAACTTGAGAACTCAATACATAGTGACCCTGAATTAGAAAGATCAAACATGGAAACAAGGACAAAACCAAGATTATCCAAATATGTAAAAATACATCACCCTGTTGAACAAATAATGGGTAACAAAGATGCAAGACCAATGACAAGGAATAGACTAAGACATGAATCATGTCTGATTAGCAAATCTGAACCTAAGACAGTATATCGTGCATTACAAGATGATCATAAGTATAAAGCCATGGAAGAAGAAATTGATCAAATAAAGAAGAACAAAACCTAGAGTTTGGTTCCCAGACTAGTTGACAAAAATGTGATTGGCACCAAGTGGGTATTTAGAAACAAGCTAGATGAGAATGGTGAGATTACTAGAAACAAAGCTAGACTAGTATCCAAGGGTTATGCTCAAGAAGAAGGACTAGACTATGGGGAAACATTTGCCCCTATTTCTAGAATGGAAGGAGTAAGAACTTTACTTGCATATGCTGCATATAAAGATTTCAAAGTCTATCAGATGGATGTAAAGTCTGTTTTTCTAAATGGTATACTAGAAGAAGAAGTCTACATTGAACAACTAGAAGGATTTGTTGATAAGAACAATAGGGATATGGTTTGTAAACTACATAAAGTGCTCTATGGTTTGAAACAAGCACCCAAAGCATGGTATGAGAGACTTCACAAGTACCTAGTACAAATAGGATTTGAAAGAATTGATGATAACAGTAACATGTACATCAAAGAAGAAGAAGGCAAGGATATTATTGTATCTAAAATCTTTGTGGATGACATAGTGTTTGGAGGAAAGGAAGTGCTTTGCAAAGGCTTTGCTGACAAAATGAAACATGAATTTGAAATGTCTATGTTTGGAGAGATCAATTTTTTTGTTGGATTGCAAGTATATCAACTAAAACATGGTATATTTGTGACACAATCAAAGTACATCAAAGAGATACTTAAAACATTTGGATTGGAGGAGTCCAAACCAGTCAGCACACCAATGGCAACAGGAAATAAGCTATCCAAAAATGATGAATCAGTTGAAGTCAATCAAACAATGTACAGACCCATGATTGAAAAACTACAATATGTTGTACATAGCAGACCAGACATAGCATTAGCAGTTGGAATAGTGGCTAGATTCTCTGCTAATCCCAAAGAAAATCATCTCATAGAAGTAAAAAGAATAATGAGATATCTTAAAGGAATTGATAACTTTCGTCTATACTACAAAAAGAATGGAAAGTTTGAATCAATGCATATACAGATGCAGATTGGGGAGCCAACATTGATGACAGAAAAAGCACAAGTGGAGGTGTATTATTTTTAGGTAAAAGGCTAGTTACTTGGACTAGCAAGAAACAAACATGCACATCCTAGTCAACTGTAGAATCAGAATATGTAGCAGCTACAGTAAATTGCACAAACATTGTGTGGCTCACACATCTATTTAAAGGAATGAAAGAAGAGGTAACTAAACCTGTGATACCGATTGTCATAATACAAGTGCTATAAACATATCCAAGAATCTAGTAATGCATGCAAAAATCAAGCACATTGCAATCAAGTATCACTATGTCAGAGAATTGGTAGAAGACAAACAAGTGAAGTTGGAATACATTCACACAAAGGAACAAATTGCAGATATCTTCACCAAACCATTGCCCAAGGATGCTTATGAATATCTTAGAGGAAAGTTGGGGGTAATACCCCTAACTCAAGTAGTTTTAAGCAATAAGGTTGCTGCCCTGCATCAACAAGAACAAATCATTGAAATATCAGAAGAATGATGCAAAGGATGACAACAGGAGCAAAAACTCCAAATCAATCACAAGCATGGTGACAGAGGGAGAAGACATCAAGAAGCCAAAGCCTATACTTTGCATGTTAAAGATGTTAGATCTTTGGCATTTATGTCAAAGAGAGAAAAATATACAGAAAATTGATCAATACAAAGCAAGAGGGAGATATATATGAAAGAGGGAGATATATGAGATCAGTACTAAAGATGTAGTAGGGAAGAAAAGTAGCAGACAATAGTCAGAAAACTGATCAATACAAAGCAAGAGGGAGATATATATGAAAGAGGGAGATATATGAGATCAGTAGTAAAGATGCAATAGCCAGGAAAAGTAGCAGACAATAGTAGACAGCTTATACAATCTTGGTGGTAACTAAGTTGATCAATTGATTAGTTTGGTTTTGCCATCAATGCCAAAGAGGGAGATTGTTGGAAATGATTGAAAAGATCATGAGGAAAATTGTTGGAATGATCATATGGAAATGGAAAAGAATATTCTCAATCATTGTTTTGTCATTGATGTCAAACTTGCTACTTGCAAGAATGACAATTGCTTTAGTGATCCAAATACTATCAAGTGGTTGATTGACATTGAGGAGGCAATTGATAAGTTGTAACTAGAACACCTAGAGAAAGGTTGAAGTTATGATGTTGGAATGAAGTAGAAGGACTAGCTAAGCCATTGATGAAAAAGTATATTGATGACATACTCTAAGACATAGAGAATGGGCACACTGAAACATATCAAAGATGTAAGGTTTTAGCTAAGACATCTGTAAAGCCTAACTAAAATTCATTAGAGAGAGGGAGTTGAGCAAGCTAGTAGGTGCCAAACAGATTCCTAGTTAAAGCTGAGCAAGTTCAACTTCAGATGCCGAGTAAAATCAAGTGCCGAACAGATACAAGTGCCGAGCGAAAATAGATGCCAAGCATCAGAAAACTAATAGTGTCGAGTAACACACAGATGCCGAGCATCAGTAAACCAATAATGTCGAGTTGTTGCATTATTTTGAAAATCGACGATTCACCAGATCTAAGCCGACAAGGTTGTTTTCTAGAAATCTATGAATTAAATAGAAGATAAGAATGATGAGTTGGTGGCACAGAACACCATGTAGAACATTTTTTTGAGAATACAACTGGGCTCTAGATGAATTTTTCTAGATAAGAGAAAGATATGGGGTAGATACATTTTATCCTATCTAATCCATTTGAAACCCTAAAATTGGAGAGGGAGAATTGAGTGAAAAAGGCAAACCAAATTTCTCTTTAAGGAGTTGTAAGGTCATGAAGCAAAGGAGGAGAAGGTGGTCAAGCATAAATGCATGAAGTGCTAAAGAAGGTGCTAAGGAGAAGAAAGCACAAAAACTCTGTTTGAATAGAAGACCATGAGAATGATTGCATTGGCATGATGAGTAAGAATACTCGAGGAGATGAAGCTTGAGACAAAGAAAAGCTGTCAGAGCTGAAGTGATTAAAGCCAAGCAAAAGGATAGAACTGAAGTGAGATCTGAAATCTGCAAAGTATGTTGTAAGTTGTATCAAATCAAAAATCCATTATTGTTACTCTCTAGAAATTGTAACAGTTAGTTTAAATCCTATGCACTTAGGTTGGTTTAATAAACATGAGGTAAATCCTTTAACAGGGTGACATTCCAAGTGAATGTTCTAAAGTCCTTTGATCAGGCCCATTCCTAACAGTTTGGTGAAATCCTCTAAAAAGGTCACATTTAACAGTGTGTTGTAAGCCTTTAACAGGGTAGGCTTTTAATAGGGCATCACTTTAGAAGAGTGAGAATCAAGTAGCATGTTACTAGTAGTTTTTCCCAAATTGGGTTTCCACGTAAATCACGGTGTCATGTGTTGATCTTGCATGTTTTATTGCTACATGTTGATTTACTGTGATATTCTAGGATGATTATTTTAAGCTTGAATGGATGAAAAGTTTATGGGCTCACTATAATTTGAGAAAAAGTATTATTAGGGCATTTGTACTTTGGATAAATGATTCAAACCCCCCCCCCCTCTCAGTTATTCTAAAGAATTCTAACATTTGTTAGATATGATTTAATTGGATTTGTTTTGAAGAATTCTAGATATGCTATTAGTATTTATATTATGTTTTTGAGATGAAAATTATATGTATGCAAATTCAAATTCTATTATTTTAATGATGTTTTTCTGTCGAATATTTAATTGTAGATTGTTTTCAATGGAAAAGATAGATTAATGATATATGTGTTTGATGATATGTTATTCAAAGCGAAAATATCATATGTGCATTGTATTACTATCTTGGCCAATTTGAAGGATAAGCTTAGTTTGTTATAACAATAGAGATAAGTAGTGTAGTACTATGACTGGTAAATATCATTAAACTGATGTAACAATTTAGTTATATTTACAAGATTGTAATATTGTAGTATTTATTTTTGTTGTTAAAATAACCTAAGTTTACTTTCAAGTTTGGTAGTAGAAGATGAGATTTTAAAAGATGAAGAATGTAATGCCATGTAAAATCTGATTGTTATACGTTGCATGTGCATTCTTAGAATATCTGTTTGATGTGTATTTTAAGGATAACTGTAATGAATGTATATTGAGGTGGCTGAATATCGATTTATCTTATTCAGTTAATTAATTTAGTGATAATTTTAAGATAAATTGGGAGGGTTAATTATATATAAAAGATAATTGGCCTTACCAATGACTTAAACCAGTAAGGTTAAGTACGAAGAACAAGGCAAGTCTCTATTGCATCATTTCACGAGTACCATAGAGAATTCCACTATGTGTTGTCTATGAGCTTACCATATATGGATGCAGTATCTTAGCACCATAGTGATGAAACCTCAATATATATATGATTCATTTACTAGCTATTCTTAGTGCGAGTTTAATTTTGCTTTGTTAAGAAGATGGTTACTTCTTGCATATTAATTTTAAAATTGCACTATGTTATTTGGTTCAGATATCTGCATTATGGTTTTATATATGTTTATTCTAACATGTATACAGGTGAACTACGCTTTTCAACTTAGTGTGTATTGAGCCCTCTTTGTGTTGTGTTGCATTTTTGTGTATGTTTCAGGTGTTCAGGTTGTATAACTAGTGCTAAGGAAGACTGTTGAAGTTACTTCTTGAAATTGAATTTGATACTTGTAAAGTCCATATGTTGGACATAGGCATCTAAGAATGATATTGTTCTTCATTATTGTACTAAACTCTTTATGTATCAGCATCATTATGGAAATTTATTTGGATGATATCTTCTTATATTTTGAGGTCTTCAAATTGAGAGTGACTCAATCATTGTTCTTGTTCTTGTAATAGTTGGTTATAAAAAAAAATTCTATGGTTCTTTATGCTTGTTCAAGGTTTCCTAGTTTTTGTTTTTGTTTTGTTCACCATTATAGTAGGTTACTGTCAAATCAACTTGTAGAAATGTAAACAATGAAACACAACAAATTTATTAACACACTTGACACAATGATTTACATGGAAACCCAATTTGGGAAAAACTAGTAGTAACATGCTACTCTTTTCACTCTTCTAAAGTGATGCCCTATGAAAGGCCGACCTTGTTAAAGGTTACAATACACACTACTAAATGTGACCCTATTAAAGAATTTCAATCACCTGTTAGGAGTGAGCCTTGTTAGAGGACTTTATACCATTCACTTGGAATGCCACCTGGTTAAAGGATTTACAAATGACTATTAGGTCAACCTTAATCCAAAGGATTTACCTAGACTGATACAATTAATAAAAAGTAACAATAAAGCTCTTATATGATACAACTTACAACTTCACTTGTAGATTATAGATATCTATCTAGTCCTTAATTATACTTGGCCTTTATACTCTACAACTTTGATAGCTTGTTCACCCTTCAAGCATTTATCTCCTTAAGCCTTCTTGCTTATCATGTCATTGTAGACTCTTCTCTTAGGTCACTAGATGAAGCAAAACCCTCGACTACTTGTTTCCCTTAGGTTCTTGCACATGACAACCTTGCTTCATGACCAATAATCCCTATAAATAGGAAATTAAGATATTTTAGCACTCATTTTCCATCATCCAATTTACAGTTTAGATGGATTAGGTAGGATACAATGTATCTACCCCATATCTCATATCTCTTCTAAAAAATTTGCCTAGAATCCACTTTGAATTTTCCTAAAAATGGTTTACCTTGAATTCAGTGCCACTAGCTCATCAACCTTATCTTCCACCTAGTTCACACAATCCAAGAAAACAAACTTATTGGTTCAAATTCATCGAATCCACAATGTTTTAAATAATGCAGCAGGTTAGCATTATCAAGCTCCTAATGCTCGACACACATTGCGTTGTTCGATATCCACTGTGAAATTACTTGACATGAACTAAAGTTTACTAGTGCTTGGTATCAACTAAATTTTACTTGGCATCAACTATTCTACTTGACATACACTAGAACAAAATTTTACTTGGCTCCAACTAATTTTTCTGCTTGGCTTTTACTAACTTTGCTAAGTACCAACTATCCACTCAGTCAAGCTTGGTAGACAATCTTTGTGTAACTTGTTCTTCTAATCTGTTTTAGTACAACTAGCCTTTGTAACCTTAAGTAGGTTATCAATACATCATGTCATCACGATCTTATCTAATCCCTGTACTTTATTACATAATCATAGCTCAACCTTTCCTCTAGGTTCTATTGTTACATCTTTTGATCAAATCCTCTTCCTCAATCAAATAAGTAATAGCACTTGAATATTATAAGTAGTTGTCTTACCAACAAATAGAAAGTTTGACATTGGTGAAAAAATAATGATGGAAATGCATTGTTTTCTTCAACAATTTCCCTCTTTCAATAATGTCTCTCAACAATGATCTTTTTAATCAGATCTCAACAATATCATCTACCTAGTGATTGGTCTATCCTATTAAACACTTAAAAGACTATTAGGTGTTTCCTTTTTAAATGGCATGACACTTATAATAAAGTAAGGACTCTATTAGGAGATTTACATAGGCCTAGTAGGACTACTTTGTAAGGAGATTTTCCCTATCTCAACTACAAAATAACTAATTTAGTTGTTGATGCTCCATATTCTTTGTAATTTGATCTTGGGTCTCCTCTTTCTAAGCTATCTTTAATTTGATTCTCCTAATATGATAAATCTATTTAGTCTTTTGTTGCTCTGATTGCACCATCTGTTGCATCTATCTCTTTAAATTCATCACATGCTTGTATCCTTTCCACATTTCATCGATTCATTTTTATTTTACAATTCTAGGGTTAGAATCCTCCTTAAATAGACTTCATGTAAAGCTTCTAGATCTCAATCAATGACTTAAATTTCAACATCTTTTTTCATTTATATCCCATTTTTCTAATTGGTTGAATTATTTTCCTAGGGATCATCACATTCTAGTAATGATTCATATTTAGAATCTAATATGGCTTTATAGATATTAAATCTCATAGAAATATTGGCCAAAATGATTCAGATATGAGTTTGTGCCATTACAAACTCACATATCAAAATTGCATTGCTCAGCACTTGAGTTCTTTGATGCTCGGTCATGTGTGTTGTTTCTCAAATTCTATAAGTCTACTTTCTCAGTAGTTTATAACTTCTCAATATGCTTGGTCATCATTATTTTTCTTGTCTTATACTATATTCCTCAACTCACATATCTACTCAGTCTCTACTAAATGTTTGATAATCATTTTTTTTCTCGGTCTAAGTATTGTCTACTTGACCTTTACTAGATAACTCAGTCGCAATGATGACCTTGTAATTTTTCCTAGTAAATAACTTGCAAATGACTAGGTGTTTGGTCACTAGTTGACAACATAGCTTGGAGGTAAACATATTATGCATATGAAAGATATATTAAATATTCCCATACACAAACTAAAATTCAACTACCTATAAAAAAATACAAGCATAGACTACTATAGAATCAATCATAGAGGTGCACCTTCAACAGTTAGAGTTTCATTAGTAATAGAGTCACCAATCTCAATTATATGAAAAATGGACCTACCCGCCTAATATTCCACTAAATGAACTCCAATGTTACTATAGTAGAAAGGTAAGTCAAGAATACTATGCTCATTATAAATATCAAATAACCACTCAAAGATGCGCTAATAGATTGGAGAAAACCTTTAAAGCCCTTAAGAACATAGAGGCATGGAGTGTTGAGCACACAAGAAAATAGAAATAATTTCTTGTGTTACAGGAGAAACCACTTGAAGCTCCAAAGAGCAAGAAGAATGGAGTAAACAAATAAGAATTATCTAAAGAAATGATTATACAATGACTCAAAAAAGTATGCCAGCCATTGATGTATTGTCCAATTTATGACATTTCATTATATGTATTTATAATGTTACCCAAGGATACACTTGCAATTATCAAGCACAAATCTCACATGCAAGAGATACTTTCATGAGAAAGGAATATTTAGGTTCTCATCCTTAAACATATGGATCTAGGAGAACCTATTATACTCATGAGATTGACCTAGGTTGAAGAGATGTTGATTAATGTAGCCAACCTAGTATTATAAGTGTGTCAAATTTTTTGGAGGTCAATATAATTATCATGGTCACACAATTAGCCATTCCTAATATATAAACAACATTTCAAACATTATTTCACATAGAATACAAGATCTAGGTATACTCTTTGTTTAGAGATTACATACAATAGGCTAGTCTAATGATTTTTATGTAAATAGAAGTCACATTA
This sequence comes from Cupressus sempervirens, assembly GCA_028749045.1. Taxonomy (NCBI): domain Eukaryota; kingdom Viridiplantae; phylum Streptophyta; class Pinopsida; order Cupressales; family Cupressaceae; genus Cupressus; species Cupressus sempervirens. The sequence goes on from CM053791.1 coordinate 422,341,403, forward strand.
TAGATGTGTTAGAATACAAGATAAAATATGACCCATACTGTAAGGATGCAACCACTTACATTAAACATCTAGGTTTCATTCCTAAAATAAGAGCCAATATCTCAATTATATTTTAGATATCCTTGAAATAAGAGTAGATATGAGGTTTCATGATAACATACTTGGAATGAATCCCCACTTTCAATATTTCATCCTTAATCTCATGACTAGACATTGTAGCTAGGCAGTTTTAGTGATAATCATTAAAATAAATATAGCATAAAATACATCAACTATTATAGAAAATATTCATACACACCTTACAAATTTTCTAGACAAGAAGCTTACACAAGAGCTAGTACAATATAATTCTACAATGAAAGGAACATGATGATATTGGAAAAAATTCCAAATAGATTTGATAAACTTGATCACCTACTCATTTCTTTAGACCAAGTGCATTAGACACAAAATGGCCAGATTTACATTGATTATTTTGAATGACACTTCCACAAGGATGTTACGAAAAAAAAAGTGCTAGAACAACATAATTAATAGCCTTCACATAGTAGAATTATACATGCATCATCATTTTATAATATTTCATGAGGCAATCATTGAAAAAAATTTGGGTGTAGGTGTAGAAAACTATTTGTATATATGTGAATGGAAAAATTAGAGGAAGTATTAGAATGATTTAGAATAGCTAAGAGGGTGGGGGTGAATCAGTTATCCTTAGGTCTAGATGTACTAATTAACCTTTTGAATACTTCAAACAACTTATCAATATTCTTTAATCGAGTCGATCTCTATAACAACTTATGCGTAACATAAATTTGTAGTCTAGTGTACCAATAATAACTAACTTGCAAAATGTAAAACATTAAATAGTAAAATATCAAACATCATTTACATAAGTATAACACAAGGATTTAACATGGAAACCAAAGTTGGGAAAAACTACCAATAACATGTGACCAATTTTTCACTCTTCTAAAGTGAGCTTTGTGACCCTATCAAAGGATTTAATCAACCTATTTGGACTGAACTTGTAAGAGGACTTAAGAGCATTCCATTAGAATGTCATCTCAATTAAAGGATTTTAACTGGTATAATGGTTAGAAATTAACAAAAGGTTGATCTAACAAATATAACTCACATTGCAAATACATATCTCAATATAGCTCATTTGATAATTCATTGACTAGAGTCCATTCATGTCTTTGTCTCTATCTCTAATCTGCTTGGAAAATCCTTCAAACAAACATTATTCACCTTATCTCTACTCCTTCTTCACAACCTTCTTCTCAAGTTTTCTAATCAACAAAATTAGAAACTACTAACCTCAATATGTTGATCCTTATTCCTCCTTAAATAGGTAGCTTTGATCTTTTACCATTTAAACATCATCATTAATCTTAGGGTTAGGTCAAATTCTTTGAATCCTTCCATCATTTCTTTTATCCTTATCCTTCTAGAAACTTCACAAAACTTATTTTTGAATCCATGCCTAGAAATAATGAAACATGATTTGTCAAACATTAAATGCTCCAACTCATCCATATGTATCCTTCATGCATGTTGATCAATCTAAATAAAACTACGTCAGCTAGGAATCTCAATTCATTCACAAAATAATAAATGCTGACACTCTGCCCAAATTGTGGTCCTCAGCTTTGGTCATCACTAAATAAATTGGTCATCACTAGGCTTTCTAGCTCAATTTCTACTAGCTTGGTTGGATCTAAGTTTTATGATGTTGCATCTTTACAAGTGCTCAATTAGCACTATATTCCCTCAACTTCTATTGTCACTCAGTCAACACTAGCACAACTCAAGTTCACCTATAAGTTCATCAACATTCTTATTTGTAGCTTAGTTTAGCCTATGCATATGGTCCTTCATTTTTCATTTGTTCTAGGCTTCAACTCAACCATCTTCTCCACTTTGTGTTATGATTAAACAACACATTATCTTATCAAGGTCTAAGTGATCAAGTGCCCATTGTAGCTCCTCCTAACCAACCTTTCCACTAGGTCTTGTTGTTATCTCTTCTTCTCAAATCCTCTTCATCAATCATCTTAATATGACACTCTACTCAAGTAGAAACTATCTCACTAATAAGGTTTGACATCAATAACAACATAAAAATTGATCTAAATGTAGTTTCCAACAATCTCCCTCTTTGGCAGTGACAAATACACCTATAGTTTCCATATAATCCAAAACACTTGACTTACTTCATTCAACTCCCTATATGTTCAGTAATATATCTTCATTAATATCCTTAATTTTTTCTAATTTTCATTCATTCAGCTCTAATATACAACACCTCTATCTTTCTCTTTGCATATACACTTTGTCTTTCTCATTATTGCATAGGTAACTATGTAATCACACCCTCTTTAACTACTTTCTTCCTCATCTTTGATGGTCATGCCTTTACTAATATCCCTTGTTACACCTGCTTCTCATGGTAAATGTATAAACTCCTCCTCTTTGAAAACAATGCCAAAGACATTTTCAACATCTCTAGTTGTCTCTATCACATACATCTTCAACATGTAGATATCCTTTTGTTAGTTTCTTGAACTAGGTGCTTCCATTGTCATCTTGCTTATTCCTAATTTAACTTCTTGGGATTATCTCTTCATAGCTTTAGGTAGGTCCTAAAGTGTGACCTTCTGCATCAATTTATAAAATATTCTAATAAAAAAATTTGATGTAGACCTCCATATTAGCTTACATAGCTTTAGTTAGGGGAATTATCCCCAATTTACCTCTTAGATATTCATGATTTAGGCTCAAATTCATATAGTAGTCATGTATCACTCCTTACTCTCTTTCTTTCCATAACCTCTTGAATCTTTGTCTCCAATGATTTGACCAAGTGCATGATGTCTTCTCACATATTTTGCTAACGTAGATTTTTTTCTTCTTACTTCTTGTTGTTTCTTTTCACGTTCATCTTCACATCCACTTTAGGTAGCACTTTATGTATATCAATTTGTTATTCTAGTTTTTTTTCAATTACTTGTTAATGCTCGACATGTTCATTTTTATGCTCAGCACCAATTGCCTAATGCTTGATACATTGGTACGATAACTTGGCATGCATTAGCTATTTCTAATTAGGAAATTTCTTCTCAGGTTTAGGTAAAGTGTTGGGCTTTCCTTCATCAATGTATCTAAAATTTATATAACCTTTATGTTCCTCTTTACAGTCAACTTTTTTTTTTTTTCCCTACATATTGGTCAACTTTCACATTTTCAGTTTCCACAACTTTGTTAGTGTTTGAATTCAAACACGTATATGCTTTTTTCTTAATGAAATATCCTAGGAATTGTGTGCTAAAATGTTGACACACTTCTATGAGTCATTATATCCAAGATTTCTCAAGAATGAGATCTCAAATGGTGACTTATAGCTCTCTATTCATGGAGTACAAGGGTTTTTAATGGAGGCCCTTAGTTTGACCTACTTTGTGCCCATGCAATTACACCATAAAATGAGAGATTCAAAGAGGAAAATAAATATTCCTAGTCTCCATGCTCATCAAATATGCATGCAAATGAAGATGCTAGCTAATCTGAATGATAACAATGCAAAGCAATGCAAGAAAGGACATATAATCTATGAAAGAAAATATGGTTCTAAGCTAATATGAAAATGTAAGGATGAAGCATGATAATGGAAGCCATAGATGCATGAGAGAAGAAGACAAGAAAAGAGAAGTTTCAATGAATCTCCAATGTCCAAACCCTAAGGCTCAAACCCTAATGCTCAAAATCCTCCAAAATTTCTCTCCAAACCTACAACATAACAATACTATAGCAACTAACATTATCCAAATGAGAAGGAGAGGGCTGCTTATACAGGAAAGTGTGGAGGTGGGAGGGTTCTCACAACCAATATGGGATAATAAGTCTTGATATATGTGAGACAAAATTCCACCAATGAGAAAAGAGAAGTGTTTGACAAGAAATCATAAAGAGGAAATGAAGGAATCCCACTTAGAAATATGTGCACTTAAGTGTAGAGAAAAAGGATTTACTTATTTTATTTATTTCCTTGTTTTAGAACAAAGGGATTGAAGTGGGAATTTTATTTAATTAAAAGGGAAGTTCTCTTTTAATTAAATAGGACTTAATATAAGATGATCAAATCTTAAGAAATATTGAAATAATTAAAGTAATTGCAATTTGATGAAGAAAAATGATTTGAATTGATTTAATAAAATAATGCAATGCATTGATTTAGGAAATTGATGAATCAAGGTCCATAGTCGAGGAGATCATTTTAGGGTGCATATATTTTCCTTTCTTTGACTAATGTATGATCATTTTGGGAACACATGTAGTCAAAGAATGTAGTGGATGTCTAAGGGAAATTTGGGATCACAAAAAAACACAGATGTGTGGTCAACATAGGAACACATTGAGACAAAGAATAAAATTTTTTGATAACAATTTTATCTTGATAAAGACAAGGTTGTCCCAGGTGGAAAAAATATTGAGAAAGCTAAATCAAGGATTAAAGTTTGATAAGTACTTACCCCTCATGATTAAAATTGAAATGAAATAGAGAAGGAAAAAAAAATTGATAAATTTGATCAAATCGAACTAAAGATAAGGTTGTTGATGAAAGATGAAAAAATAAGGATTAAAGCCTAAGGTAGATCATCAAGCATGAAATTTTATGCCCTAAAGTTGAATTACAAGTAAGAAGTGGGGTGAAATCAAATGGAAGATAGAAGTTTGGAAGAGGTGGAAAGAAATGTAAAGAAGAAGTAAAATTTGCCTCAAGAAAGAAAATACCTCAACATAAATCAATTGTTTAAGATAGAAAATTTCAATTGAGATCATGAAAGAAGATAAGGAAATCAAGCTCAATACATGACAACATTTGATTAAAAATTCTCAAGAAAGATGGATGAAAATCCTTCCAAACTCATAATGCAACCTAAAAATGGCAATTAACATGAAGTCTAATAAAGCAAGCTACATCAAAATGCAAAGGTGTACTTGCAATAGAGAAACTGTAACATGGGATTTTGGGTTCATCGTTCATTAGAGAATGCGAAGGAACTTATTTTCATCATTGGGCTATTATTAACGAGCATCAAAAAATCACACAATTATCACTAGTCACAAGTGCAACTATGAAGATATGAATGTGATCTATATTGGATTGGAATGTGGAAAGATTCTAACATAAGCATCAAAGACATAAAGGTCAATATGACTTCAATGTTAGATGACCCAATTTAATCTATCAAAACCATGCTCAAATTAGGGCATAGATGCTGGGATGACTAGGTCAAAGCACAAACCTGTGTCACCCTTTTGTGAAGGAAAAGGCTAAGAAAAGTACAATTGTTCACCTTCAATGATATAAAATTGGTATTATTATTTAGAATTTGAAAATGAAGTAAACTAATGAAATGTGTAGAAATTGATTGAGTTTAGGATTATAATTTTTAACAATTATTTGGACTCATAATTGATATATTTTCATAATTTTTATAAATAATTTTTTAGCTGCTGAAAAACTTTAAACATTAGGGGTCTAGTTACTAGCATGAAACTATATTGAAATAAATATACTGCCCTTTGATCTCATGCTATATTATAGAAAGCATATATTTCTAGAACATTCAAAAAAAATAAAAAAAAATTAGACTTATATTTTCACTTTTATAATCATTCAAAGTTCAACTCACTTGAAAGTGATAGTTTTTATCTCCCACCATATTTTTCAAAACAAATCTATTATAACCATAATAAAAATTATACATTCTAGAAGAGTACTCTCTCCTCTAGAACATCATATATGTTTTAAATTTTTATGATATGATTTACAATTCTTTTATTCCTCAAAATTGACATCTTTTTTAGTATTAAAATGTGTGCTTGTAGAATTTTTTTATTATAATATACTATATCTAATTAAAACACTATAAACTCTATATGATAATATTCTTGACTTTAAACTCTATAAAATGTTGTTTATAAGTTATTAAAAATCTATTATAAAAAAATGTAAGAGTTATTAAAACATTGGTTTTCTAAAATAATTATATTTCTTTAGTAATTGGATACAAACTAGTATAAAACATTAATTTAATAGATATTTCCTAGTGGAAAAGTGTGATACCATATATAACTTTGCTAGAATGAATTTATCTAAGATCATATCTTTGAATAAAATTGATTTTTGTATAGAAATACTCAAAATCAATCATTCTAATTAGTCAGCCTAAAAGGTGAGACAATTTGTACTTTTACCTGACTATAAGAATGGCTGTGAAAAAATAGTCAAAGATGATGCCTTAAATCTCCTAAGTATTTCAAGGGGACAGCAAGAGATGCTCTAGAGTTTCCATACCACATGCACAAGTAAAAAGAAAAGAAAAGCATGCCCCATGCCCCAAGTCCTCTAGCTATCCATACTAGAGAGACTTATTAGACAAGAACATTTAATGAAAATCAACAGCAGTCAACATACAAAAAAAAAATAATGACATAGCTCAAGCATTAAGTGTTTGCATTCAAAAATTTAATTGTGTTAACTAATACTCAATTCCAAGGATAAGGATCAAATGCTTGCAAGTAGGTAAGATCGCATGACAAAATTGGGTAAGGCCAAACCAATAAGTGTTGAGAAACACTTTATGTAAGGGGTTGTATTGAAAAATATAGTTAGGGTGGTGATGAAAAACATCATTTGCGATGTGTCCTAAAGACTAACACATACAAGAGACCAAAGCTAACATGGTTATGCCCCCGCAGACAAAGAAAAAGACCAATTCCAAACCAAGGAAACAAGGAAAATGATTGATGGAGAAAGGTTAAGTGTCCAGGAAATGTGCTAAGACTTATGGGTGCTAAGGCCTCAAGTAGCACCCATTTCTAGGTTTTCACCGCTTGGATTTTATTGCAATTCTTTATTTTTTGGAATATAGAATTTTTTGGAGATACATCAAAGTTCCTTTTGCTAGGTTTTCACTAAGATGATCATTTTTTTAGGACATTTTTTTATTTTTAGAAATTTTGACAACATATCATTTTTTTAGATTTTTGAAATATATCATTTTTTTGGATTTTTGAAATATATCTTTTTTTTTGTATTTTTTTAGGATCAATAAATATATACAAAGGATGCCCCTAGATAGAATGGGCATTAAACTCCCAAGCAAGATCACATCATGTAGAACCATTATCTAGCAAGGTAGAGGACAAGAGGGATTAACAAGCTAGTGGAAGAGATGGAAGACAAGAGAATGAATGGGAATGAGGAGAAGAAATCCTCAAGGGAAAAATCCTAAAGAGTACCCAAGATAGGCAAAAATTGTCATGTAAATCACATTTGGACAAGCAATGAAAAGCCAGCATAGGATAAGTCATGAAAGTGTAATGTAAAAGAAGGAAAGGATGTAGTCCAAAGGATTAGGAATGTCAAAAGGCTTCATAGCATCACATTTTACTCTTTTTTATTTGGTCAAGACCAAATGGGAAAAGGATAGTGAAAGGCTAGATTGAATGGAGGAAAATAGATGTGAAGGCTAAACATGAAGGGAATGAAAGCAATATTATTGTAAGATAGCTCACAAGATAGCCAAATGTTTGTGTATAAGTCAAAACATTCAAGATAATGCAAGATGAAAAAATGGATGAAAGATGTAGAAGAGCTATACATGATGCCTAATTTTTAGGTTTTTATCACAGTACGTATCGTAGGTGCCACAAGGGAGTGGTTTTCAACATACGAAGAATTTATTTCTCTTTAATTTTTCTACCAAGGCACCATAAGAAGTTGTTCTCACCAAGGCACACTTTCAATTTTTCCAAATTATTTTCTCTTTTTTTCCTTTTTTCTTTTTTGTTTTAAATAGTTTTTTTTCTTTTTTGGAAAAAAGGAAATCTTTTTAGATAATGCTCCTTGAAAGGATAAACCATGATATATAAACGATTAAAAATGATACGATCAAAGATGTTGATAGAGAAAGCAAGATGGAAGAGAAAAATGGAGTATAAGGTTTTATGTAAAGTGAGGTAGTTTGGAAGATAGGAGGAATAGGAAAATGGGGAAAAATGATAGAAGGTAGAAGGATGGTGAATGGAAGTATTGTGGAAGGGCAGACGAAAATGAAGGAAAGATCAATGTCAGCAAACACCTTAAAGGGTGGCAAGAGGATGGAGGAAACTTAAATAAAGAAATACATGAAGGACTATGGTGAATGGATAGAAGAGGTTGTGGTTTAGGCACATGGAATAGAAGAATTCTTTTGAAAGAAGATGAAGTTGAAGTCTTTGGAAGCTTGAATGTCAAATTTACTTTCTTCTCAACATTAAACTCTTTCAAGAGAGACTTTGGAATCAATATAGACATAGGCTTTTCATTTTTTTTTTAATGATTTAGAGAGAATATGTTGAATGATGGATTTTAGAATGCATACTTTTTTTGTAGTTCTCTTCTAAGATATCTCTTTTGACTTTATGCCCCTATGTTGACTAGAGGAGACATGGTGATCTTTTTTAGATAGATTCTTGTATTTCTTCTTTTTCTTGTATTGAACATTCAAGTTACTTCCAAAAAAATTGGGACTTATGGAAGAAGAAGGATTATATCACTAGTTTAGATGGTTGGTGGATGAAAGGAATTCAAGGATATGCATCTACATTGATCTTGAGAAAGGATAGGAGATGGAGGGACATAGGGACCCAGGATGGATGAAAAATTAGGAGAATTAGGAAGGGAAAATGAAGGGACATAAGGACCCAAGATGGAAGGAAGTACAAGGATGGATGTAGAAGATGAGAAAGGATAATCAATAAGTCCATCAACATATATATGATAACCAAGGACATCGGCATCTTTAGAGTGAGGATTAGGATTTTCAGTAGGATCATGAGCATCTTGAATAGGAGAAACTTCTTGAATAGGATTTTTCGGAGCTTGAAAATACTTAGGAATAGTATAAAGTGGAAGAAAACATGGAGTAGTAGAACAAGAAGATGGAATACTTTGATCTTGACAAGTTTCTTTGGATAGAATAGGTATAGAACTTTGTTCACAACTTTTAGTTAGCTCAAGGGAAATAGTGGAAGTAGCATCTTCATCATATGTGGGAGGTGGATAAGACATAGGATATGGAAGAGTAAAATCTCAAAGGAGATGAATGGGTGCTTGATCTTGATCTTTCTTGACATTTTAATCTTTATCCTTTTGAGAGTCCTCTTGACATGGAGCCACTTCTAAAGAAAAGGGATAACATGAGGTTTCCATGATAGTATCTTGAGGAGATAGTGAATGACTAGTTGAAGTGATCATAGTATACATAGCATCACATGAATGTTAAGCATCTTTAGTCTTAGTGGCATGAAAAAGGTTTGCAACCAAGTGTATATTAGCTTGAGTTTCTTTTAGAGGTATTCATTGAGGATACACATAATTAGTGTAGAAAGCATTAGGCTCTTAGTTTGATGAAAGAATGTTGGATAGCTTTAAAGTTTTGGGAGATGTATAATTATTGGAAGAAGTGGAGGTATCAAGGAAATCATCACTAGAGATAGGTTCATCACTATGATCTTTCTCAAGAGAACTATCCTCATCATATAAGTCTTTAGGAATTTCAACATTAATAATTTTGTCATCAATAAGATCTTGAATTTTACATTTCAATGTAATACAATCTTCAATTTTATGACCTTTGCTTGTATGGTAGCTGCAATAGCGATCATCTCTCCACCATGAAGGTTTTACCTTAGGTTCATAAGGTGCAAATAATTTGTATGGTAAACTAATGATTTTTTTGCAACTAAGGTCTCAAGCACCATGTCATGTGAAAATCCCAAAGGAGTAATTGTTCTCTGAAAAGTATGTCTAGGATGTTTTTTATCATTCTTATCTTGGGCAAAGATAGGTCCATCATGAAATGTTCGCATAATCTCAAAGGAGTCATTACTCACTTTCTCTCTCAAGAGGTCTTTTGATCTAGAAGATGTACACCTTGAAAAGAAATGAATCACATTTATGTAAAGGTTTTGAGAAAAACTCATGACAGGATAGCATCTTTTCTCTAGCACTTTCTTCATTTCTATCATGTGTCTATGGAGACTAGAATACAAGTCTTGAAATATTTTAATGACATAGGAGAACTCATGATCATCTAGACTTGACTAAGTTTTGGTAGCATAGGGTTTGAAGGCCATAGTAGTTTGGGTGATAGGATGACCCTAAGAACCATTGGTACCAAACTAGGATAGAAAAGGTACTCACTTGTCCAAAAGAGAGATGATAAGATAGAATTTTTGTAATAGGCATAAACCAACACTACCACAAAGGTGCCCACTACTAAGGATGAATACCCTAGCACATATGGATCAGGAGGATGATTTACCCAAATTATAATTAATTGAAATTGAATTTGAATGGAAGTTAATGGACAATAGATTACTAAGACTCTTGAAGTATGTTATCAAAGAATTCAAAGGTTTATCTTCTAAACAAATTCATTTTCTAATTCACCAACTCCAAGAAAGGTCACTCATAAAATCAAAGATTACTAATTCAAGAAGTTAAAACAAAAAAAATTGAAGGTGAAAAAAAAAAGCTTCCAATGGCGGGGTAAGTGACCTAATCTTACCCAGATCAACCAAGAAGAACTCAAAATGATAGGATAAAAAATCAAGAAAAGTTTCAATTCAGGAACTCAGTTTTCTTGTTCATTTTAATTGACCAACTAGATGCATCAATAGATTTTTATTATAAATTAGGCATGCAAGAAAAAAATCAAGGAGTTCAAGAAAATTTTTATAAGCAATGGGCAAGGGACAAAGCAACCTTGTACATAAACCATAATAGTGTCTTAGTATGAATCTAATCCCTAGAACTACTACTGTGCATGTTCTCAAAAAAGTTTCCAATCACACAGAGTCCTATAAAAGAAAATTTGGGCTATACTATGGTTCTTAGTAGGGTAAAAGCACAAACCTGTATCACCCTTTTGTAAAGGAAAAGGCTAACAAAAGTATAATTGTTCACCTTCAATGACATAAAATTGGTATTATTATTTTGAATTTGGAAATGAAGTAAACTAGTGAAATGCGTGGAAATGGATGAAGTTTAGGATTATAATTTTTAATAATTATTTCGAATAAGAATTGATATATTTTAAAAAATTTTATAGACAATTTTTTAGGCATTGAAAAATGTGAAAATTAGGGGTCTAGTTCTGATCGCAAAACTATATGGAAATAAACTCATTTCTCTTTGATCATGTTATAGATAACATATATATTTAGAACAATAAAAAATAAAAAATGGTTTTAGACCTATATTTTCTCTTTTATGAGGATTGAAATCTCAACTCACCTTAAATCAATAGTTTTCATCTCCAACCACATTTTTCAAAACAAATCTATTCCAACCAGAAGAAAAATTATACATTCTAGAAGAGGACTCTCCTGTAGAACATCATATAATATTTATATTTTTTTGATATGATCTAATTTTTTTTCTTTCTCAAAATCAACATCATTTTAAGTGTTAAAATATGTGGTTGTAGAATTTTTTAATTATGATATACTATATCTAATTAAAACACTATAAACACTATATGAGAATATTATTGACCCTAAGCACTATAAAATGGTGTTTACATATTATTAAAAAAAATCATAAAAAATAATTAGAGTTATTGAAATGCCACTTTTCTAAAATAATTGTATTTCTTTAGTAATTAGATACAAATAGTATAAAACATGCATTTAACAGACATTTCCAATTGGAAAAGTGTGAGACCATATATAACATAGCTAGAATGAATTTATCTAGATCATATGTTTAAAAAAAATAGAATTTTAGATAGAAACACTCAAATTTAGTTGTTCTAATAAGTTAGTCTAAAAGGTGATAGACTTTTGTACTTCTACCCATTAATGATCAACTTTGTAACTCTTATATTCTCAAGTTGGAGAAATCCAATCTCAATGCACCAAGATTTTGACACATTCTAAGAATTTAATCAATCAGAGATGTTGAGGAAATCCAACAGCCCAAAAAAAAGGCTACACCCATGGAGATTTCTTCCATAAGGACATTTATATTGTAGGTTCCATCAACATAGTTTACCCAATAAAGGGAGTTTTCACTATGGTTAACCCTTTCTAATCAAGGAAGACTCACAAAATTAGACCACATGGGGACTTAGTTCAGATTTAAGGGTTCCAAATTTTTGATGTGCCCAAAAGTGAACAAAGTATATACCACTAGCCTCTTCACCTCACAAAAACATAGCGAATAGATTCATTGATATGCTAATTTGAAATAACTTTACTAAGGTTTAGAAAGCCAACAACAATAAACACAAATCTCAAGAGAGAACTTGTACTAGAAAATAATATCAAATCCTTCCCTACCTACAAGGGGATCTATCATCAAGAAGAGCTTTGCATGTAAGGAAAGAGAATGAAGACCACTCTCTCAAGGTCACCACAAACAGTGTTCATAGGGCCTAATTATTATGTGAAACATGTATGCAAAAAAGAAAATCTAGGTCTAATTTTAGATCACCAATCAAAATGTGAATTATGAAAGTATGCAAAACACTCAAGGAAAGCACATGAGAGGTTCACTTTTAATTCCAAAGTCCAAATATTATAGAGATGTATAAGAATAACTCAGATCCAAAACAATGTGTAGGTATCACTCTACTAATCTAATGAACCAAGCAAGTGCTCCAAGCAAACAAGAAGCAAACGAATACAAGATAGATGTCTTATGAAAACCCTAGGGTTAAATCTCAAAATTTGATTGTTAGGAGTAATAATAACTAGAAAATAACCCAAATGAAAACTGATATCATGCATTGAATCATGTGAAAATTAAATGCAATTTAATCATTAAATAACTTTTTTTTAAAATTTGATTTTTGATCATCAACAAGATTAGACCTATGTGCCATGAATTTAGACCCAAAACCCTAAATACCAAAAATAGACTCCTATTAAAAAATAGAAACCTTTCCAAAAAGGTTAGAATTTTAGAAAAAATATTTTCATTTGTGCTCTAGGGACCCTTTTTGTAAACAATATACCAATTTTTGTAAATCGAGTGTTTGAGCCATCATATGATCTCTAAATAAAAAGAAACAACCCTACTTAAAATTTAGGGAAATTTGTAGAAATGTAGACTTTTTCAAAAAAAAACTAATTTTCATCCAAAAAAATCTTTCATTAAAAATAAAGAAAATTTTATTAATTATGAATTACCTTGGAAGACTCTAAAATTTTATCTGAATCTTCTTTGATATATTGCCAACCTTCAAAAACAATTCTAGACCAAACACCATGCCATCTGAGAGGTACAATCAAATCTTTAAGATATAGGGTTTTATGTCTCCAAACAAACATGTGCAAGGGGGTTAGCTCCAAACCTAGCCAAAACCAACATGTAAACGTGGGTTGCCCCGTGTGTGCTGAATGTTGAAACACTTTCATGAGTTATTATAGATCCAATATTTCTAAAGAATGAGATCTCATATGATGACTCATAGCTCTCTATTCATGGAGTGTAATGGGTTGTAATGGAGGCCCTCAATTTGACCTAGTTTGTGCCTATGCAAGTACAGCATAAAATGAGAGATTCAAAGAGGAAAATCAAGAGTGTTAGTCTCTATGATAATCAAATATATACATCCAATGAAGATGGGATAATAATTCTTGATCCGTGTGAGGCAAAGTGGGATAATAAGTCTCTATATCTGTGAGACAAAATTCCACCAATGAGAAAAGAGGAGTTATTTGACAAGAAAGTGGAAAGAGGAAATCATGGAATCCCACTTAGAAATATGTGCACTTAAGTGTAGATAAAAAGGATTTCTTTATTTATTTATATTTATTTTATTTCCTTTTTTCATCACAAATGGATTTAAGTGAGGATTTTATTTAATTAAAAGGGAGAAAGTTCTATTAATTAAATATGAGCTATTTTATTTAATTAGAAGAGAAGTTTAAATAAGACTTAGAATAAGATGATCAAACCTTAGGAAATATTAAAATCATTAAATTAATTTAAATTTGATCAAGGAAAATGATTTGAATTGATTTAATAAAATATCACAATGCATTGATTTAGAAAATTGATAAATTAATGAATGGGGGCCCATAGTCTAGGTGACCATTTTAGGGTGCATTCAGGAATATATACCTTCATCAATATTTGCATCAAATTTTCCATGTATGTTATCTTTCAATATATAACATTTTCTTCCAAATTTTTTGAAATATTTCACATTAGTTGCATATCCACACCATCACTCGAAAGCTTTGATATTTGTAGCTTTCATGACTTGTAATCTATTTGGTGCAGATGTTAAGAAAAATAACACAAGGAGGATATGATATCTTATATGAGATTTTCAAATTTATTTAAGTCAATTGCAATATATTTGAGTCCATTTTGTCAAAGTGTAAAGGCTAGACAAGCCATTTGTAATAAGTTAACGAAATTGTGTAAGGAGGTATTATTGTGGTCAATAAGGTCAAAGTGTATTTTTAAACTCAAGGAAGGGTAAAAGTATTGTAAATTATGGTCAATATTGCATTATTACATGTTTTTAAGTCTAGCACAAAATTGTGAGAGGAAAATGTTCAAAATGTAGAAGTTGCTTAAAAGTTGCAAGTTTAAAAATTTGCAAAAAGTACAAAAAGGGTTAAAAGTATGTTATAGGTTGGTTCAAAAGATGGCTGGGAATTTATAAACCAAAAAAATAGTATAAAATCATTGTAATGGTCATTACAAATTATTAGTGAGAAGAAGGAGAAGAAGGAAACACTTTGGATCTATTTTATAGATTTTCTATATTGTTGTTTTGATTGGCTTTTTTTGTTTTTTTTTTGTTTCTAGGGCATGTATGGATATGTAAATCCTAAAAACCATTTATAATATGTATATTTTGATATAAAGGTGAATAATCATCATTCTCTTTTTTGTTTACAGTAATTTCATGGAAGAAGTTATGAGCTTTTTGGTGAAAGTGGTTGTTTGTTGATTTGAGAATCCTTGGAAATAGTCATATTGCAAGGTTTAGTATAGACACATTTTGAATAATAAGAACCTATAAATAGATCCATTGAAAATATATGTGAATAATACTTCATTATCTTTTTTTTTAAAGTCTTGTTCACTCAAGTTGTGGAAGTTATACATCTCTTAGTGAAAACTAGTTTTTTAATACCTTCAATGGAGTTGTAGGACATGGTTTATGCTCACATAATGATTTATGCATTAAAAAAATTAATTAATTATATATTTAAGAACTATATTCATATAGGGATACTATGGAATTGGTTTTGAAACATTTGAATATTTCTTGAGAAAGATATTGGACTCCCTAAGCAGGATTACAAGTTTTGTTTTTGGTTTATGATAGTGAAAATGGGTCTTGGTATACAGACCATATTTTGTAATTGGTTTGTTGTATTGGAATGAGATTTTTCTATGAGTTAATAGGCCTAGTTTTTAATATAATTAATTCAAATTATTTTGCAAGAAAATATCAGGAACAAAAGTTATGAATAATATACTCTAAAATAGAAGTTAGACTTTGTGAATGGTGAAGTATTGATTAACTTGGTTTGAAATGTATTTAGTGTTACCTTAAAAGATGCCTCATATTATGGAATTTATTTAATGGATTTTGAAGGGATCAACATGTATCCCATTTATTGGTTGGTTTCTATAATGCTCTACACCACTATTCAAGGTATTTAAATTGTTGTACTTACAACTTCTCTCCAACATTGTTGTGTAACATTCTTCTCCATCATCAATGTGATAGCATAGTCCATGATTGATCTATTACCCCTATATTCTATACCATTATTTGGAGGGGTCCTTGGTCCAAAAATTCATCTCTTGATTGCTCTACAATTGTAGAATTTGTTGAATTCCTTAGCTATGAATTCACCTCCTCTATTAGATCTCAAAAACTTCAATATTTTGGATGTTTCCTTTTGAGCTCTAGCCAAATACCAATTAAACATTTGAAAATCATCAAATTTTTCTTTAAGAAGTGTCACAAACATTATTCTAGAGTATTCATCAATAAATAGAATAATATATTTGTTAGCATGGTAGCTTTTCACTACAATATGTCTACAAAGGTTAGTATGAACCAACTCTAAAATAAATTTATAAGTATAGGTTTTGCTCTTGAATCTAGACCTTGTCACTTTTCCCAATTGTTGTTGTTTATAGATCACATTATTAGGTTTTTACAATCTTGGTAGTCCTCTTGCATTCTTCATCGTACTAATGCTTGCCAAATTGTCAAAGTTTATATGACATAACCTCTTATGGCATAATCAATATTGTCACATTGTGCAAACAAGCATGTATCATCAAAAAGTTTAACTAGAATAAGTTACCTCTTGTTCAATCTTTACTTCCAATCAATTCACCTAAACCATTGCATATCTTAGCTTTCTTATGCTATATTCAACTTTGTAACCTAAACTGTTCAACTATGCCACACTTAAATATTTTTATTTAAGTACTTCAACCCAATAAGTATTATCACTTCTAATCTTATTTGTCAATCTTGTTCATCTTTTACCATTCACAAGACATGGTGCATAATTACCAAGATTAACACTATCTCCTTTGTAATGTTTGAAGGTTTCAAACTTACTTTAACAAGACTTCTTACCTTTTCCTTTGTAGTCTTTGTATCCTTTATTTTCTTTTTCATCTCTTCTTCCTTTGAACTTGTTTTCTTTCCTTTCATTCTATTTATCCCTATCAAGAAATCTTCCAACAATATGATCAACTTTATTGCATGATAAATAAATTATAAGAAGTTTACCTTTGACTTTTCCTTTTCCCGTTGGTAGTATTCTATCCATTAATGCTTCAAGATCCTCAAGATCATTGTCTAAAGATTCACTCTCACTATCCTGATACTTTCCTTTCTCCCTCTTAGACTTTTCTAAAACCAATTATGACTTACAAGAATATTCAATAGAAGGGGTAGTAAAATTATCTAAACTTGACAATTCAAAAGAAACAAGTCTACGAACCTGATTGTCCAAAGTTAAATTATTACTAGGAGTACATCTCAGTTCTTGTATTGTACAAATTCTAATAGCACAAATAAGGAGTAAGGTTCTTAGTAGCTTGTTGATCATAGTCTTATCACTAATTTTTCCTTCAACTCATCTTATAGAATTCACTACTTCTTTGATTCTTCTAAAATATTGAGCAATGTTCTCTCCTACCATCTTCATGTCACCAAACATTCCTCTCAAGCTTTCTAATTTGGTATTAGTAGATTTTTATCTCCTTGATGAATCTTTGCCAACTTTTTCTACATCTTATTTGCAATAATGCAGTCCTTTATATCATCAAATTCTAAGTATTTAAAGTAAAATGCAATCTCCAACATTTCATAATTGTTCTCAAGTTTCTCCTTTATCTAATGGACTATCATTACTAATGCTACTATTTTGTACTCATTATCTAAGAAGAATACGGTTTAATCTCCAATTCCACAAGTCCATAGTTTCATCAAACTTTTACATGCAAGGAAGTTCTCCTTGTTCAACTTAGGTACCTCCTTTCTATTTATCTTGATCTTTATCTTTAAGCCCCTTCAAAAATTTCTTCACAAGTACCAAATCACTTATACCAATTCTCAGAATGATTTAGATTAACTAGTGGGGGTTGGGGAGGGGCTAAAAAAGTTATTCTTAGGTCTAGATGTACCAATTAAAATTATGAATACTTCAAATAAGTTAAATCTATTCTTTAATCCACTCAGTCTCTATAGAAACTTATCAATAACACAAACTTGTAGTCTATTGTCTAAATAATAATTAATTGGCACAATGTTTAAAACAATAAATAGTAAAATATCCCAAACATCATGCACATAGGTATAATACTAGGATTTAACATGGAAACCCAATTTAGGGAAAACCACTAGTAACACATTGCTAATTTTTTACTCTTCTGGAGTGAGCTTTGTTAGGAGCTAACCCTAGTAAAGGTTACAATATAGTTTGTTAGGTGTGAGCCTAGTAAAGGATTTAATCACCCTAATAGGAGTGGCCTTGTTAGAGGACTTAAGAAAATTCCATTAGAATGTCACATTGATTAGAGAATTTTAAAATGACTGTTAGGTCAAGCTTGACAAAAGGATTTTAATTAACAATAAAATGGTTAGAAAGTAACAATAGGTTGATATGACAAATGCAACTATATTTGTAAATACATATCAAAATATAGCTCATCTGCTAATTCATTAGTTGTACTTCATTCATGTCTTCATCTTTGTCTTTGATCTACTTGAAAAATCCTTCAAGCAATCACTCTCCACCTCAGCTCTTCTCTTCCTACATAGCCTTTGTTTAAAAAATATTGTTCATCCTAATATTAGGTCATATTCATTGAATCCTTCCATAATTTAAATTCCTCCTTCTCTTTCTAGAAACTTCTCAAACCTTCTCTTTTAATCCATGTCTAGAAGCCCTCAAACAAGATTTTTCAAGCATTATATTTTGTACCTCATTAATACTTATATTTCATGTTCTTTGATCAATCAAAAATTCCAACAATGTCAACTAGGAATCTCAATTCCTTCAAAAAATAAAAAATTCTAACACTCAGCCAAAACTATTTTCCTTAGCCTTTGTCATCACTAGGCTTTCTTGTAACTTCTACTAACTTCACTCATCCTAAGTTTTTTGATACTCAATCTTTACTAGTGCTCAGTTGAAACTATATTCACCCAACTTTGACTATTTACTTAGTCAATATTGGTACAACTAAGCTTCAACTATAAGTTTCATAATATTTTACCATCTTTTGCATTAGTGTTATTATTGGACAACACATTATCTTGTCAAGGTCCAACTGATCAAGTGCCCATTGTATTTCCTCATAACTTAACCTATCCACTAGGTCTTCTTGTTATCTTTTCTTCTCAAGTCCTCTTCATTAATCATGTTGATATGACACTCTACTTGGGTAGAAATTGTCTCACAATAAGGATTTGACATCAATGAAAACATAATAATTGTTTCAATTCTGGTTTCCAACATGAAGTGCACATGTGCATGGAGTTATTAGAATTAAAATGCACCAAATATGGATAAACTTCACTAGCACAATATTTTAGAACCTAAAAGGAAAAAAATCTTTTTTGACAAATAGGTTACCACTGGGAACACTAGTTGGGATTCACAAATAAATAAATAAATCTTCTACAGTTCTCTAGATGATCCATGCTTTCTTGATACACACGAGATATTATCTAAAGAGCTTTCTCATGACTATGAAGAATTGATTAACTAGACTCAAAGACATAAAAGGTGTTGACAATGCTCATGCTTAACAAAAAGAGGGTACAAAACTAGACTATCAATACAAAGCTCCATTGAAAGAAAAAACTATATCTAATTTATCATGTAATGAGGATTTAAAAAAATTATTGTGCAAGAAAGGATGAAAAAATTCACATTAAGAATTGAGAAATGTTGATAATTTGGAGAGAAAATATTGATTTCCAATAAATTATCTAGTAGGAGCTTACTCTCAAATGCATTTCCAAATATGCATCTATGAAATAAATAACATATGAGACATATAATAATATGTTAAAAATAATGTGTTCATCCCAACAACCTGAGAGCCCAACTCTTACAACATATAAGAAAACTATGATAAATTTTATAGCCAAATGTGAATTAGTGGCACAAGAAACATGTTACATGCTGAAAAATTCCTTCTTGTCATGTGCAATCATCCTTTCACATCCTTGAATATTGTATGACAAATGTTCTAATGAATAATAGACACACCAAACAAAAATCAATTACAATCTACATACTTGGACATTTAGTCAGTGACACCCAAAGATTGAGATGCGAACATTTCTTAAATTTGCATGATCATATATTTATTATACAAATTATAGAAATGATAGGTGGGAATAAATAAAGTTTCAAGCCATTTTCAATGTTTAACGAAAGTTTAATAATATTCTACTTGTTGATTTAGACTATTTTAAAATATCTTTCCAGAGAGAGCTTCTCTTATACAAACACTTTTGTATTATAGAAAATGGCATTGGCTTGACAAAAGAAAAAGTTATTACATGGAGAAACATGAATTTTAAACAAGATATCATGTTTGGGATATCAATTACATGCTAGAATGTCAACCAGACTTAGAAAAAGAAGAAGTAGAAGTAGAAGAGGTGCAATAAATAAAGAAGATGAATGAATGGAAAATGTTATCAGAAATGGGTGTACCTCACATAATATTACCCTTGATAAAAATGTTACAATTGGAAGACATGGTTTTAATAACAACACTAAATGGTATCAAATTATTATTCCCCAACATCTCCATGAAATTGAAATAAAATCCATAAATACAAATAAAAAAATTACACTAGGTGAGAATGTCCATTTAGATTAACATATACCAGGCTATTCATTGTTAACATGATAATAGATAGCACTCAAAATAATGATGTAGCATGAAAATTTTCTATGTAGAAAACTTCTTTACATGAATATTCAAGGAATAACTATTATAGGAAAATCATGCTTGATTAATTGCACAAAACTACATTGAACAGTAGCAGTCAACAACCAAAAGGACAACTACTAGTACTAGATCTTATAGGTGTTGATGCATTCAATATACATGTATCTACTATACATTATGTGCTCTAGATACTTTTTAAGAAAATGCAACCACTACAAGAGAAAGCATAAATTACATTGCAAGAAGAATTAAAACAAATAAGATATATTCTTATTGATGAATAAGAATGATTCGCCAAACATTGCTATTGAAAATATAGACGATTGACCACAACAAGCATGTCCACAAAATCAATAGCTCTACTTTGGTTTCCTTTCCATCATCCTCTTCGGTGGCCTCACAAAACTACCCTATGTGATAAAAAAGCCTCTATATACATCTCATTCTCCTACAAGAACATTGTGGAAGTTCAAATTAGTCATCACATTAGATACAATATTTTGCAAAAAATGTGGTGATATAGAGAAGACACAAATTTTTCAACTTCTATAGAACATATAAAATGAAGAATCAACAAAAGAATACTAGGAGCTCCTACTCACATGCACAAACCAACATATTTCATTAGCTAAAAATGATTACTTTGACAAATCAATACACCTATTTTCTACAAATCATCTTGTCAAACTAAATGATAAGAAAATGGTAAAACTATTGAATTGTCCAATTGCAATAAGTATAACAATAAGTAGCACATGCATTAAAAATATATGAAGCTACTAATGAATGATTTGAAAATGAATTCCTACTATGTTAGGAGAAACATATATTATCCCCATGACAAACATGTAGACACAAGTATGGCTCAATAAATTATGGAGTATTGGGTGAAATAATTGAGATTGTTTATAGTGATGGCTCTAAACCCCCACAATTTCGAATACTCCTTGTAATAAGATTTCATAATTAAAATGGTCTATCATGGGATAAAAGTGATATAAAAGTAGTATCAATAATTATTTTATGCAATCTCCACATAGACAACCTTGAGAAATTAACTTATAATAACACTAAGTTGTTAATATTTTTTTTAATGTTAAACATTAAATAACTACAATTGTAGAATCAAGATTAACATATGTTATTACATTACCTAATGTTCTAGTTAATATTTCTAAGAGTTTCAAGATGATGCTATGTTGAACACCACTAATTGCACCACTAAGTTTTCTATGACATAATTACATGGTGTAACTTATATTTATTTTAAACAAAAAATAATAATGTACCTATAAATTAAACAACACATTCAAATATTACTTGATTAATATCAAAGAGGATGAGAGGGTAAAGATATTTTAGTACATAACATACTCAATAAATAATAATCATTACATACTTAAGCATCACTCTCTTTTGTGACCCCTACATTCAACACATGTAACTATACACAAGTCACAACAACTAGGTACAAACATCAGATAAATGATCATAAATAAATAATTCAATGATACCTTTCCTATGTGAATTAATAATAAGAATAAATTAATGCATTCAAAAAAAGAACAAACCCTAAGGGATGGAACTATGCCTCCAGCACTCATCATCAATGGCCTTGCCTATGGTCATGCTCAAAGACTTTGTAGTTTAGTTGTTGAACTTGAATTTATAAACTTGTTGATGTGAAACCCTTGAGAACAACTCAAGGTGTTAGTCACAATATCTTCAAAAAATATGTATACTCAAACTCATTCCAGAGATAATGCTATGAAATCTTGTTGGAAGACATAAATCCTATTAAATAACTCTATAGTCATCCAAGTGTTAAAATAAATATATTATCAACAGAAAAAGACAAATAATTTTAAATTATAATAAAGTCAATAATCATTACTAACTATAAAACAATACAAATTAACATTCTTAACTAAAATTTCATCATAATGACACATTTGTTGACTATTCTTAAACATTTCTTTACTACAATTTAGCACAACTACCTTAATTAGTTGATTAACTAAATTTGGAAGAAAGTGACCAAATAAGAACCCAATTATAAGAATATTAACTAATTTTAAACCATTGTCTCTTATTGCAATCCATCGTATCAAGATAATGAAATAGTATTAAATGGAGCAAAATCTCAGAATTGATCTAAGCATTTTTGAATTGGATGCTACTATGTTACGCAAGAAATTGGAAGGGGAAATCTTCCAGGAGGTACCAATCCTAGTGGGATAGGAGATCAAAATGAGAAAATTCTAGCATTTGTTTGCGAAGTTGTATGACATTTTTATGGGTTCCAGTTCCACAAGATGTAGGGTTGAGAAAATCCCTTTGGATCCTCAACCTACAAATCACTTGCCCAAATAGGAACCTAAGCAGGAAAAGATTCCTTTAGAGAATGTGGAGGAGACCAAAGATAGGAAAGTAGAGAACCCACCAAAAGGTTTAGTAGATCAAAAGGCATGGTCTTCTCTACTTGGTAGGAAACCTAGAGGAAAATCATCTTTCCCTTTGGTTACATCGAAATCTTGCAAGGAGAAAGGTGACTTTCAAATCTTTATTCCCAACTGGCTTTTTGATTTCTCCATCTCATCTATGGAGTTTACTCTAGTTGGAAAATTTATGGGGACTAGACTAGATATAGATAGTTTGAAAATATGATAAAATGGAAATGGGTTATTTGTGGTCAAGTTGGTATAGCTCCTATAATAAATGGTTTCCTTTCATTCATTTTTAATTGCAAGAAAGATATGAATATGGTCCTTTTTGGAAGGCCATGGTCACTTGGCAAAAACACTCTCACTATAAAAAAAATGGGAACTAAACATGGACTTATCTAATGCTTTCTTCTTAACTACCCCGATTTGGGTTAGACTCCCTGGCCTTCCTTTGGAATTTTGGCATGAGGATATTTTTAATGGAATAGTTGGTTCCTTTGGGGAGCTAATTGCAATGGATAATGCTATGGCTTGAAAATCTAAACTTTAGAGTGTAAGATTATATGTGAAAGTGGAAAACTTGAGTAACCTTCCTAAAAAGGTAGAACTAATTTCAAAACTTGGATAAAGGACACAAGAAATTATATTCGAAGATCTACCAAATACTTATTTTGCCTATAAAAAATAGGGCCACTGGGTGAAAAATTGCCCTAACAAAAGCAAGAACCAACCCAAGACTGATAAGGAGGATAAAAAAAGAAGAACAAAAGACTCAAAAGAAAGTTTGGAAACCTAAAGCTACTCTTGAAAAGGGTTTGAAGGATAAACTAAACCCTTAAAATCAAGAAACTGTCATGATGTCAAATATTGCCTTGAAGGATAACCTAAGTTTTGAAAATTAGGAGATTGGATTGTTGTTAGATCATGCCTTACCTAAGAAAAATAAAGAGAATATGGTTGACTTGATGAGGAAATCGAGGATAGAGAATTTCTAGGGGATAGGAGTAGATCTCTGGTTTCAGAGGAAACCCAGAATGTTGATTTCCAGTCTATTAAAATCCATAATGTTGATACTTAGCCTCTTGAGACATCTTTTTGCAAAGAAATAGTTCCCTTTAGGAATGGATCTGAAGTTGAGGAGAGGAGCTCGGAAGGGAAGGATCTAAAATAAAAACAAAGTCAAAGGAAAAAGACTGAAAAGAAATGTAATACAACTCCTAAAGAATTAAAAAATTGAAGTAGTAAAATTGAGTAGCAATCCAAGGTGAAACTAAATGTTGGAACTCCAAAGAAACCTAGAAGGAAATCTTCTAGGAAAACTAGAGAGATTGAAAGTTTATAGAATATTGTTGATGGAAGATAGGCAACTATTCTAGATTTTATGCCTAAAAAATAAACATGAAAATTATCACTTGGAATATTAGGAGATTGAACAACAACCATAAATTAGATGTTGTTTGAAATTTTTTAAGGGAGCATAAGCCAGATATTTTATTGCTTCAAGAAATGAAAATGGAGATGGAGAAAGCTGAAAAGATTAACTCTTTTAATGATTACTATATAAAGGTAGGTAGTTCAAAAGGATCTTCAAGAGGTGGTACTATGATGTTATGGAAAAAAATCCTATTTCCCAGGAATTGTTTTGAATGCCAGAAAACATTTCATGGATGTCAAAATTACAAGCATTGACCAGAATAATGAATGGTATATGGTCAATATGTATGCACCTGATATTAAGAATTATAGAAAAAATGTATGGGAAACTCTATCTAATATAAAGAGTGAAGACTACTATGGTAGATGGATCTTAATGGGGGATTTTAATGTTCCTCTTTATGAACATGAAAAAATGGGGGAAATGTGAGTCAGCTAGATGGGAGACTGGATTTTATGGATTTCATTAATAAAGAGGGTTTAGTGGATCTAGATCTTCATGGTATAGAATTTACCTAGAGTAATAAGAGGATAGGTGATGATCGTATTCAGGCTCGATTAGATAGAGCTCTTATTTCTCCTACCTAGACTAAAGATTTTGTATGCAAGTTAGAGGCATTATAGAAATTTTGGTTGGACCACTTTCCACTGATCTTTACTATTAATAAGGTTAATATCAAAAAAATCTTTCCTTTTAGGTTTGAAAAAATGTGGATGCAACATCCATAGTTTGAGAGTAAATTGGCTAAATAATGGAATATAGATATTGATGGAATTGGTCTTTTTAGGGTGGCTTCTAAACTAAGAAATGTCAAAAAGGAGGTTAAAATCTGGAATAAAAGATGTTTTGGTAATATTTTTGAGAGTAAATCAAATATCAAAGAAGAACTACAAAATATCCAAGATAGGATATAGAAGGAAGGATACACTCTTGATCTTTTTAGAGAAGAAAATGAAAAATTGGTTGAGTATTATGACATTGTTACTAAAAAGGAAATTTATTGGAGGCAAAGATCTAGATTGGTCTAGCTAAATGAAGGAGATAAAAATACTAGGTCTTTTCACCTTTCTACTATGAAGCATAGAGCTAAAACTTCTATCTCAAATTTTAAGAAAGGTAATATGAAGATTATAGAGGAAAAGGAAATCTCGAAAGAGATGGTCTCCTTTTTGTCCACTCTTGTGGCATCTGATTCTAATATTGGTCCTTCTCACCAAGTAGAACTTTTAAAGTTTATCCCATCTCTAATTACTAAAGAAAAAAATAAAATATTGGGTGCTATTCCTAAGGAAGATGAAATTTTAAGGTAGTATGCTCCTTAGGAGGGGATAAATCTCTAGGACTGGATGGTTTTCCTATGTTCTTTTTTCAAAAAGAGTGGAAACTGGTTAGGAAAGATGTGCGTGATACTGTTAAAGAATTATTTGGGGAAAAATGTATGTTGAAGGAGATCAATTCCACCTTTCTCTACCTTATTCCTAAAGAGGTTGGGGCTGACCTATAATTTTGTGTAACTCTTTCTATAAGATTATCTTAAAAGTCCTCACTTCTAGGCTAATTTTGGTGCTACCATCTCTTATTGCTGAACAACAAAATGGTTTTGTCCCAGGTAGAAAAATTCTTAACTCTATTATTACTATGCATGAGAATACTCACTCTTTATCTTGTTCTAATAATCAAGGTTTTACTATGAAATTTGATATTGTGGAAGCTTATGATAGAGTGGAAAGTGCTTTTCTTGAAAAGATTTTATTGGCATTTGGATTTAGTAATAGTATAGTGAGGGTAACTCTTCAGTTGATTTCTACAACCTTGATTTCTATTCTGGTGAATGGATGTTCCTCTGAATTCTTTAGCCTTTCTAAGGGATTGAGATAGGGAGACCCTTTATCCCCTATTCTCTTCACTATTATGGCTAACTATTTGGGGAGGTATATTGGGAAATTGCTTTTGCAAGGAAAAATTAAAGGTCTGTAGCCTTCTTCTCAGCCTCTTACCTGCTCCCATGGACAATTTTTTTATGATACTATTTTCATGTGGAAAGCTAAAGTCAAGGAAGCTATAAATCTTTTAAAATCCCTTAGCCTCTTCTCTTTTGCTTCAGGTTAGTTGATTAACTAGAATAAGAGCTCTCTTTTTTTTGTTAACATCCTAGTTTTAAGATAGAACAAAATTACCAAAATTCTTGGGTGCTCAATAGGTTCTTTTCTTTGTATTTATTTGGGTCTCTCTTTGGTGCCTAAAGCTCCATATTCCTTTTGGGATGATCTCATTAAGAAGTTTAATAAGAAACTTTCTAGCAAATCACTCTCCTTAAAGCTTTCCTCCAAAGTATCCCTACTTATGTTTTAAGTCTCTTTATAATTCCAGCAAAATTTGTAGATACTATTGACAAAATCCAAAGAAATTTTCTCTATTTTGGTATTGAGGAAAGGAAGAGAATGGATGGGATATCTTGGGATCAAATTTGTAAGCCTATCATGAATGGTAGTCTAGGAATTAGGTTAGTACAAATTATGAATAAAGCTCTTCTTGCTAAGCAGGGATGGAGAGTGTATCATGATGATAAAGAGTGGAGCACTATATGGAAACATAAATACCTTTTTAATGCTCCCTCTTTATCTAACTTTCTTTCATATCCTAATGTTCTCTCACCTTTTTCCATTTGGGGGGTTGTGCAGGGACCTAAGAACAACTTAAGTAAAGGATGCTCCTTGAAAGTTGGAATTGGCTAGAAGGTTAGATTCTGGGAAGATGCTTGGATCTTGGACCATCATTTGATCGAGGATTTTGAGGATACAACCTAGATTTATAAATGTAAGCAATTGTATGGCACTCTTGTGGGACATTACTAGTTTAACAATATTTGGGTTAGCCTTGTTTATATTAACCAGGATTTTTATAATATTCAGATTATGTTGAATGTTTTTTTTTGTATCCCCATAAGGAAGATAAAATGATATAGAGTGTTGATGCAAGTGGATGTTTCAAAGTTTCATCTATGTTCAAATCTGAGGAGCAAGGTGCTCACCCTTTGTGGACTAGATGTAGTGACTATCCCTAGTTCACATTTTGTTATCATTGTTGAACTCTTTTAGAACTAGTTTTATGTTGTTGGTTAGCAGCATTCTTTTGAGATTATCAGATATTGTGCTATGGATTCAATTTATTATGTGATGAGATTACTTAGACTCTACATTTCATGTATGTATGATGATTATTTTTAGTGTTCACAATTATTGATGATGATTATTACATTGCTTTCAATTATTAATGATGATTAGTAAGATGATGTATTATCATATGTGCTTTCTTATGGATACTTACCCCATACTTGCATGTGTATGGTGTGCATGTTTGCTTTTGTATGGCGTTTCTGATGTGGTTAAGGAAGGGAGTCGTAGTCACCTGCTAGTCGGGATTTACATGATGCACCACTTCCTACCATTGTCTGTTTAGTTTAATATATATTGTGTTTGTACATGCATAGTTTTTATGTAGGTTGCAAGTACCGAGTATCAACTTCCTTAAATTTCCAGGATGAGTGTACCCTATCACATTATCTCAATGATAAGAGAGGGGAGATAAATTCTCAAGTACAAATCCCTACCCTTTGAGCCATTTGTCCTAATTGGAAAATTAGGACAAGTATCTGAGTTGAATACCCACCGAATGTGTCAGATGACATATTTTGTAATTTTTAACCCTTTAGATTTATTTTGTATGATTTGTTCTATGATGGGTTTTCATATTTTATCTTGGAGGTCTATGGTGAATTTTCCATTAATTAAGTCTTAATAAATAGATTTAATTAATAAATTATTTATTTGAAAAATTAATAAAATATCATGATTTTTGATATTTTAATTGTAATTAATTAAATGTGAATTATTGGGAAAAAGAAATTAAATAACAGAAAACTAGAAATTAAAATTAATGATATTATAAAATAATAATAAAGTAATAAATAAAATAATAATAATAAAAGTTATAAAAATTAAAATGAAATTTATAAAATTTAAATAGAGATTATTTAAAAAGTAAATTGGAGTTATAAGCTTGCATGGGAATTAACATGTGTCAACAACACGGGGGTTAGTGCATTAATGAAGCACAAGGTCTCTACAATTCTATGACTCATCAAAAAGGATTGGAAAAGACCCATGCTTAGTTGGTGACACCTTTCAGCGGTTTCAAGAAGCAATCCAAAGGTTTCTTGAGAGCTTTTCATATTCAGGCATTCATAGAAGCTTAGATATAGCGTGGAGAGCAATTGAAGAAGGGAAGCTACAAGCTACAAGCTTAAAATGGAAGCTTCAAAGCTTACATGCGGGGGAGGAGATTCATATGCTCATATATTTTCTACTTGCTTGTATGCTCCTTCTAGCACTTCTAATCACTTGGAGTGTTCGATCGTCTTGGATTCTTGAAAGAATTGCGAATGATGGAGAAGGAAGAGATTTTCTATGAACTTCTAGGGCATGGCAAATTAGCATCAGTGTCCAGGTGCACTCATGATATTCTCATATTCCCTTTGCACTCTTTCTCTTCCTGTCTTCATCATATCTGTTTAATGTGTATGAATACTCTCTATGATTGAATCTACTATTTGAAATTAGAATCTAGATATTTTATTTGGATGAGAAGAAAAACAATATAAAAACCCTAGTTCCAAATGAGAAAGAAATTAGATTTTAATCGATTTTGGGTTCGAATTTATATTAAATTAGAAAAATAGGATTTGGAATTAAAATAAAAATTCTAAGTTAAAAATTCGAATGATTAGATGTAATCTTTCTATCAATTATATTTTTAGATGCATATGAACAAACTCTTTTATGGTTAAACTTAGAGAACAATTATTTTAACAAAAAATTCTTAATTCATCACAATTTGTCCTGTCGCTGCCCCTTGGATAGACCTGAATTCAGTCATTCATAAATTTTTATCGAGATCAAATTTATTTGATCGCTCCGATCAGAATTGGCGCAACTTGGCCCTCTCCAACATATTTAAATTTCAGCCTGATCCAACGGTTTATTAGGGAGATATGGCCATCGTACTGGGACTGTTTTATTCAAGGACGGATATTTCTTCATTTTCCATAACCAAGAGTTCTTTATGCTTAAACTTTACAAAAATAATATATCAAAGCATGGAATAAATTAAGATATTATTGCAATCTTATTAATATGTATTAGTTTTATATAGTTTATTATCTAATCTAATTAAATAAAATTTAATTAAGATTAGTTAATAGTAGAAGAAGTGTAATTGATTTATTAGTCAATCTAAGTAAATGGATGAGAGAAAATTAAAAGAAAAGAGATTTTAATATAGTTTATATAGTGGACTTTTTATAATGTATATTAAATACTATTTAATATATATTAAATAGCTTAGAGATGGTAATTTTATATTACGTTTTTTAATGAAGAGACTTTAATGATAACGGATTAAGATTTAATTGACATGAAGTCACTATTATAACATTGTTATAATTTGAATTACTATGGTATTATTAATACGTTATATATTATTAACTAAATTATTGATATACCTCAATGGTATTAAGAGTTAACTAATGAAGCTTATGTAAAGTTCTCTAGATCGATTAATAATAGTTTTGATGAATTTATTATTTATTAATGTTTGTTGGGACTAACAAACTATTACTAAATAATAGTGTAAATAGTTTAAATAGTTATCAATTAATACTATCAGAGTTAATCTAGAGGAGATTAGTTAATGATTGAAGTACTGTAAAAGATATTAATCAAATTGAATTTTTTAATAATTTGGAAGAGTATTAATTAACTGAATCAACATACATAGGAGAAACTTATTTGAGATAATAATACTTGGTATTGGAGATTTAATATAACTTGTTATTTGCTATTAAATTATTATCAACTCAAATGTTAATGAAATGGAAGATTATCAATAATATGGGTTTGATAAGAAAACATTAGAATGACGAATGCGATCCTTATAGAATTATTATTAAAATTTTCAATATAACTTGTTATTAAATATTAACAAGTTATTATTGAACTATGAATATGAATAATTGTGTACTAGATTATAGTTGGCTTTTAACTTACAAAATTATAGTTAGTTATTAGTCAACTGGTATTAATTGGAACATTTCCATGGATATGTAATTATTAATTAAATTAATTAGATTTAATTAGATTTAATTAATAATTAAGTTATATAATAAAGTTTTAATTGAAATGCTCCTCTAGAAAAATTGTAAAGTATGTATATCAAAGTTGACAAGTCGTACTCTCATGACTTGAATAATGACCTTAGATGTTTAATGGTGAGACTTAGTATTATTGAATTGTAAACTATTAGATGTTAATAGGTCATGGATGGTGTACCTATGTTAATTGTTTGATTTAATTGATCATTTTAATAGAGTTGTAATTCTTCTTAGTTTGATAATTTGTTCTTTTATGAATGAATAATGATCTTTTGATTATGTTATCCAATTAGTACTATGGATCTTAGCAAATAAAGCAAATGATTTAATGAGTAAATATTTATCCTTAAGTTATTCTTAGAATGTAATTCTTAATAATGGAAGGGTAATGCTATCGGGAAACAAATGGGTTAACTTGTAGGTCAAATGATAACTTTATACACTTGAAAATATACTTGCAAACAAAAAACTGGAAACCCCTACACATTATTCAACTATGTGAATTTAGTAAACCAAAACATGTGTTTGAATTATGTATTCTATATGCTTCTTGTTTTGGGTTTTGGGTTGACTTGTGTTGACCAGTCCTAGGTTGTTACCAGAGGCTCGGGGGTTATGAGATATGATGGCATGTTGATCTGATTTGGTCTCGATCTTTATAAGCCCAACCATGGTAATGTGATTGTATGCTCTATGAAATGTTTGTATTTACTGATTGTTATTATTCATCAGTCTTCATGTGTGAAGTTGAGAGGTATGTGTATGAGACATTTGAGCTAATCATTTTTGAATCATCGATCAGTTATCCCTGAATTATTTTCTAGTCGCCATGATGGGACTGAAATATGGATCTATTTCTTGATGATGTCATGTTGTGACATGTTTGACTCAACCATTTTGGAGTCTTCGATCAGTATGATTTTGAGATATTCTTGGTTGCTTGTTGAGAACCATTTATCTTAAGATATATTTTGGTTATTGAGAGCCAATTGATACTTATGATTATCAGTGATGCCTTCAGTTGCCAAAAGAGAACTGTTGTGGTCATGATTTTCTATGGATGTTTTTTTAGATGCTCATGGAGATTTAATGATTCTTATCTTGAAGATTTGATGATTCTTATTATGGATATTTGATGCTTTTATGCATATTTGATGATTCTATTATGGATTATCTTTTATGATTTTGAGATTTATGATTCAATGAGCTTAGGGTAGGTAATCTGCTTGTAGTGTTAGGAAGTGGCTTGCAATGGGGGTCGGGGCCCTAAGTGGCTGCCAGGGTAACTCATTGTAAGTTTGGTTAATAAGTGATAATATTTACACACTAAATGGGGATTAAATGAACCTAAAAAGATAATTTTTTTGGTTCTTGCCCATGCCTTGAGTGCTTACAGGCTAGGATGAGAGTAGTGAGAACGCATGATTGCGATCGTGCATTCCGTAGTATGCCTCGTCAGTATGAGAGGATACTAGTGGCCACATGATATCAGTATGGACCCATGGAATTTAGCTAACTACCAGGGTAACTTGTACGTGATAATTGCGATGACAGTTTCTCACTTGCAGAGTAGGTTTCCTACATGTCATTGTTGTGCCTCTGGGAATTAGATATCGATTTTGTGTGATGGAACCTTTGAGTTAGTATACTTTTAGGATTCCTAGACTTATAGAGATTTGTGCTTCGTAAATTGATATCTTGTTTGGGAGTTGAGATTATCTCCTCAGCACGGTGGGAGTGGACCACTTAGGTTCCACGCAGTCAGGTGGTAATGTATTTTCACTCTTATCATTTGAGATCCGTCCGAGACACTGTGGCTGGAGTATCCTTGGTTGGTATTTATTTTTCATTATGTTCTTGGAGAATTATGATAGATAATATACCTTATGATGGATGTATTTACTGGTATGTTTCTTATATTGATGATTTTCTTTACTTTGCATATGTTAGTTGATGATTTATTATGCTTTACTTTGCATGTTAGTAGGATGTTTTAGGAGTGACATTCCTACTATGTTAATATCGATGATCTCTTCGATGCTTTGGAATGTTACGCACAGAAGGATGGCTGGGATCCACGATGGTCTAATGATGTTATTTACGATTGGGAGGAACCGTGCACTTAGTTATTTATGTTTGTGATATATGGTTATCTTTTGTGATGGATGTTTATATCTTTCGTGATGATGTATCATGTATGATATGTGGTTTCATTTATGTTATTGCATCATGGATTAATATTAGATGATGATGATGTACTTTATTTACTTGGATGTTTATTATTTTAAGCTTTTCATACCCTATGATATGCACAGTGGATGATTGAGCTAAACTAAAATATAATTACAAAAGGACACTTGTATATTGTTTAAGTACATTGGATGTATCATTGTTATTTCATAAGGATGGGATGTTAGATGAATAGTTAATTTAGATGTGATACAACGTTAAGAGATCTTTAAAGAATGTAGCATGTTATGTTTATTATCATTTAAATTGTTGATATTGCTTTCGCAAATGTTATGAATGGTTTTATCTTTCATGTTTAAAAATAATAATTGTTTGGCAAACTTAGTAAAATTCTTTGGATCCCTTGGCGGGGCATTACACTAGAGCTTGGATAAAAGGTCTTAGTCCAAAAATAAATATATTTTACTGGATATTCCTTTGGAATAAAATTCTTACTTAGGACAATCTACAAAGGAGTGGCATCAATGTGGTTAGTCGGTGTAGCCTATGTAAAGAAGGCTGTAAAGATAGAGATCACTTGTTCTTAAATTGTACTTATAGTCAAAAAGTGTGGAGTACTATCCTCAAATTTTGGAATATTGCTTGGGTCCTCATAACAACATTGAACACTATCTTTAGAGTTAGAATTGCCCATCTAAGGATAGTGATGTTGGTTTCCTATAAAAAATTACTTTTCCCCATCTCTAGTGGGGAATGTGGAAAGAAAGAAATAATAGAATCTTTAGAAATAAAGAAATGCCTGAGTGGGTTCTTGGCCAAAAAAATTGTTAGAGCTATAAAGGAAAACTTCAATTCCCAGAGAAAGTGCAACGAAGATTTCCAAATTAACAATCCAATGCAAACTATAGGTTCTAAAATGAAGAAAGAAGATCAAAGACTAAATACTAAATGGAAGGCTTCTCCTATGGGATGGATCAAAGGGAATTTTGATGGTGTTGCTAAAGGAAATCCTAGCAAAGAAGGCTACAAAGGAGTTTTGAGGGATCATACTTGTAATATTATAGATTTTATTGCCATCTCTATTGGTATCTCAACTAGTCATAAAGCTGAGGCTACTACAACTCTTTATTACAATGAGGTTGGCAATGGAAATTGGTTAATAGTACCTCTAGATGGAACGAGACTCCTTGAATATCATAAATATGCTTAATGGTAAAAGCTTGATTACATGGTTTATTGAAGCTAGTATAACAAAAATTAAAATCTTAATGGATAAATTTGACAAAGTCATTTTCTCTCACTCCTACTATGAAGGGAACACTATGGTTGACTAGATTGCAAACCGGGCTATCCATCAAGAAAGTAAGCTAAGGTTGAATGATGACATAAGTAGGAATGTGGATTTGAAATCACTTATTAATTATGATAGAACTCACATGATGGAAGGTAAGATTTTCTAAGATTGAAAATTTAATGATAAGTGGAGGTGGGATTGTAGAGGATAGTGTTATATTCCCTAGGAAGTACCTAAAAGTGATTATTACTTGTGTTTGGCATGTAAGTGTTTTAATGAGATCCTTGGTTGTTTTTATGAGCATCTTGGCTTTTCTCAAATGTTTATGTCTTCTAGTCTACTCTACTTTGGTATTTCATAGAGAAAAACAATTTTTGGATATGGGTAGGGAACCAAGAAAATAGGAACCAAAGAATTGTAAAGCATGGAAGGAAAAAACCCTTGTTCGAAAAATTCTGGAGAAGGGTAATGTTATTACTTACCTTGAGTTCCTTCATGGTTACAAATCACATATCACGGAAGCCTTCTTTAAAAATTGGTTCAAAGACAGGGTTTCCATGCATGGTGTTATAGTTCACTTGACTAAAGATTTTGTTGTCGAAGTCATAGGGCTTCCTAAGGAGGGCATAAAGTTCAACAAGGAAACTAATATTTTTAATATTTCATTCAAAAAAAATTTGAAGATAGAAGAGGAGGGTAAAAGCACAGATCCGTGTCACCGTTTGTGATATAAAAACCTGTTTTGGTCAAATCTCATTTCTTTATCAAAACTCTTTTTTTTTCAAAAACTAAAAGTACCCTTTTATAGATCTTAGATTCAATATCATCATTATATAAATTTTTGAGTGTTTTGATTAGTTATAATATGTTATAATCTCAAAATATTATAAGTTGATATTTCAACATTTCAGAAGATGCTCTCTCAAAAAATGAAAAAAAATAGTAAATCATATCAAAAAAATAAAAATAAAATATTTATCACTAGAGGAGAGAATCCTCTTCACAAATATGTAATTTTTTTTCAAGAAGGTATATATTTGATAGGGAAGTTTTGACGGGAGGAAAAAACTGTTGGATTCTGACAAGGTCAAACTTGAGTACTTATAAGAAAGAAAATATTAATCAAAAATAATTATTTCTTTTTTTGTTCACTAGTTATACATGTCATCTATAAAATATTTTCAAATCAGAAAGAAAAATAAGACGATTTGCACATACTTGTTTGACATGAACTACATCCTATATTTTTTTATAGTTAAAAAAGGGACTTCAAAATAAAATAAAATGAATAAATTCTTAGTCAAAAAAATTATAAAAAAATATAGGCATAAAATTTATACAATTCTACACATTTCATCAGTTTACATCATCTTCATATTTTAAACTCAAATACCATTTTTTTTGTCATTAATGTTGAACTGTCAGATTTTGATATCACGTTTCTTTATAAAAGGTGACACAGGTTTGTGCTTTTACCCAGGAGGAGAAAAATTTGAAAATAAAAGTTATTTCATGGGGTATCATCTCTTGCATCTATGAGTACTTCATTCTAGATGGTAAGGCAAAAAGAGTTCATAAATTTCATTTTGTATTCCTAAATCATTTTTAGTACAAGGATAGGATCTCTTTTACATTTTATCTGAGGTACTCCTTGCTTCAAAACCTTCAAGTCCATAGGGAAAAAGAATCTCATTTGGTTCTACATGAAGGGCTAAGCCTTTTAGTTGAAAATTATTGTAAGAGTAAGGCCATTATATCTTCCTTGCCCTTTAAGAAAAGAGAGGTTTTGTTAGTGAAATCCATTCAAGGAAGAGTAAGGGAGAAAAAGGGGTAAGTGTGAAAAGGAAGAGTCTAAAGCAGGATGCACCTTAGAAAAATGCTAAAGAAATTACAGAGTCTAAAAATTTAGACAAAAATGATGAAATGAATATGGAGAATGGGGAGAATATTGATATGGTGGACTTTAGCTCAAAATTGGAGGGCTACCCTAGTAGCAAAGGTGAGCCTAGAAAGGATGAGGCTAAGGAAAGTTATGACAAAAATAAAGGGTCAAAAAATATTGGAGAAGAGGATAAAAACCAGAATGAGCAACCCTAGAAAGTAAGGGAGGAAAATTTGGAGGAAGATACATGGAAGGAGAAGGATGACCCAACTAGTAAGGGTACTATGCTTTTGGAGGAAGATTCAAGGAAGGAAAAGGATGACTCAACTTGTAAGGGTGCTACACTTTCTTTCCTTTAGACTACTAAGCTAAAGGAATACTCCTCTCTCCAAGGTGATTCCTAGATGTACAATGAGTGAATGACTCCAAAAATAAGAATGGGAAAGATGCAACAGGACCAGGAAACTGACTAGGTTAAGATCATCCAACTGGAAGTTTAGGTTGGCAATATCTTGGAGAAGTTAAGGGAATATGAACATGAGCTCTATCTTTTGATCAAAGAGAATGGTAACAAGATGGAACAAGTCACTTCAAGCCTTTGTACGGTTGTTTCCAGCTTAGGTAAGAAAAATAATGGAGAAATCATGTCTCCTAGTGAGCCAAGAAAAAGAACAAGACTAAGTTCAAGGAAGAAGGTGGCTGATGCAAATAGGGGATTCAAGTTCTCTAATGTTGACATTATTCAAAACACTATGGAGGTGGGCAAGGAGGTGGTGAAAATGATCAAGGAGTTGCAATAGCTGCTGGTGGTGGTTCTGGTAACTGATCTCTGGTTTGGGTTTCTTAGCTAGTTTTTCTTTCTTTTGTTTAAACTTTAGGTTCCAGGTCCTTCTAAAACTTAATTTTATATTTGTAGTCCCTTTTTGTGGTTTCAAGTCCCTATAAAACCTAGTTTTGTAACTTTCATACTTTAGGTTTTAGGTCCTTGTAAAACTTGGTTGTACTTATTTGAACATCTTTTGTTTTTTTGTTATGGGTTTTAGGTCCCTTCAAAACTGTTTTTACCTTAATCTAAAACAAAATATTATTAAATAACTTAAACATGTTCTAATCATAACATTTAATTCTCTAACACACATATATGATTTTATTATATAAAATTATAATATTTAATCTACAAATTAGATCTCCAATTAACTAGAATAAGTCCTACACAAATAATTTAACTAGTAATTGAATTAGATGACCATAGAACAATCATTTATTAAACATTGAGATTTACCATATCAAATATCTTTATTGTGATCTAACTATAAGAAATCAAATCATAAATAGTTTTTTGAAATCAAAATACCCTAGAATCTATTTATTTATTATTAAAGGCTGAAAACTAAAGATGGTATAATAAGACATTTAACAACATATAATTAGAATGGAGCAATTAAATTCTTCCATAGAATATTTGTAAGTATAGATAGTCTAAGTTTAATAATAGTTTTATTTTTCACCATAGGAAAAGCAAGATATGAAATCTAGAGAAAAAGAGTGTAGGTGCAACTGTCTATATAAATAGGGAAACGCAAATTTGTAGTGGTTGAAACATTAATTTAAACATATAAATTTGTAGGATAATTTTATAGGAACATGCATATCATTAACTCTTAGGTCAATATACAAATAGTGACCAATGATTACTAAACAACATTAGAATCCAAATTTATTGAGAAAAGAGAGTATCCTGCAATGGAGTTTATTTTCATACCTTGAATAGTGAAAGAATTAGAGAAGAGGAAAGTAATGACCTCATTCATGGGAACTGGAAAATTGGATGAATCTAGTGCAAATCTAGATGAAGCAATCAGCAAAAAGTGTCTCTTCCTTCTTCTATTCCAAATGATGAATACTAAATCTACTCTTTTATTATTACTATTTCTTCCTTAACCCTTCTTCTCCATTATCTGAATCCCTCCCCATCAAATATCTCTCCCTTACGTATATACACCATTGCCTTTTTGGAGGGAGGTGATTCTTCATGGAACTAATAATTCAGTTATAACTCACATCTTTTTAGTTTCTTTAATAGCTTTAATCTCTCCAAAGCAACTCTATTGGTCTATTAATCTCTTTCTAGATGTAGTATGTATATAATAGTTACCATCATGAACTTCTCCATCCCAAATACAAAATTGTTGCCTTATTAAGTTAATCATTATATGTTTCATGATTTTATCTTATTATTTATATTTTATATATATATATATATATATATATATATGTATATAATTTTAACAAACTAACAATTTTATCAAAGTAAATAAATCAATCAAGATGGCTATTTATATTTATTTATTACTCATAAAATAGAAATGAAGCATATAAATTGAATATATTTCACATTCATAGACTCAATATAGATGTGTATCTATATCTATTAGAAACTATGAAGGGTTTAATTACCTGTATCTCTCTCCATCAGTTTTACTTATCAACTTCATTCTCCAAGTTGGAGTTTGAAAGGTACTATACTTTGACCTTGGGTATGCGAAGGAAAATTCTCCTAACAAAGGCATGTGCTTTAAGCATTAAAAAATCCCAAGGGCTCACGCTACACAAAGGAACAATTGACATTGCTAATGGCATGAAGAAATAGATTTTTTTTGGCCATTTTTGTGAATATTTGTCTATAACATACTAAACTTTATTATCTTTTAAGTATAGTATTTTGAACTTTTGATGTATAAAGTATGAACATGTGATATAAGAATGATGATCATAACTATATCTAAAAAGGGTTTATTTTGTGGTAAAAATATTTCTTCATGAATGCTTGACATGGGTAGATCTTCTTGCAGCCGAAGAGATTGCAAAAACTATTAGTTGAATAATTAATCCTTTTTCTTTATAAATTAATAAATATAAATAAATATTTGTAGGAAGTTTTGTGTGCATTAAATGTTGATCACAGGAATACAAGTTGCGCTCGAGATAATAAAAAACAACTGTGAAGGAATAGTGTTGATGAATCATTGGTATTAAAGAGAAATATTATGGCACCATTGCAGCTGGAAACTTGACGAAAAAGTTAGAAGGGACCTGTTTTAATAAATAACAAGCATGACCAGATAAAGTGGCTAAGTGGGAAAGCAAGCATCAAAGAAATTGCTTGAGCATGAAGAGAACTATTACATGATACCTATATTCCTGGAAGCTATTTAAGTTAGATAAAAGAGCAGATCTAGCATCTACTATGCTCTATATTTATGGGAATTTAAGGAGATAACTAATGTCTTTATGATTGCATGCTTGCATAAGTCTTGAACTGTAACTGGCTATTTCTCATGAGGAAGTCGTAATTGTAGGAGTCTATTATTTTTCTTCCTTTTCAAATAAGACCTCGTCTATATCTATGAGGTTGGGTAGTAAGTAGATTGATAGAGTTGATAGACATCTTGTTTTCCAAACTATTGTAATACTACATATTTTAATGAATACATGACTTTGTTGAGTTTCTATACTTTTTTTTTGAGTTGATCTTTTCTTCATTCTTCCTTGGGGGCCCACACAAAAGGTGGAGTTTACTTTAGTAATTAGGAGTTAGACTAAGTTTTCTAAGTTAAGTTTAGAACTATTGTTCCTGCAGCCGCTAGAAACAAAACCAATCACTATTCATGTAGCAATAGGTGCATAGATGTATGGTTAAGTAATTAGAATTTCCTTCCAAGCATTTGATAATTGTATTTCCTTTGGATAAACTAGATTTCCTTAATGGTTATTACATTCAAGATAGTAGTGACTTTTAGTGAAAACTAGAGCATATACTTTGCAAACATCATCTCAAGTTCATGCTCCTGGATTGATATTTAATGTAAATCAGCATAGTACTTTGGTAGTAAGGGATGACCATTCCTGCAACTAAAAAGGTTTTATATAGGCTTGAAATTTTTGGCACCATTACTAGGGATGGTGTCAATCTAGTAATCACTATTGAGTCACTTAGTTTCAATTTTAGTATTTTGCATGCATAGGAGAAGAGACCACCTTGGAAGATTTCTTCCCAACTTCAATCAAGAAGATCCTTTTTATCCTAACCTTGAAGAAGAAGAAAGAGAAGAAAGAGAAGAAGAAGAAGAAGTATTTAAGAACATATTTGCATAAGTATTGGATCAAGTACAATTACCAACCACATCTAAAGAATCCTTCCATTTGAATAATATTTTTGTTGAGCCAGAATATCAAGATAATCCATTAGCTCTAGTAATTTATTACCCACCACTAGGAAATCCATAAATCGTAGCTACTCAGCCTACCTTTCCCTTTCCAATTCCTACTTAGTAGGGTAATCAAAATCTGAAGAACATACTATCTGCTACCCTAGCAAAATTCTATGGCTTTATTACTGAAGATACATAAACCTTTCTCTTTGAGTTTGATATTCTTTCTCAAATTTATGACTACACCACTGATGCTCATAAACTTAAATTATTTCCATCAACTGTCAAAGAAGCTTCTTTAAGATGGTTCATGAGTCTAGGTGCCAATGTTGTGACATATTTTCCAACTATGAGTAGCATGCTACTTAATAAATATAAGGAATATTGTAGAGGCTATAACCTAAAGGGAGATGGCATTTTTAAGATGTCACAAAAGGAGGATGAGACTTTGGTGGATTATGTTGCCTAGTTCATTTTTAACTTGCAATGCAACATGCAACATCAGCTGAACCAGGATTCCCAAAAGCATCTCTTTTTGAAAGGAGTGCATGAAAAGAGTATGGAAGTCTTAGACTTAATGGCTAGAGTTGACATTATACAAAAGACATGGACTGAAATCCTAAACATTTTCTTTAACTATTCTAGAGCAACAATAAAAAAATGGCGAGGCTTGAGGGACTTACTCCAAAACACTCCTGGTGTTAGAGTATCTAAGATAGAACTATCAAACCTGCTATCAGATTTCAAGAAAGACATTATTAATGATGTCTCTACACAACTAGACACCATGCAAGCACAAAGGAAGAAGGAGGATTCTGATATTATGTTAGCAAAATATTTCCCTTACTACAGAGAGAAGAAATGCAACTATCGATGCAAGCCTAGTGCTAGTCTAGAATCACAACATGTGCTTACTGAATTCAAGTATATTGATGAAGATGAGGAATTCCTCTATGTTTCTCAATGAAGGCCATGGGCTCCAAGGTCAAGTATTCCTCAAGATCCACTCCATAATTATGGTGGTAATAGTTAATGGCAACAACAACATGGTAATTATAATAATATACAA
Source organism: Cupressus sempervirens (assembly GCA_028749045.1). NCBI lineage: Eukaryota > Viridiplantae > Streptophyta > Pinopsida > Cupressales > Cupressaceae > Cupressus > Cupressus sempervirens. Next base: position 422,382,675 of record CM053791.1, read on the forward strand.
TAGCCTAACTAAGGATGATAACAACCCCAATAGGGTTGGTAGCAACCTTAGTAAGGTTCGCAGCAACCCCAAAACTAGTAGCAGCAATAGCATCAACTAGCCTTAACTCAGCCTCCTCAATAGCAAGCCTTAATGTCACTTGTAGCCAATACAACCCCTCCAAAATAGCCATAGTTACCTACACAACATGCACCTAATCCAAATAGTGTGAAACCTTCAGCCCAACAATAAAGCTATTCCATCACCTTGAATGATATTCATCTATGATCTAGAACAATGCTTGCATCACCTCAACAACCCATTATAATAGAACTAGATGATATAAATGTTGTGTCAGTTCAAGAACCTACTACCACTATCTCTCTTGTACCTAAGAAACCACCATTTCCTAGTTGGTTAGTAGAGAAAATTCTACCAAATGAAAATCAAGCTGCACTAGATTTTCTTGAACAACTCAAGCAAATGATAGTGAAAATTACCTTGCTCGATGCAATAAAGGAAGTACCCATATATTCAAAAGCCATCGAAGAAGCCTGTATTAAAAATATAGGAAGGAAAAAGAAAGACCCAAAGACTATCCATGTCCTTGACCAACTTTCTAATCTTATGCTTGATAACCTCAAGATGCCCAAGTATGCAAACCATGGAGGTCCAGTAGTAGCCCTTGCCATTCAAGGAATGCTAGTGTAGAATGTCTTAATAGACCTACAAGCATCAATTAATGTAATGACCAAGGAAGTAGTATCCAAATTAAACATCATTGGTCTCAGAAAAACACCAACAATTTTGTAGTTAGTAGATAGTTCTACCATCATTCCTGATGGTATGTTAGAAGATATCACTATCACATTACATTCATGGATTTATCCAGTTTTTTTTGTAGTACTCTCTCCAAAAAAAAAGTACTGGGGGATATCTTATCATTCTAGGATGACCATGGTTAGCAACAACAGATGCTCATATTGCATGTTGATCAGGGAAAATGACTATTTCAGATGGGATGAACACTAAAAACTTAACCTTGTATTCTCTTGCTTAGCCTTTGTTGTAGGATGACCAAGTTGTCTGGCCAAATATGGGTGACTCTGATATGGACATAGATTCTATTAAAAAATTGATTATGATCTCAAGGAATTCATTTGTAAGCATTAAATAAGAGGATGATTTCATTTCTTCTATCATATTGAATGAGTATAGAACACAACTTGAGACATCCTCTAAGAAAGATTGTGTTTTAGAAAGCATTTAACCTTTACCATCTAAATTTCATTATTCTAAGTCTTCACAGCTTCTACATTCACTCCTACCACATGAAATAGACTCACAACTAATTGCTTAGATTTCAATGGCTGAAAAAGTAGTCAAAAGAGCAATTATTCTAGGGAGAGAACTAAACTTAAGCAAGTTCCTATCTCAGGCACAACATCATGATATCTTGCAACTATTACAAAAGCACAAAAAATCTTTTTCTTAGGAGTATACAGATATGAAAGGATTGGACCCATATAAATATAAGTCTTGATTTCAAACTTTTGAGACAACCTCGGTGTATGATAAACCCAACATTATGGGATATTGTCAAAAATGAACTGCAAAAATTACTCAATGCTTGCTTCATATATCCTATTTTAGATAGTCAATGGGTTTCACCATTGGTTATTGTTCCCAAGAAGGGGGAAAATGGTCAGTATGGATAGATTATAGGGAACTTAACTTAGCTATCAAGAAGGATCATTTTCCATTGCCTTTAGTCGATCAGGTTCATGACAATCTCGCAGAAAAGAAGTACTTTTCATTATTGGATGGGTTCAGTGGCTACAATCAAATCCAAATAGCACCAGAGGATTAGGAGAAGACTACATTCACATGTCCATGGGGAACATTTTCTTATGTTGTCCTACCATTTGGTTTGTACAATGCACCTACAACTTTCCAAAGAGTTGTTATTAGCATTTTTTCTAATATATCTACAGATTGTTTGGAAGTGTATATGGATGACTTCACCACATATGGGTTGACCTTTGAAGAAGCTAAAGAAAACTTGGACAAGGTTTTACAAAGATGAAAAGACTACAACTTGTCTTTAAATAGTGAAAAGTGTTTCATAATGATGCAAGAAGGAGTGGTGTTGGGACACTTTATTTCTCCCAAAGGAATTGAAGTAGATCCATCAAAGATAGAGGTTATATGCACATTGTCTATACCAGCTAAATTGAAGGAAGTCAGGAGTTTTCTAGGACATACAGTGTACTATCAGTGCTTTATTAATGATTTTAGTCAAATTGCAGCACCTCTATATACATTTCTTCGAAAAGATGTAGAGTTTGTATGGGATTCTGATTGTATAAAGGCCTCCCTGCAGCTTAAGGAAGTCCTCTCAACAGCACCAGTTCTCCAAGGATCAAATTGGGGGTTACCTTTTCACATACATACTGATGCTTTAGATCATGCCATTGGAACAGTACTTGGCCAAAATATGGATTCAATAAAACATGCAATTTACTATATTTTCAAAAATCTTCAAGGAGCCGAGTATAACTACACTGTAATAGAGAAAGAACTCCTTGCTTTAATTAATGCTCTGAATAAATTTAGACATTATATTATAGGGTACCAAATATTTGTACATATAGATCACTTTGCTATCAAATATCTGATGAATGAACCAACAATCTCTAGATGATTGGCTTGATGGTGGTTACTAATGCAAGAAATTGAAATTACCATTATCTAAAAACCAAGTAAAGAAAATGGTGTAGCTTATTTATTGTCTCATCTTCAAATACCTGATGATCCTATAGCCATATAAGATAGCTTTTTTGATGAATATCTCTTTCTTTTGTCAACACAAAACCCTTGGTATGCTAACATTGCCAACTACCTAACCATTGGTAAAACACCTCCACATTTCTCTGCAAAGGAAAAATGGTTGTTGGCAAAAAAGTGTTTTAACTTTTCATGGATCTCAAGGTTCATGTTTTATACAGGACCAGATCTAGTGACATGAAGATGTCTTAGAGAGGATGAAATTTATGATGTTCTTCGTGCTTGTCATGATGAGCCCTATGGTGGCCACTTTGTTAATAAAGGACCACATTGAATATTTTAAACACAAGTTATTATTGGCCCACCCTTCACAAGGATGCAACTAAATATACAAAAAGAGGTCAAAGAATGGGTAAATCAACAAAAAAAGATGAAATGCCACTATAGCCATAGTATGCAATTCATGTAGCCACTATTGTGCAGTTTCCTACAACCATTACTATGTATTTAGATTTATTTTGAGAATTGTTATAGTTTATATTTTGCAATGATAGAATAGCTTAGAGAGTTTCATGGTGTATATACTTTGCAAACTTGTTTCAAGTATACATCCTTGGGTTGAAAATTTAAATGAACCTTCTCTATTAGAAAGATAATTGCTCATTTTTTATGTCCAATCCATGAGTTGAATTCTTAGAACTAAGTTATTGATCTTTTTCTTCTATTGGTGATTGGGCACTCCTGTATGACTCACGATATTAGCACCACCAAGGAAAATTTTAGACTAGATGGCTTGGTCCATATGAAATCATTGCAATTTTTAATAATGGAGCAGTTCAACTGTCAACAATTGATCCAGTCAAATTCAAACTCTTGGTTAATGGGCATCACCTGTAGTTATATCATAAACTAGCATAGGAGGAATTTCTTCAATATTTTAACACAACAAAAGCATCTCTTCCTATAGCCACGCCATCTGAGTCTTCCACTCAGACACTTGTAGCCACTTGAATTTATTTCAAGGCCTTTATAATAAAAATTTCACATTTTATACAAATTTCATTTCTTTTCCACCTCATTCCATCTCATCTTCTTGTCTTTTCATCATCACCCCATCTCATCTTTTTTTTATAGTATGGTACTACTTGGAGCACCCTTCCTATCATGCCTTAGGTCAGTTACACTTGATCCCTCTCCATTTATTTAATTTATTATTTATTTAGAAAAGCATGTTATTTTGATTTTCAAAGTTTGCAATCTCTAAGGTTTGGTGGGACCCAATCTCTAATAGGCTGGGGGAGGGAAAATCAAAATCATAAATCAAAATCTAGGTAAATTTTAAGTTGGCATGTAGGATGTACAGGGTCATCTCAGTAATGAGTAGGTGCCCATTTGTACTTTGGAAGTGTGTGTGAAATAATTAAAAAAAGCCAACCATTAAATTATGATTTCACAAGCACATAACCGCTCATTAATATGGCATATGTTTTGGGCATGATCTTTATCCTCATTATGTTTTGGTGATTAAAATTCCATCATGACGTATTAAAGGATGTGATGCTTGTAAAGTGTTGAAGTATTTAATTTTTTTTTTTTTCCTTTTCCAAACACCATTGTTGAAATCCTTGTAGCCATCTCCACCCACACTCTCAATCACTTATGGTGAATTTGGCAGTTATATCTTTTTTTTTGAAAAAGAAAACATGGGTGGAGAACCTTAGTGGCATGAATCGACAGATCATAGATTCTTGTTGGAAAACCCAACAACATGTAGCTTGTTTGAACAACAAGGTTGGTTGACTTACTATCTCAATTTGAAGTAGTTTGATCAAGAAATTGCACTCCAATTCCATAATACACTAAGGAATGGATATGCAACTATTAAAGGCATCTAGATAGAGTTTATAGAGGAGGTGGTGAAAATTTTTCTAGTTTGCCTAAAAATGGAGAACAATGAATAGAGGACATGGATGCACGAGTAGCAAAAGAGATATTTTCAATACATGGAGATCCTTGGCTGGAAGAAAAAAAAAAGCAAGGTACATTATGGTTATCTCTCCCCCTTCAATTTATCCACCCTACTAAATTTATCATAAGGTATTTTACCTGTGAGGGGAGGTGTTCCTATTGGCATGTTGTTCATTTAAAAATTTTGAGTGGTTTGCAGCATGGTGATTGTGCTATAAATCTCTCAAGTTTCCTTTATAATATTATCAAAAGGTAAGTTACTTATATACAGCAAGGAAAAACCCAATCAATATCCCACCATTGCTTAATTAGGGCTATAGTTGAAAGAGAATTGACTAGGCAACACTTGGGGACATGGGAGGATTTTGTGGACAAGAGAGAAAATTGATTTAGGAATCAAGAAAGTAGTATATAAAATAGCTCAAGAATCTGTGACTTCTGCATCCATACCCAAAACTATGAAAAGGAAAATTTCACTCTCAGAAGCGTTGACCTCTAAAAAGAGAAAATCACACACAACCACTATAGAGGAAAGTTTAGAAGAAGTATCTCTAGTTTCACAAGAAGCTACACCCAACCTTAATAAAGGGAAATCTATTGATAAGGGTAAGCAAACAATATCTACCCCATGATGAGTTACTAGATTCTCTGGGGTGGACTTGAAAACTGAATCTCCTATTCCATCTATTGATTTAGAAGCTCTAGTACATACACCTATGCAATCCTCAAAGCATACACCACATATCCCTGAACATGAAAGTGATCTTGAGGAAGTTCCCCCAAAGCCAAATAGCCCTATTAAAATTGATAGTGACACGGAGTCCTTAGAGAAAATAGTGTTTGGGTTCAAACAACTAGTGGAGGAAACTGGCAATTTACCACCAAAGGAATATAGATCAGTTGCACAAGAAATATTTAAGGAAATTGTTGAAAATTTTCATATTAAAATGGCTATTGTGCCCTATCCTATAGCCATTGTGCCTTCAAAAAATATTAACAGTCCTGTTGCTCATCATCCTCCTAAAGATGACAACACTATTGCCTATCAACATGACAACTTTGTTGAACATCACCATTCTAAGCATAACAACATTGTTGCTAGTCCAAGTGTCAACCCTTTTACCCATCATCATCCTAAGTACCACCTTGATGATAATAGCCCTATTGTTCATCGTCATACACCACTAGACATTTCTACTCTATTAACAACCAGCTTTAGTTTGTACCAACATTTCCAATGGGAAAAAGAAAACTGGGACCTAGAAAGGAAAAAATTACTTAGAACTATCAATGAACAAGCACAACAAATTAAAGAAAAAGATAGTGAAATTATGGTACTATAGCAACGTGTCACAAAGGTAATAGAGCTCACTCCAAAGCTTGTAAATTGTAGGTCACCATCTCTAGTTTATACACTATTCCTAAGAGAGCAAATGATCAATTTTCAATTGTCTCAAATTACTCGGGGGTTGAACCCTTCTTTGCACACTCCCCAATAATTTTATGCAGCATTCAAATCAATCCCAATGGCTCTGTGGGATCTCCTCTATGAGCTATATGTTCATAACCTTGCTATTCTAGATGATAGGGATTGGAATTCATTGTTATATGTGGGACATGTACAGTTTAGAGAAATAATGTCATGGATGCAGAATGAGATTAGTCAAGAGAATTAGGCCACTCCTTATAGAAAAAAAGAAATATTTGAACCATTATACATTTAGCCTTAGGTGCAAAATACTCATAGGGTATTCTTTGATTGGCTCTCTATTAACAATAATAAAAGTGTTGCTACTAAAATTCACCTTCTCTGAGGATAGGCTTTTCTAGATTGGGAGTAGCATTGTTTTGCAATTGTCCCCAATGCCATATGAGCCACTACTCAAAGATGGATCTAATTATCAGAAGATCTGAAAACAAGGGAATTGCACTCTCCTCAAAATTTGGAGTTGGCTATAAGCAAAATGCCTAGGTATATGATGCTAAGTAAAAATTAGAAATTTTATTGGATTCCTCTTCATCTAAAATCACCATACTCCTGCATCCTATGCTCCAAAAATATGATTCATTTGCTAAATATAACATGGCCATTGAAGAGCAGAAATGGGAAAGGTTAAAATAGAATCATGGATAAGGATTAGAAATCTATAGATGCTGAAGGGACTAGCATCAGGATGGTTGGGGGGGAAATGATGGCATGAAGAAATAGATGTCTTTTAAGCTCTTTTTCTGAACATTTATCTATAACATACTAAACTTTATCATCTTTTAAGTATAGTATTTTAAACTTTTGATGTCTAAAGTATGAACATACGACATAAGAATGATGATTGAAATTATATCTAAAAAGGGTACATTTTGTGGTAAAAATCTTTCTTCATGAATGTTTGACATGGGTAGATCTTCCTGCATCCAAAGAGATTGCAAAAGCTATTAGTTGAATAATTAATGCTTTTTCTTTATAAATTAATAAATATAAATAAATTTTCATAGGAAGTTTTGTGTGCATTAAATGTTGATCATAGGAATACAAACCAGGCTAGAGTTAATTAAAAATAACCATGAAGGATTAACGCTAAAGAATTGTTGTTATTAAAGAGAAATATTGTGGCACCATTGCAGCTAAAAACTTGGTGGCAAAGATAGAAGGGACTTGTTTTAATAAATAGCAAGTGGGACTTGATAAAGTAGCTGAGTGGGAAAGAAAGCATTAAAGCAATTGGTTGAGCATGCAAAGAACTATTACATGATACCTGGATTCTTGGAAGCTATTTAAGTCAGATAAAAAAGTAGATCTAGCATCCACTATGCTCTATATTTATGGGAGTTTAAGGAGATAACTAATGTCTTTATGATTGCATGCTTGCATAAGTCTTGAACTATAACTAACTATTCCTCATGAGGAGGTTGTAATTGTAGTAGTATGTTATTTTCCTTCCTTTTTAAATAAGACCTTGTCTATATCTATGAGGTTAAGTAGTAAGTAGATTGATAGAGTTGGTAGACATCTTGTTTTCCAAACTATTATAATTCTGCATATTTGAATGAATACATGACTTTGCTGAGTTTCTACAATTTCATCTGAGTAAATCTTTTCTTCATTTTTTCATTGGGGGCCATGCAGAAGGTGGAGTTTACTTTAGTAATTAGGAGTTAGACTAAGTTTTCTAAGTTTAGAACTGTTGTTCTTGTAGCCACTGGAAATAAAACCAATCACTGTTCCTACAACAGTAGGTGCATAGATGTATGGTTAAGTAATTAGAATTTCCTTCAAAGCATTTGATAGTTGTCTTTCCTTTGGATAAACTATATTTCCTTAATGGTTATTGCATTCAAGATAGTAGTGACTTTTAGCGAAAACTAGAGCATATACTTTGCAGACATCATCTCAAGTTCACACTCCCGGATTGATATTTAATGTAGATCAGCATAGTACTTTGGTAGTAAGGGATGTCCAATCTTGTAACTAAAAAGGTGTTATATTGGCTTAAAAATTGCCAAAACAAAAAGGAAAGGGCTGGCATTCATAGTAATATCAAGAGTCGGATCACTAGAAGACATTAGCTTTTGACCAATTTTCTCCCTCAAAAGGTTCTTTGAAATGGGAGAGAAGTCATACACAGTCATAAGGAAAAGAAAAGAAGCTTGATTACATTGTATTTCCCTCTCAACAATCAAGGTATGCAACAATTTCATATAATTATGCCCTCATTATAAAATATGTGTGCAATTATGTTCTTCTCAATATTCTAAAATAATTATGCTTTTGCCAATGAAATTCAATTACTTATATATAGGATCCCAAGTCAAAATTTCAATTACTAGAAGTTGTTCCAATGGGTGTGTCAACAAATCACTTCATGTATTTTATTACTTTTCATACCGAACTTCACTTTTGAGCAAGCATATATTCTTTGAAATTTGGTAGTGAACCACCCATTTATTCGCATTTTATTACATTCTATGCACAATGTCACCCATGAGCAAGTATATATTTTTTGTAAATCTTTTAGTGAGAATATATTCCATTTTACACATTGGATGCTATAGTCATGGTAAGTATACTATGCTTCACAATATTCACAATTTTACATAAAATGGATATGCACATTACTTTGGTTTAATTTCATGTTTTACTAATACTTCTTCTTGTCTCAAACTAATTTATTCCTAATTAATTTGAACATTCCCTATTTATTTTTTACTCCACTTCATAAATACAAGGAAGTCTTTGAATAGTTCTTAGAGAACAACAACATAATTTTCCATACTTGTACATAGATTTAAAAGACATACAGATAGCCAAAACTAAATCAAACAAGTTGATTTAGCCAAGACACTAGGGAAATTAGTTCTAAATGATACTATTATTTACTTACAATAGGTGTGATATATAATATAACCATATATATTTTCTATTTATTTTTTCCGTAGTCCTTTAAAATACATACAATTTATTCTAGAACAATTATTCTGAAGTGAGCCAAGACACTTGGGGGATCCTTTCTAAATGATATCGACATTTACTTGAAATAGGTGTTATATAATATAACCATGTATATTTTCCATTTTTTTTTTTTGACTCAGTACCATAAAATACATAGTTGATTCTAAAAGAAGATTAACAAATAATTTTTTTTTTGAAGTGCACAAATCATTTCTCCTTGTTAGTTTAGGTAGTTTGGATAGTTATTCATCCATATTTTATTAATTAGCAAATAATTGTTAGAGTTAAGACAAATATTTTTTAATTAATTGACTCCTTCTAGAAGCAACTAGTAACCTATTTATTAGGTTATTTTTAATCAAGAAGCAACTAGAAACTTGTTGGTTATGTTGTCTTTAATCAAGAAACAACTAGAAACCTCTTGGTTCAGTAGTATAAAAGGGGGTCAAGGGAAGCATTTGGAGAACACAAGTTGTAGAAGGATTTGGAGTGTTAGCAAATGAGTTTGTAGTGATAGCAAATAGTCTTGTAGTGTTATCAAGGGCATAGTGATAGGGTTGGGGATAGTAGTGGGGAATATGAATGAGATAAATTAGGAGGTTTTCAGAGTTCTACTAGTGAAAAGCATGAAATTTTGTATCTCTTTATTTGCCAAAGATAATATATTTTCCATCTGCAAAACTAGTTTTCCCTTGGGGATTTTTCTAGGGACAATTTTCTTTTCATATTTTATTGGTGAAGTTGTAGTTGTGTTATTTTTTGATATTAGTTGTGAATTTATTTTTGGTAGTTTAATAATCATTAAAGATAGGAGATTAATAATTAGTGACTACAATACTATTAATTTTCACATGGTATCAGAGTGGTGTTGAGGGTAGAAAAGTATTGCCCTTGGAAAGAAATTAAGGGTTGACCTCTTTAGATTTATTATTTCTTTAATCCCTTTAGATGGCTTTAGCTAGTTTGACAGATCAGGATAGATTAGATGGTACCTCAAATTTTGTTGTCTAGAAGGCCAGAAGTTCATTATTGCTAGAAGATAATGGTATCAAGGATTACGCTACTAGTGTTGTAGTTGTACCAATAGATGTGACACAAGTTGCAACATATAAGAAAGACAATGCCAAGAAAAGGAGAATTATGCTTGATGGTGTCAAGGGTCATATTGTACCACATATCTTAGAGCTAGACATAGTTAAGAAGATGTAGGATGCCAATTTGAATCTATCCCAAAATGTTACCACTAATAGGAAGATCATTCTCAGAGAGAAGTTGAAGAATACGTGGATGAACTAGGGAGAAAATGTTACAAGTTACCTCACTAGGCTTAGACTTGTCAAGGATGAGTTAGTAGTTATTGGAGATAGTCTCAGTAATGATGAGCTAGTTAGAATAGCCCTAAATGGGTTTTCTAAGAAGTGGAGTGGCTTTGTTCCGGTTATCAATGGATGAGATACCTTATTGAGTTGGGATTGACTATGGACTAATTTCATTCAAGAGGAATTTAGACTAAATCTTTTCAATGGGGCTAACAAGAGTCAAAAAAGTGAGGTGGAATAGGAAAATGTTTCCCTAGTGGGGAAAGGGAAGGCTAAGAAGGGATCTAGCAAAGGATCAAATTTGCAAAGTGAGAAGAATAAGGACCTTCTAAGATCAAGTGCTTTGGATGTCATGAGTATGGTCACTATGTCATTAATTTCCCAAAAAGGAAGAAGGCAAAGAAGTAGGTGGCAACTTTAGCAAGTACAAAAGAACTCTCCAATAGATTGGAAGATGAGTTTACACTTATAGCTTGTATGGTGAGCTCAACCTCATAAACTATCTCATATATAGAGAGTGGGGCATCATTTCATATGACATGAGTTAGAGAGTAATTTTCTAGTTATAAGGAGGAGAACACTAATATCCAAATTTCTATGAGAAACTTATCCAAACTCAACCCAATTTGGAAAGGGACTATTTAGTTCTAGAGAGAGAATGGAAAGATAATTCTAGTTCATGATGTATTGCATGTGCTAGACTTAGGTATGAATTTTATTTCTATATCTATTTTTCAGGATAAGGGGTATAATGTATTCTTTAGAAGGACACATTTGTTGATTAAGCACAAGGATTGGAAATCACCCATAACTATTGGAGTTAGGAGTGGTCACCTTTATACATTGCATTTTGATACTCCCAAGGCACTCATGAGAAATAGTAATCCTAGAGATCTTAGAGAGCTATGGTATAGGAGGATGGGCCATATTCATCATGGAACAGTCAAACTACCTCATGAGATAGTGATAGGTGTTCCAGAGCTGAGCATAGAGCATGATGATGTATGTAAGGGATGCATGTTGGGAAATTTTGCAAAAGAATATTTTCCAAGGAGTGACACCAAATTTGAAGGTTCTCTTGATGTAGTAAATTCATATGTTCATGGAATGATGTCAATAAAGTCTCTTAGAGGATATGAGTACTATGTTAATTTTATTGATGATTTATCTAGGAAGACCTGGATATACTTCTTGAAGACCAAGGATGAGGTTCTTAGTTAGTTCCAAGAGTTCAAAACTCTTGTGGGGAACTCAACACAAAGGAAGATAAAGGTTCTTCATTCAGACAATGGAGGCGAGTAGAAAGGAAATAACTTCTAGGAGTTTTGTACAAGAGAAGGAATCAAGAGAGAGTGGATTGTTCCTTAAAATCCATAGTAAAATAGAGTTGTTGAGATGAAGAAATATTCTATATTGGAGGTGGAAAGAGCTATGCTACATGAGTAGGATATGACCCACTATTTATGGGAAAAAGCATGTATTAGAACAATCTGCATTTAGAATAGGGTCACTAGAGGAAGCTTTCATAGGTAAGAATCCTAATGTTAGTCATTTTACAATATTTGGGAGTTTAGCATATTGTCATATTCCAGGTGATACATGTACCAAGTTAGATTAGACTGCAGAGAGAGGGTACTTTATTGGGTATAATGAAATCTCAAAGGCATATAGGATATTTATCTTTGGGATGAGAAGAAATATTGTTAGGTGTGATTTAAAGTTCATGGACAACAAGGAATTTAGAAGGTCTAGATATTTTCTAGTAAATGATCAGAGTGATTAACCAACAGAAGCTCCAAGGCCTAGTCAAGGACAAAAAAACACAAGTATGGTTACCAATACAGGTGTGGGCTCAGGTGGCAAAGATTCACATACCATGGAGCAATAGGTGCAACATGAAATGCATCTAGAAGACTTAGAGGTTGATATTTCATCCTCTACAACTTGAAGTAGGACCTAAAAGGTTTAAGAGACACTGAGCGATACTCATGCATTTGTGGGAGCTCCTAGGAATAGTATTAGATAGTGGGAGCTCCAACTATCAAGAGGTTGCAAAGCATTAGGTATGGAAAGATTCTATGTTTGAGGAATATACCTCAATAATGTAGAATGATGTGTGGGATGTAGAGCCTAGACCAATAGATCAGGTAATTGTACTGGATTTATAATTTAATAAAGCATGGTGTAGATGGTAGCATCGAGAAATAAAAGGCAAGTTTCATGGCCAAGGTGAGGGAATAGACTACGAGGAGAAATTTTCTCCAATGGCTAGGTATACTTCTATACAAGCTATGATATCGTTTGTAGCATAGATTGGGTAGGTAGTACAATGGATAAAAGAAGCACTTCAGGGTGTTGTTTCAATTTGGGATCAAGAGTTGTATCTTGGTTCAGTAGGAAGCAAAAGTCTGTAGCTCTGAGTTCAACATAAGTAGAATACATAGCAGCTAGAATGATGATATGTGAAGCTATATGGCTTGAGAAGTTGTTAGTAGCCTTATTTGGTTAGAAGGTTGAGACTACTTTGACACACTACAATAATTAGAGTTGCATCAAGTCATTTGAGAAACTAGTATTTCGTGATAGGTCTAAACATATAGACATTAAATATCACTTCATAGGAGAATTTGTACAATGGAGGGTTGTTTAGCTATAGTACATACTTGGGTAAAAGTACAAAGTCATGTCACCTTTTAGGTTGACTTATTAGAATGGCTGAATTTGAGTATTTCTATCAAAAAAAAATTTTTCAAACACATGATCTTGATAAATTTATTCTAGCTAAGTTATATATGGTCTCGCACTTTTCCAATTGGAAATGTCTATTAAATGCATGTTTCATACTAGTTAGTATCTAATTACTAAAGAACTAAAATTAGTTTAGAGAACTGATGCTTCAATAACTCTTACTATTTTTATTATATTTTTTTAATAACATATAAACACCATTTTATAGAGCTCAAAGCCATGAATATTCTCATATAGAGTTCATAGTGTTTTAATTATATATAGTATATTGTAATTAAACATTTCTAGAAGTATGTATTTTAACATTTGAGAAGATGTCAATGTTGAGAAATGAAAATATATTAAATCATATCAAAAAATTTTAAAATTATATGACATTCTAGAGGAGAGAGTCCTCTTCCAAAATCTATAATTTTTCTTTTGGTTGGAATACATTTATTATGATAAATGTGGTGGGAGATGAAATTTTTTTATTTGAATAAGTTGAAATTTGAATCATTGCAAAAGAGAAAAAATAAGTCTAAAGCCTATTTTTATTTTTGATTCTTCTAGCTACATATGTTATTGATAACATTATCTAAGATCAAAGAGGAATATGTTTATTTCCATGCCATTTTGTGGTGGGAACTACACTTCTAATTTCTAGCATTTTTTAATAGCTGAAAAGTTAATTTTAGAAATAAAAAAATATATCATTTCTTATTCCAAATAATTATTAAAAATTATAATCCCAAACTTCATCCATTTCTACACATTTCATTAGTTTCCTTTTTTTTCAAATTCTAAATAATAATACCAATGTTATGTCATTGAAGGTGAACATATATACTTTTTTAGCCTTTTTCCTTTGTAAAATGATGACATAGGTTTGTGCTTTTACCCACGTATAGAGGAGCTAGTAGCAAACATTCTGACTAAGGCATTAGGAAAGGAAAAATTCATCTTCTTTAGAGATAAGCTGGGTGTCATGCAGAATAACTTGCTCACTAAGAGGGAGTGTTAGTTTAGGTAGCTTGGACAACTATTCATCCATGTGTGATTAATTAGCAAGTAATTTTTAGAGTTAAGAAAAATATTTATTAATTAATTAACTCCTAGAAGTAACTCGTAACCTAATGGTTAGGTTACTTTTAATCAAGAAGCAACTAGAAACTTCTTGGTTAGGTTGTCTTTAATTAAGAAGCAACTAGAAACCTCTTGCTTAGGTAGAATAAAAGGGGGTCAAGGGAGGAATTTGGAAAACACAAGTTGTAGAAGCATTTGTAGTGTTAGAAAATGAGTTCACAGTGATAGAAAACAATCTTGTGGTGTTAGAAAGGGCATAATGAGAGCATTGGGGATAGTTGTGAGGAATATCAAAGGGAAAAATTAGGAGCTTATCAAAGTTTTGCTAGTGAGAGGCAAGAAATTTTGTATCTCTTGATTTGCTAAAGATAATAAATTTCCCATCTACAGAATTGGTTTTCCCTTAGGGGTTTTCGCAGAGATGATTTGTCCAAAAATATTATTTTCATTGTGTTGTGAATTTCTTTCCATATTTTATTGGTGAAGATGTAGTTGTGTTATTTCTCGATATTAGATGTGAATTTATTTTTTAGGAGTTTGATAATCATTTACGATAGGAGATTAATAATCAATGACTGCAATAGTGTTAATTTTAAGACTCCTTATCATAGAAAAGAGGATTTTTTTTTTTTTAATTTGACAATTTTCTTGATGCTTAGACCTACATGGTACAAGCATCTTTATATTACATTTTCAATTTTCTTCACGTGTAAGCCTTTCGACAAACTCACATTCTCTATTTCCATTTTCATCACAAATTAATAAAGTGTAGTGTTCACACATTTTATAGTTATTTACATAATTTTATAGTTATTGTTCAAGAATTCACATTTCTATCTAATCTCAAACTTATCACACATCTTTGACTTTTAGAAATGTGATGATTACACAATATTTGCAAACTAGATTTATTAAAAATACTTTGGATAGGTTTTAGAAAATTCACTTGGAATGCATAAAACCAATCTCTACAAAATTTGTTAGAATCCTCTCAACCTATTTCAAGACTCACTCGAAAACATTTGCAAGCATCATTGTACAATATTTTAGATTATTTTGTGACTTGAATTCTTTATATCCTTAAACATATAAATTTGAAAATTATTATACTTTTAAAATATGACACCTATATTATTTATATTTAATGACATTGATGAATATTGATAAAATAAATAGGCTTGTAGGTAATAAAATTCAAGTTGATGAACTATTTTTAAAGAGTTGTTAGTAAAATTAAATTCTTACAATTGCAAGGTCATACATTTAATGTCTAATAATTTAAACCTGGATAATTATTATAATAGAGGGATGGGGTAGGTGGAGTTTGGTGTCTAAACACATTAATCATGTACTACGACACACATTTTGAATTTGAAGCAAGCTATTTATCTATTTATATTGGGCTAATTTAATACATCTTAAAAATTAATTGTATGCACTATTTTTTTTATTGGTAGCGATCATGCCATAGCTTTGAGGTTGAACATATACGAATACTATTTTTATTTCTACAGGAAAGACTTATTTGATAGAGACAATCTCAACAAGTTTAAAAGGTTGTTTGGATAAAAATAATTATGGAGACTTTAAAATGACAAATGCATTTTCTATGAAACGTGCTTCACTTTTTTTTACAAAGAATCTAGATATTTTGTATCTTGTTAGAATAAACACATTTTTTGAATATTTGCAATAACAATATTTGCTTGTATGAAAGATGCTTCTATCTTTCATCACTAAAATTTGTAAGCCATATAGGTGAATTTTTATTGAAGACATTATTGAAATAATTTGTAATGAACTAATTATAATTATTGATGTGGAGCTATTAAAGATATTCAATTTAATGGTTGCGTGAGATTGACAACAATATAAATAGTTTGGTTGCATTTCACTGCTCTTCGACACGATTGAAGACTTATGTGTAGATAACATCTACTAAAAAGGTAATGGAAAGGAAGACATCCTAACAAAGGAATCATCTTTAGAGGTAAGGTAGCTCAATCCTCAAATGATAGGTCCTTTGGCATGTGAACCAAATTAAAATTACCTTTTCCTCCAATAATGGAATGAAGATAGATTATGGTGGAGGAAAGTTGAATGAAAAATTATGACATAGAAATAGTATGGGCATCCTTCAACCTTGGATTTTTCACTCTATGGGTTAAGTGGTTGTCAGCAAAGAACAAGAGAAAAAGGAAAGAGAGGGTGCATTAATCAATGGAATTGTTTAAATTTCTCAATTAGATTTATATTTGAATTCTTACTTATATAAATATAGTTGTAATATATTTTACTAGAAATTTTAACACCATTAATAATACTTAATTTTCCTACCACCTTAATATACTAGATTTAATGTATATTTAGCCCATATAATTTCTTTACAATGGATGCCATTGTTTTCTTTTGTTTGATCATATTTGAGGTGATTGGAAAGATCATTAATTTATAATAATAAGTGGGGAAAGACTATGGGACATGACCCCTTAGGCATTTCCATACTCATCTGGCCTAATTATTTTTTTGATGAATAGATGTTTCCTATTGATTAAAAATTAAAGATACATATCTACAAAAAAAGAGGCCAAGGGATACATGATCACCCTGCAAGTTCACCCATTACACATCTGGATACTTGAAAACTATTCATAAAAAAAAAAAATTAACATTTATAATTTACAAAAATGGTTCTAGGAGAGGAATTCATCTATAGGTATCATAGGTCTAGGGTGAATACCAATATCACAAGTATTTTCTTGACTTTTTCACGCAAGAGGAGGATGCATAAGGGGTACACCAAAAACCTATGTGAGAGGGTCTTCAAACATAAGTATCTAGGTGAGATAGACATGTAGTGTTAGATAATGTGTGTGTGTGTGGTTGGGGGGGGTGAGGTGGGGGAGGTGGGGAGCTTCTAGTACTCACACAATCATATCTTGAGGCCAAAATAGCCTACCACAAAGTAATAAGAAGATTCCCCCTATCATATTGATTGAATTGGAGAAGTGACAAAAAAAGTTGAGAAATTTTGGTAGGAACTTAAATTTTATAATTTACATGGTTTAGGTGAAAACATTCATGATGAAATTAACATTAGTTAATCCTTTGATAACATGTAAATAACAACCATAGATAGAGTTTTCACTTTAAGACATGTGAACAATGAATAACTGATCACATGCAGTCAACTAGAACTAAGCCTGATGTTGCTTGTACAAGTGACTATCAACTCCATATTAACTTTATCTAATGGTACATAAAGAATATTAATATATATGTCCAACATGTATTGTATTATAGAAGATATATATGAAAAAATACATCATTATGAGAATATATATTTCTATGATAATTAATTAAGGAGATGTCCATAAATGTTTACACTTTGTGTTTAAGCCGATAGAAGCTATAAAACATTAACAGGGGTGACCAGGGATGGATGCCACATCTATCAAATAATTAAAGAAGTATAATTTTGAGGCAAGATTAGGGTAGATTTGGATTTAATTAGACATGTGGGACACAAGTATATAGCAAAAAAGCTTTGGCAAGATGTGTCACAACTATTGATCACTACATACAATACAACTAGAAAGAATGGGCATTGTATTTTTCTTGGAGGATTATCTCAACATGGTGGATTTATTGGGAGAAATATAAAACAATAAGCTATTATAGATTCTTAATTTGTAGCAACATTTCATTCTCCATGTAGTAAAAAAGGTTCTAGGAGAGGATTTCATCTATAGGTATTATAGGTATAATGTGAATACCAAGATCACAAGGATGTTCCTAAATTTTTCACCCAAGAGGAGGATACCTAAGGGACACACCAAAAAGTTATGTCAGAGAGTCTTAAAACACAAGTATCTAGGTGACATAGATATAGTATTTGATAATATGAATGGTTGCGGGGGGAGGGCTCGAGTGTTGATACAATAATATCTTGAGCCCAACATAACCTACCATAGAGTAGCAAGAAGATTCCCCCTATCTTCTTGCTTGAACTAGAGAAGTGAAAAAAAAATGTTGAGAAACTTGGATAGGAACTTAATAATTGTTGAGATGGTGGCTTCCCCTCCTCTAGAACCCTTAGAGGACTAGTTGCAAGCTTACTGTGTCCATGAGTTTTTGGGTCTCTGGATGGTCAAAGCTTGATCTGAAAGGATTAAATTTTCTTAACTTTTCCTAACTATGGGGATGATTGGGTCATGGAGGACACAAGATATGTAGAAGTGATTTATCAAGGATAGACAATTCAAAGATGTAAAGACAATTAACACAATATGCATGTAAAAATGATAAATAATATTTGATGAAAGGGCTTGTTCTTACCCATCACAATATCCTTTTTAGCAACATATACTGTCCTATGATAAAGATGGGACATAAATTCTTGTAGCCACTGGTACCACTAATAAAGACTACCAACGGTATGTGGTTCCTTTTCATATTTTGTCTATGTTTCTAGGTTATTGCATCATATAATGTTTTTGCTATAGAGCTTTATAGAGGTAGTACAAAATGTAGATAGACTTTCACATATATAGACAACTAGGTGTGCATACCAAATAAGTAATTTTGGCTAGTAACAGAGGTCATTTGTATTTTTCTATCACCTTTTCAATTTAGGTTAATAGGAGGGTTTGGTTCTACATATAGTTTATTTTCTAAAAAGTTTTTTTTGGTACATACATTCAAACATGTGTACTTACTATTGGGCTAACCACTAGCCTTCCCCTTTAGGATTCATGACATGGCTTAACTGCCTCCTATGTTATCTAAGTCTAGTTGTTGTATTAAGCATTAATAGCTCAATCTTTTGATGCAATGACAACTTTAGCTTGTAACAAGTGGTATCAGAGCTTGGTCATAGGTTTGAATCTCCTCAATTAATATTGAAGGGGGAATTGTTGGTCTAACCACCAACCTTCTCCTTCGAGATTCATGGCATGGTTTAACCACCTCCTGTGTTATATAAGTGTAGTGGTTATATGGGGCATTAATAGGTTGATCTTTTGGTGCAATGGAAACTCTAACTTGTAACACTTACCATTGTTTAGTTAATAAAATGGAAGCTATCCCTTACCAAAAAATACATTAATTAAATTAAATTTTCTCAATTGGCCTCTAGATTAACACAATTATGAGGTCTAAAAGTTAGTCCTAACTTAGGAATGTGAGATAAACTATGATTCATGAATATTTGTAAGAAAAATCTATACACATTGACCGTAATTGTCACCAACTTACAACATGACACTATAAAAAATATAAAACATCTCTAGAGGGTCTATATAAGAAAAATACATTTTATGAGCTAGGAGGTTAACCACTACATGTTATTACAAAATAATATAATAACTCTGTCTAAATTTGGTTGTTCAAATTTGAGTAGTGAATATAAGAATCATTTTCGGGGCATTTTGAAATTATAATATGCGATATTTCATATTTATGAGTGATGATCCCACATAGAAAACTATCCATATGTTAGAGTTTTAATAGTTTATATTTTAAATGTATAGATATTCCCTTACTATAATTCCATATTTGAGTGTTTATCTAGTCTCCTATTAAGGATTATTGTTCTAATTTCATTCTAACTAATGTTTTTATTGATTGTATATTATGTGGAGTTGAGAGGTTAGATTTTTTTTGGAAATTTTTGTTCAAAATATAACATTGCATTATGATGAATGATTATGTTGTTGTCTTATTATAAATTATTTCAGATAATAGTTTTTCTAACACTTCAGATTTATCTTAAAGAATATATAATGAATATTTTTTTTCTATGGACTATGGTGAATATACATATGAATAATTTAATTATAGATTGGGATCAATTAACTATAAATCTAAATTAGTTGTAATATTACTAAATAAATAAAAAATTATTAGTAAAAGGTATATATTATATTAGAAATAAGTTGGTAAATATTTTTCTTTAATTAATTAAAGTGGGAAGGGCTCAAACCCAAAGATTAAAAGTAACATCAAATATCAATTAGATGGAAAATAAAGATTGTAAGAAGTAACAATAATAACTAGCTACTACATTAAAAAATAGAGGAAAGAAAAACAACTAACTATGTTGGGTCAAAAGAAAACCCAACAAACTAAGAGTGTTAAAATGGTATAAGACAACACTAGCTAAAGCATTAAAAAAAAAAAAAAACCAAAAAAAAAAGGTCCATATCTAACCAAACCAACAACCAGAAGAAAAATATCAATAAGACCAACACCAAAATAGAAACCATTCACCTACCTCTACAACTCCTAGAGCTAGTCCAGTAAGGAGAACTTTGTGTGAGCAAGCTTGAACTAACAAAACTGTTGAAAAGTCTCTTGTTGACATTCCTATTTTCTAAGTATCCTCCTTTTGTTTCCTCTTTGACACTCTCTTCTCATGGTGATACTTCAAAATCCCAATCTCTCCTTCCATCTTGGTTTAGGCATTGATGCTATGAGTGGAAAGATTGATAATTTTCTCACCTAGCCGAGCCTACTTCTTCTTGATAGATACCAAGGATTTTAGCACGTCATTATGCACTTTCTTAGGAGGAACTTTGGTTTTGTATGTCCTCCACCTATTCATCTTTCTTTTCCTAGTTATTGATCTTGTCACCTATTTCTCATCCCACTTCCCACCAGACCTCATCCATATGGCTAGTTGTCTAGTCCACATATTCTCTCTTTGCTTCCATAATAGCCTCCAATCCATTAATTATTTTTTGTGTAAGGTGAATTTGACATAGGAAGCACCTAGCCACCTCTTCTAACTTGTTGTACAACATAAAACCATCTCCATAGAATGGAGGGTTAGATAAAGTGACTGATCTCTAGACACCCTTAAGTCATCCAAGTAGCTTAAATACACCATAGGGGAGGGTGGGTACATAGTCAAACCTAATGAAAAAGTTGTAAAAAAACTAGTATTAATTCACTAGGGTCCAATAAGTTTTAGTGGCTAAGGAGTGTTTCTCTAAATCCTCTAAAAATTTCATAGTTTCATCTTTGGAATCATAGAGATCACCCTTTTTTTTCTTGGCCTTACAAGGAGGCAAGGTCCTAACCCTAGAACTAGAGGAAGTAGTAATAATGAAAGATTGTCTCACTGTGGATGAAATAGCATTAAAATATATATTTATTTATCTCAAGAGAAGGGTGAGGGGAGGCCTAAAGGGTCATACTCCAATGGAAATCATAAAACTTCAGAAAAATCCCTTGATGTTTTGGTAAGAACATTTTAACATTACATTTTTCAATTGATAGTAAAAGGGAGGAGAAAAATAGAAAAAGGAAAACATCATAGTTCATTACTAAAAAAATGATTTAACATGGAAAAAATGTGGTAATAAAATATCTTATACCTACCCTCACATGTGTCAATTGGATTAGAACCTTCATTAGGGTCTTCTAGACCCTGTCCTTCACCTCTCTGTTAAACCACTAATGCAATTTATGGATTTTTTCTCCCAACTCCCTAAATCACTTTAGAGAATCCTTGAATGAAATATTTTTGTATCTTATAATTTTGACCTTCCATAATAAGATCACTAATTGAAAAGATGGACTCCAAAGTGATAATAAATGTGACACATCCTAGCATGACCTTTCCACCATCTTAGGACTCCACAACTTTCTAGGAAAGTTTGAGGTTATAACCCTTTATGCCTATAATATAATTAGTTAAACTACCCATCTCAACGATGTCCCTCAACTCCTAGTGCTTTTGGTATTCTCCCCATTCATTGGGCTCTATCTGATAAGTGTCTCCACCCATCATTCTAATGTGAGGAACACAAAAAACACACACCACTTCCAAAACAATAAGATGCACAATAAAAAACAACAACAATAAATTAAAGATTTTTGTCACCACCACTTTCAATTGAAAAATTGAAATGGAAATCCAAATCATAAAAAATCTATAGAAAATGGACCTCATTAGCATAATAATGGTCAAATCATTAATGTGTGATTTGGGCATGATCCCGATAGGATCACATTGTATGCTTTGGTAGAGATAGATAAAGGATCATTCAAATATTTTCATCCTTTCATAAATTTCCCAATGCTTTCCAACCTATCAATTACATAGTTACCCTCTCAAAAAATGTGTTGAAAAGACACATCATCCAAATCACTTAAGAGGTGTTTAATTTTAACAATGACATCTTTGTCATTCCATCCTATCGTCACCATATGTTAAAGTGTTGATGATATTTAGGGCATCTCATTTGATGATTGAATTCCTCACATTTCTTCTAGTTAGCAAAATGACCCTATGGTATAGAGCTTGGAATTTGGCCACATACGCAGTCTAGACCCCATGTTGACCAAGTAAGAAACAAACATATCCCCTTTTGAGTTCCTAAAAAGGCGTTCCCTACCCATCCATCTTGAGTTTCCCATAGAGTAACCATCAAAATTTATCTTGATCCAATCTATGTTGAGTAGGAGTAGGGGGGAGGAGGAGGAGGGTGAGGCTTGGTAAATATTTGTGACTAAAAAGAATTAATTACAAAAGTATTGAGATAGATGAATTAGCATGGAAAAACATAGACGAAATATTTTAAATCAATTATTTAATTTATTCTTATATAAGTAGACCCTTCTATTTAGAATGCAAATGAGTGAATATATATGAATAAAATGAGAATGAATTTTAAAAAGAGGACATAATGATCATATAACCATAAGTTGCATAAAGAAACCATGTTGTTTGTGCATAACAGTGGAAAATTCAAAAAATTGTTCATTGTGTAGAAAACTACAATGTACAATAGGTCGCATAATTGTTAATTTCAATAGTAATCCCAAATGACATCATCTCGCAAAGTAAGAAACCATGAAAAATCCAAATCCATTGACATATCAGAGCAAAAGGAAACTATATATTCATTAGCAAAAAATAAATTCAATAAAATGGTAAAAGAAAAATTAATGAATTGATCAGTTGAATCTGGATGTTTTATACTGTGCAATGACCAATACAATGAAATTTATCATTTAAATGAGTAATCTAATACTAACTCAGAACTCCACCCATATATGCAGATCCAAAACCTAGAATTTTTTAAGAAAGAAATTACATTTCACCTAATAAATTGTTGACATCATTAATGTGTTCATTGCAGATTGGTTTTGACATATGAGTGACAACACACTTAAGTCATTTTATTAGTTCATTCCAAACAAGTAGTCTATGTTGAGAATAAGTTATTATATACACAATATGTGTCAAGTAACTAGTAAATGTCGAGTCACTCAAGTGCTGAGTAAATAGTTTGTGACATAATTGTTTGTAATGGCACAAACTTCTATGTAAACCATTTTTGAGCCAACTTAAGGATTGTTTTGCGATTCTAAGATGATAAGGATGAATCTATATTGTAGATCCCTATGTAGTACATGCAACCAATCAATTGAAGGGATGTTATAAGTAGAAAAATGGGTGAATCACAATTGTTGATTCATACCTAACCCTAAGTCACCCAAGTCTTCATAAGGAGGAAAAACCCTAAAAGATGAAAGATTGGAATGTGAAAAGAGAGAAGTTTTCATATGCAAAAGGAGCATTCATGGTGGCTAAGGAATTGTGCATTGAGATACATTATAAAATTAGGTAGACGAGAATAAAGGAAAGGATTTAGAGGATAGAAGTGATACATCTGATCATAGAGGATCAAGTACACATTAGGAAAGAGGTGATATGTTATTTAGAAATATAGTGCTAACTAAAGGATCATTGTTGAGGCATTCTAGTAGGTGAATCAGTTAAATATCTTAATAGAGTAGTCCTGACAAGTTGTTGTAAATCCTTTAATAGGGCACTTACTTCATTGTAAGTTAAAGTCCTATAATCAGGCACACTTCTAACAAAGTGTTGATATCCTTTAATGGGGTATGATCTATCAATCTTGTAAGCCTTTAATAGGGTAGAATTTTCATAGGATAGATCATAGTTTATGATCAAACATTGTAGCCTTCATTGGATACACTTTATTACTATAGTAGTGGAGATTTGTGGGTTTCATCCCCAGCCCAATTTTACCTTCTCATTGGAAGGTTTCTGGGTAACCAAATATCTTGTGTCATATATGTGTTGAATGTAATTTTCTTCAGTGCCATGGATGAATATGTTTAGCTAGCTATTTCAATTTACATGCAAATTATGAGATGGATGTGTGGTGAATGAATTTATGGTTAAATTTTTGAAGGACTAATCCCCACCCTCCCTCACCTCTCAAAGTTTACTTTCTCTATTATATTTCCAACAATTAGTATTAGAGAACTTGCTCTCTTTGAAGGCAAGCCTTGCAGCTTTGACGAAAGATCTTGAAGATGGAAGCCTACAAGTTAGGAAAGGTTATTGATAATTAGCTAATTAAAATCTAGCTTGCCCTACATCAATTGAATGAAGCAAGATATGACTTGAAGCACTCATTAAAGAGAAAGAAAGAGATAGCTATTGAGAGAATAACACACATTACCAAGAGATTCACACTAATAATTTTTTTGCTAATAGAAACTCAAGTAAATTTAATGTAGTAGTTGTAGATCTATTGGAAAATAATGGTTCCCTAACTAATGAGGCCAAAACTCTTAAGATTGAACAAGAAGTCCAATCAATATTGCTATGTGAGGTGACCAAGCAGAAAAAGAAACCTAAAGAAGAAAATGTCATGATTGAAGATGACAAAAGAATACTAACCCATAGATTGGAAGAGAAGACATTAGAGGTGAATAGAATTTCTCACATGCAACTAGAAACATTGAATCAAATGATGATTGCCAATCATTAATTGAATGGAGAAGATATTGAACTCAGAATACTGAAGTTGCATAATGAACAATTGGGAAATGATTTGAAAAGGGAAAAAGAATTTGTTGAAAGTTTCAATAGACCTAGTGAAGCCATCAAGTATTTTGATTAATTGATGAGATTTCCTAGATCTAATAGTGATACTACTCGATTGGGTTACACCAACACTGAAGAAGGAGAACCATCTAAAAATGCTGAGCAAAGAAAAAACAAAGGTAAGAACTACAAAACCACTTGTCATAATTTTGGAAAGATGGGTCATATAGAAAATGTTTATGGGAGAAATAATGCAAATTAGAACCCTAAGAAGAAATTCATGGGTAACTATCACAAGTGCAAAAATCAAGGACAACAAGCACATGAATGCAAGAGCAAGACATCAAGCACACAAATATTTCAAGGTTACTACTACAACTATAAGAAGTATGGATATAGAGCACGTGAGTGTAAATCAAATCCTAATTGGTCATCAAACAAGAAAGCCAAGGTAAACCATACTAGAATGTCTTATAGTTGGGATTACAATACAAGTTATAGTTTTCACTATTGTCCAAAGTATGGACATGTTGAAAATTGCATTACAACACATTTTAGAAGTGACTACAAAATATGGTTGAGTCAAACTACATTTTTTAGCTATTTGAAGACCGGTCACATCAGCAAAAATTGTCCAACAAGGTCAAAAGCACCTAGCAGTGAACTAAACAAAGGAAAAGGAAAGATTGATGTGGAAGAAGTCAAAGTGTAGATGAACAAAACATGGAAGAAGAAGGAAGATTGTAGCACATCCAGTTTAGATGGGTTCACTTCATCCAATGGATTAGGTGATCACACCACCCCCAACTAGGAAATTAAGAGGTATGTGTGGGTCTAATATTTCAAAGTTTAATTATACATCTGTTCCAAAGATTGAGTCTCAAAAAGATCATTTATGCATGAAGTAAGATGCAAAGTATTGGTTAAAACTTAGAAGAAATCTATTGTCAAGCTATCAAACATGATAGTGTTGGTCAATCTTGTTGTGGTTGTTGAAAAATAGTAGGAATTTCATGGAAGTTGAGTAAGTCAAAATTACTATTAGATCCGATCTTATAGCTATGTAAGCACTAGACATTAATTGTGAAGTTTTAAGGTCTTATTTTTGATTTTTGACTCATTTGCAATTATCCAAGATTGAAGAGAGCACGAAGAGTTGAAGGTGAACTAGAGAAAAGGATTCAAGCATTTGCAAATTGAATTCAACCATTACTCAACACTGGTCATCATATTGTTCAAGGCATTTATCATCTGCCAAGCTACACTATTTGAATTTATGCAAACCCTAGTTAGTTGTTATAGCATCTAGCTCTTTTTTTGTCATGGTTAAGGAAGGAAAGGAAGTTCTAAATTTTCAATTGATAATTAAAGAGATCAAACAACCATATTTATGAGAAATTCCTAACATTGTATATAAAGGAGATGTGTCTGGTGCATTATCTATGATACCACCACATGTTTTGATGATAGAAGATGTAAATTGTTGCTACACTTTTAAGGTTGGAAGAATTCGAGACATGGAAATCAGAGACTTATATGGAAAATTGTGTGAGAGTGGAGTATTGAAAGAAGAATTGAAGGTTGTAGAGAGAAAAGGGTTAACCCATGCCCTACATTTTCCAAATGTGTTCAAGATAGAATGGATAAAGGTTATTCTTAGTATAATTCATGACAATTCTATATGGTTGGAGGATGACCCTATCAAAATCAAAAAGAGGATTATTCATAGAGGGACAAGGTATCCAATCTTAGATAGACCTAAGACAATGAGGAGTGATAAAAAAGAGGCAATTGAGAAGAATATTGGGGCACTATGGAACAAGAGAGGGATGACCATAGACACAATGATTGATCCCTTAATTGCATTTGCAATGAGAATTATTACACAGAAGTTATTTCAATCTAGTAGCTTAATAGTGTACCATGTATGGCTATGGATATTGGTTACAAGATACTGAAGAAAGACCATTCTTATGACCTTGACAAATTACAACTCCAATAGGTATCTAAAAACTTGGGAGCCATAAGGAAAACAAAAAGTGCACAATGCAATTTTGTTTCAATACTTGTTTGCATGTTTTTCTATGTGAAAAACATGTTTCCCATTTTTGGGAAAATAGATTGGAAGAATAATAGGTCAATTGTAGTGTAGATTGGTGAATTTATAGAGCAACTTGGAGATAATTTTGAGTTTGTGATGACTAGCTACTTTAAATTTTTTTTAAAAGTCAATGAAACAAAAATAGAGGATTCTAGTATCACTAGTAGAGAAGCATTTCAATGATGTTTTTCTTTTCTAGTTTATGTTGATTTCATAAATGTACAAGTTTTTGTTCCAAGGGTGAGATGGCTCAGACCATTTCCTTCTGAGATTAATGTTGATGAGGCATTTGCATCCATCACTGCTTTATTGGTAGAGGAAGTAGATAAGGACGCTATTTCTTTTGGAAAATATGATGTAGAAAAGTCAAAGATAACAATGGATTTAAAGACAATTGTTGGATGTTCAAAATGGTAAGAGTGCTTCTGAGAGGGAGGGTGAATTAGAAGTAACTAGTTTTTATCCTCTTAAACCCTCATTAACACATAACTAAAAGTAAAGTACATGCATGTAAACATATAAGAAAACATGAAATGAAAGCATGCATCAACACATGACACGAGAATTGGTGAACTAGAAACCCTCTAGGAATAAGAAGGTAAAACTGGGTTGGGGATGATACCAACAAAAATTCTTATAGCAATAAATGTTCAACCACTTTTGATGGTCTGCCCTGTGAAAGGCCTGCCCTATTAAAGGCTTTACACTATGTCAATACTGACCTAGTTAGAGGATTTACAAACACTTTACATGAAGTGTCACCCTATTAAAGGATTTAAAATAGGTTGTTAAACCCACCTAATACATAGGATTTTCAATCATCTTCTCTAAAGGTTCTCCTACCTTGCTGTTAAGCTAACCTATCAATATAGGATTTCAACATCTAATACAATGATAAGAAAGTATTAGGAATCTTTCACTTGATTGCATACAATATTTAATTGCTGATTTTAGGCATTTGTTCTACTCCTTCTGACCTTGATCCTTTGAGATCTGATATCTAATCATGTTTCTTGTCCCTTGTGTTGTTCTAATCAACTGGATATGAAATTGCTACTCTGTTCCTCTAAGTCTTTCCTTCTTCTCACTGAATTTTTCTATAGTCTCCCCATATGTTGTTCTCATCCACATATGCAATGAATTATTCAACCTCCTTTTAAATAATGCAAAGACCTAGGCTTAGGTTTGAATCTATTATCCATACTAAATATCAAATTCCTACTTATTCCTTACATTTTTCTTATGGGTTGCATGCCTTCTCCATTTTTTTGATTGGCTGCATGTAGATCGCATAGGGAATGTAAATGATTCATCCTTATCCTTTTTTTTTCCAAAATCTCTCTATGTCAGCTCCAAAAATGGTTTACATCTGAGTTTGTGAAGGCGCAAAATCATATGCTAATTTTGTGTTACTTGGCACATATTGGACTACTAGTGCTCAGAACATACTATCCTAGATTGCTCGGCACATATGTCATTTTGGCTCACTGGCCATATACTACATTTTGAATTGCTCAGCATCAATTGTGACTCAACACCTATATATCACTTGACACTTATATACTACTTAGCACTTGAAGTCATTCAACACCTGTTGAAATGCTAGTTCGACACACACTGCGACTCAACATACATAGTATACTCAACTTCAATACAAAAAGTGATTAAGTGTATTGACACTCAAGTGTCAAAACTATCTAAGGACTAACAATCTCCCCCTTTGACATGAGTGTCAAAAACACTTAATTAGACATTACTAGTCTATCCTTATGAGTACTTTGTTTACAAAATTTCAAAAAAATATTCAAAGTTTTTTCAAAATACCTTAACTCCCCTAGAGTTGATTTGTGCCTTTTCATTTTTGAAATCAAAATTTTGTGCTAACTATTCCTGATGCTCTTTTTCTTCTATCTTGTTCCTATATTATGTACATATTTCTCTAAATATGATCTATCAAAGTTTGTGGAATATCTGCACTTTGTATCAGAGTTGTTGTTGTCCATATGATTGCCAAAATTTTGTATCTCCCCCTCTTGGTTATCAAAATTTATAGGTATTCTCCCCCTCTACTAGTGTCTCCCTTTAACATATAACTCCCCCTTTATTATTTCTCCCCCTTTTTGACACTAATGTCAAAGGGCTCTTAAGAGTAATACCATATTTAGCCAAAAAAATGTTGTTTACCTCCATTACTATTTTCAGAGTTGCATCCCAATTCTCCAAAGCTATGTCAAGTGACTTGTGTTCGATGATAGTCTCTACAGCAAGGTGTACAAGTCCATAAAAGTAGAAATATTTGGATCTTTCTTTAAAACTATCTCAACATAAACTTGTTCCTTGTGGAGGACTTCTAAATGAGGGGTTATGGAGGACTAGATTTGCATTAATTTTGCCTTCATATTTGCTTCCTCTGTTTTTAGTATAGCTAATTCCCTTTGTGTGTAAGGTGATTGTGCAAAATGCTTCTCACTCTATGCTAGATCTCTAGGTAATTGCATGCTAGAGATTTTCAAGCTCCTTTCCAGATTCGTTATTCTTTGATTAGTTTCTTGTGTGAAATTGGAAAAATCACACAACTTCTTATACAATGAAAAAATGTTTTCAAGAACAATTTTGGCCTTATCTATTGTCTTGGCCAACTTTATGTGTTCAAGGGCAATGCCACTTGATATCTTTTCATTAACTTTTCCTTGAAAATTTCTTTCTAACTATTCCATGAGTTTAACATTGGTGTCCTAGTCAACAATGTTTGATAGCTACTCAATTATTGGCTTTCCTTCATTTGGTGACTACAAGCTAAAGGCATCCATGAAGATATCCTTGATGTCATGAAGTGCTTGCTTATGTTCAAATTATTTCCTCAATATTTCTTGCCTCATCCTTCTATCCAATGCATTTTGCATTTCTATCATTTGTGTTATTGTGATAGTTTTGGAATCATAGGAGGGTATTATGATCTCTTTATCTAATTCAGGGTCTCCATAGTGAAGTACCTTGGCCACTCTTATTGAACTCAAGCCTGGGGTTGAAAATTGCAAGGGGATAGCATCAATGCTCAGCTTCTAAATGATCTTAGTAGGAGTGCTAGTCTTTGGTAGTTCTACCAATGTCTGAATGGCAGCCTGCTCCTTTTCTTTTGCTGCATCTTCCTTTTCATCTAATTTCCTCTTCTCTTCACTCAACATATGAAATTTTTCACTTGTTGCACTTGGTGGAGGTGGTGGTGGCAGCATCAGTACTTTAGTTCTAGTAGCAGTGTCTGTAAAAGGTTATTCCTTTGGCTTCACCATTTCTCTTTGTGGTGCTGCTACTGCTCTTTGTAGTTCATCTACACTCACCAATACAAGGCTTGTACACAACTATGCCTGTAGAGTAGATTGTTGAAGGATCTTTGAGAGATTTTTTGTAGTAAGTGGATTGATGTTCTAAGTTGTCTTGTCAGTAATATCCTTTATGATTACTCTCTCTGCAGGTGTAGTAATTAAATGAGGTTGACTAGGAGGTGGCAATTTTTTGTCTTGCACATTTTTTTCTTCTTCTTGTTTCTAATTAGCCATTGTCATAGTTTCTTCTCCCTTAGTAGATTCCTCTTGTTTCTCCTTATTCTCCTCCTCACTTTTCTTTTCCTCTACCTTTTATTCTCCTACTTTCTCTTCTTTCACCTTTTCTTTGGTAATAGATTCTGCTTTATTTGTTTCTTCCACCTTATCATCAATTATCTTGTATATTGTTATCCATATCTGTGTAGATTTAGTTACAACATCTTCAACTTTGTTTTGAAGAATGCAAAAGGCTTTATATTTGGATGCAAACTTCCCACTATGTTTCTTATTTGCCTTGGTTATTGGAGCCTTTGTCATGTCAAGTTTCACTTGTGCTAGGGTGATTCTCTAATCTCTCTTTCCATCTTTAAACAATCATGCCACTTATTTTCCACTATCTCATTCAGTTCCTTTGTCATGGTATTGTTAATATCTAGAGGTGTGTTTTTAAGTTCTGCCATCATGGCATACACAGATTCCTCTATTTTATTCTGCTCTTCCCTATTATGCTTATTGAAATTTAAAGACTTTAAATCATTTAAATCTGCATTTTTAATCTTATTACAAAGCATATCAATTGAAGATTTTCGAGGATATCTTACAACTTTAAATTGGCTTATGTCCTTAGATTTTTTCCTTTCATCATCTATATTTGGTTGAGCCACATATCTTCTTCTCTTCTTAGGCTCTTTAGTTGGTTATGAAGTATCTTTCTCCTTTTCCTTTACTGCCTCTTTGGCCTTTTGAATTGATACTCTTGTTGTGGCCCTTGTTGCTACTGGCTTATTTGGAACTGGCTTGGTTTGAGCTGATTTTGTTACCTTCTTGGGCTTTGGTTGAGCTTTAGGCCTTGTTTTTTCCTTTCTCTTCTTTTTCTCGATAGGTGTAGATGCTTCCTTAGCTTCTTCTCCCTAGACACCTTCATCTTTTTCTTCTCCTTGGCCTTGTGTTAGCTCTTCTAGCTCTTGTCCTTCCTCACCTTCTTCTTCACTATCTTCTTCCACTTCTTCTACTTCTTCTTCACCTGCTTCTTCTTTAATGTTTACTGCAAATGTCTTCTTTATTTTCCTTACCATTTTATCTTTCTTCTTGATGAGTGAAGTAGTTTTCAACTCAGACTCAACTTTGGACTTGACAATGTCACATGTTCCAAAGTGAGGAGCCTTCTTATCAATTTCTTCTACTAGCAATGTTGTGATTACTACCGAGGCTTCATCAACATCTAGTTCATATCCTAATGGTCTTAGCCATCTTACCCTTGGTATTGTTGCTTGAATGTAGGTGAAATAAATATCAACCAAGAAAAATATGTCATTGACATGTTTCTCTACTAATGAGACTGGTATCCTCATCCTTCGCTACATAGCTTTCTTAAAGTCTTCGAAATAGCTAGTCATCTAGGCTTCAAAATTGTCTCCCATCTGATCAATGGACTCATGATTTTTGTTACTATAGACTTGTTTGAATTCCAATTTATTTTCCCAATTGAAGGGAATTCTTCCATCACATAAAAGAATATGCACATGAGAACTGAGCCAAATTTGCATTGAGCACCTTTTGATATCCTTATAGCTCCTAGGTTCTCATTAATTTGCTATGACATGAGTTTAGCTAGATCATAGGTATGATCTTTCTTTAGCTATATTAACAGCTATGTAGGGTATGTTGTTCAATCTACTGGATTAATAGAACTTATGTGAAATTATCCTCACAACAAAGTCAAGTAGGGGTTCAGTCACAATGTCAATGGTCATTTACCTATTGTTCAATTTTTCTGTAGTATTCTTTTCAATTACTTCCTTTCTGTCACTTCTCAAGGTCTTTGGCTGATCTAGGGTTGGGAGACCAGCAACCCTACACACTATTCTCTTAGTAATTTTGATAGGTCCTATCTCTAGCCATAAATATCCATCATGAATCCAGCTCAGAACAATGCAAATCCATTCTGTCTTAAACACTGTAGGGAAAACTAGGGTTTTAGTCAGACCCTTCTTCTCAACAATTTGGAACTCATCTTTCAGTATCTCATTGTCACATAGCTTATCATAGGCATTGAAGATTTCTAAATCACCTATGGCACCAACCTTTTATTTGTAGCACTTTCTTACATCTTGGACCATGACAACCTTGGGTGGAATGATAGATAATGTGCCAGTTGGGTCATTTTTATAAGAAACTTAGGGAATTAGCCTAAATTCGGGTTGTTTGACTTCATTTCTAACTAGTTGAATCTCATGAACTTCCTTAGCTTTAGGGTTTCTAGAGCTTGAGGCCATTTTACTAAACTAAGGCTTTAAAATGTATTAAAAACTATAACTTTTTGTAGCTTGGCACTTAATAAATACCTTTGAATCGATGAGTTCTTGCTGAATCTCTATTGAAATCAATGCAAATGAATCTAAGGTAGCTACTTGATCACCTCTTCGCTCTTCTCATCTTTTATCAATGTTTGAAGGGCATGAAAATGAACAAAATTTGACCTTATACCTATCAAAGACCTAGTATTAAATGCTTCATGCTTACAGCTATAAAACTCGGCACATGAAGGATTCAGTATGACTTGGCTTCCATTGTAGTTCATTTACTTGGCTTCCACTGGACTTCTATTTCACTCGGCTTCAACTATCAGCTTGGCAGCTATTGGAAATTCGGCATCCATTTGAGCTTCACTCAGCATCTAAGGGTAACTCAACAACTTCTTTAAAAAATTTCTTGACATACTTTCTCATATAGATTTCTTCTTTGCAATACTTCTTTATTCTTTGGAACTAATGTATGATTTGACTTTGTATATCAGTCCCATACACTTTTCTTTTTGCTTAGGTGGATGAAGTGTGATCACTTGACCTCTTGGGTGAAGTGATCCCTCTACTAGATGTGTCACACTCACCTTTCTTCTTCCATGTCTTTTTCATTTGTCCTCTTATTTGTTCAACATCAACATTCTCTTTTCCTTTGTTGACTTCTGTCTTGGGTGCCTTTAACTTTGTTGGACAATTCTTGCTGATATGACCAGTTTTCAAGAAATTGAAACATGTAGTTTGACTTAGCCATTTGTTGTAGTTTCCTTTAAAATGTGTTCTCATGTAATTCTAAGGGATGCATCCCTGCTCCTGATAATAGTGATAGCTATACCTAGTATTGTAATCCCAATTGTAGTAATGTGCATGATTGGTTCCTCTTGTAGGTTGATTGGGTGTCCACATAGGCTTTGATCTGCACTCAAATGCTCTATGTCCATATTTCTTTCAGTTGTAGTAGTGATCTTCAAATCTTGGTATTCTCATAGTCTTGGTTCTACATCCATGTGCTTGATGTCCTTGCTTTTTGCACTTATGACAAAATCTTGCATTTGTAGGCTTATCATGCTGATGACTATTCTTGCTTCTACACACATTAGAGATATGTCCCTTTTTACCATAGAAATCACAAGTAGGTTTAGTGTTCTTACCTTCATTATTCCTTTCTTTTGCAGTCTTGGATGATTCTCCTTGTTGCTAGTGTAGCCAATTCCTAAAGTGTCATTACAAGCCCTTGGTAATTTTAGTAATTGCTCAAAATACTTTATAGCCTCATTGGGTTTATTGTAGCTTTCTGCTATCTCTTTCTCTCTTTCAATTTATTCTACAATTGTTCATTTTGCAACTTCAGAGTGGAAATCTCAATGTCCTTCATGTTTAGCTCATGATGAGCATTCATCATTTGGCTTAAGGTGTCTAGCTGCATGTTTGATATCTTTTCAAATTCAATTGTCTTCTACTTCTATCTATCAGTGAGATTTATCTTGTCATATTCTATCATGGAATTGTCTTCAATGGCTCTTTTCTTTTGTTCAATCACTTCACAAAGAATTATGGCTTGTGATTCTTGTTCAAGATTGCATAATCTGATTTCTTCCACTTGTGATTTATGTTTCTCCATTAGTTCTGCTATTGTTGCATCAAATTCCTTGGAATCTCCATTTGAGAATACTTGTGTGATATCGATCTCCTTGTAGTGTATGTCATTTTCGGCTATGGCTATCTCCTTCCTTCTTTTCAAGGATTTTCTTAGTTCTTCTTTGGCTTCTTCTACTATGTGTAGAGCTAGTTGCACATCAATCACCTGATTGTCTATGATCTTCCCAAGTTTGAAGACTTCCATCTTTAGACCTTTTCTCTAAGTTTTTAGGCTTTTACTTATGAGAACCTAAGCTCTAATACCAAATTTTGGAATGTTCAAAATGGGAAGACTACTTTTGAGGGTGGGGGGGATTAGAAGCAACTAGTATTTATCCTCTTAAACCCTCATCAACACATAACTAAAAGTAAAGTAAATACATGTAAAGATATAAGGAAACATGAAATGAAAGCATGCATAAACACATGATAGAAGAGAATTGGTGACCTAGAAACCCTCCTGGAATAAGAAGGTAAAACTAGGGTGGGGATGATACCCACAAAAATTATTGTAGCAATAAATGTTCAACCACTTCTAATCATCTTCCTTATGAAAGGCCTACCCTATTAAAGGCTTTACATTATGTCAATAGTGACCTAGTTAGAGGATTTACAAACACTTTACATGAAGTGTCACCCTGTTAAAGGATTTACAATAGGTTGTTAAACCCACCTAATACATAGGATTTTCAATCATCTTCTCCAAAGGTTCACCTACCTAGCTATTAAGCTAACCTATCAATATAGGATTTTAGCATCCAATACAATGATAAGAAAGTATTAGGAATCTTTAACCTGATTGTGTACAATCTTCAATTGCTGATTTAAAACACTTGTTCTGCTCCTTCTGACCTTGATCCTCTAAGATCTGATATCTAATATTCTTGTTCCTTGTCCCTTGTGCTATTCTAATCAACTAGATATGAAAGTGTTACTCTATTCCTCTAAGTCTCTCCTTCTCACTGAATTTTTCTATAGTCTCCCCATATACTATTCTCATCCACATATGCAATGGATTATTTCACCTCCTTTTAAATAATGTGACGACATAGAGTTGGGTATGGTTCTATGATCCATATTGAATATCAAATTCCCACTTATTCCTTACATTTTTCTTATTGGTTGCATGCCTTCTCCATTTTTCTGATTGGCTGCATGTAGATTGCATAGGGAATCTAAATGATTCTTCCTTATCCCTTTTCTTTTCAAAATACCTCTATGTTGGCTCCAAAAATAGTTTACATCTAAGTTTGTGAAAGCACATACTCATATGTTGATTTTGTGTTACTCGGCACATACTGGACTACTAGTGCTTGGCACATACAATCCTGGATTGCTTGGCACCAACTACACTCTATCTTGCTGGGCATATATGTGATTTTGGCTCACTTGGAATATGTGGCATTCTAACTTGCTCAACATCAATTGTGACTCGGCACCTATATATCACTCAACACTTATATACTGTTGGATACCTAAAGTCACTCAGCATCTGTTGAAATGCTAGCTCCACAAACACTATGGCTCGACATGCATAGTATACTTGAATTCAATACAAAAAGTCATTGAGTGTGCTAACACTCAAATGTCAAAACTATCTAAGGATTACTAGACAACATTATGTTTAGGAAGAAGAATAAGATTGTGAATAAACTCAAAGAACAATTTGGTGAAGAGGTAGAAGGAGATGAAGAGGAAGAAGATAATGAAGATGATGAAGATACACCTTCCCAAGCACCACTAGCTCTTACATAGGGTCAAGGTGAGGACCAAGGAGAAGACAAAGAAGAAATAGATGAAGGTGCAAAGGAGGAAGAAGCCAATGAAGCACTTGTTTCCACAGAAGAAAAGAAGATAAAAGAAAAGAAGCCAATACAAAGGAAATATAAAAAAGGTTTTGAAACCTTCACATCAAAAGCCTATAGTTCCTATTACTAGGGTTAGCACAAGATCTGCTACCAAGAAGACTTGAGAATTCCAAAAGCATAAAGGAAAGAGAGCTAGCATAGCTACAAAAGGAGATAAACCTAAGAAGAAGAAAAGAAGTTATTGACCCAATTGAATCAAATGAGGAGAGGAAAAAGTCATATGATAATATCCAATGCCAAGTGGTAATTCATAGTCCCTCTTCTAATTTGGAAAAATTGTGTGAAAATATCAAGAATAATGCTGATTTAAGTGGATTTCCACATGTTGAATTTGATAAACTTGGGAAGTTAGATATGAATAAAGTAGAGTAGTCTATAAATGCCATGATGGTAGCTTTTAAGATGACTCCGATTGAGATTAACAACTCATTACCCAAGAGCCTATATGATAGAGTTGGGCAGAGGTGGAAATATACTCTCACGACATAAAGAAACATTAGAGAGACTACACTTGCAAGAGTGATGCCAGAATTGGAAAAATATGAGATGAAAAAATCTATTAACAAGTATAAAGGAAATTTTCTCTAAGTACCAAGCCTTTAACATTTTACAAAACAAGAATGAAGCTATTGTTCAGCAAAGCACACAAATATTGAAGGTGATCTCGGGGCTGACAACACTAAAGGCTATTGGGTAGGAACTTAAGAAAGCGGGTGAAGAAAAAGAAGAGGAAGATGTAGTTGAAGTAACAAATGAAGAATCTATAAATGGAAGTACATGGGGAAGACACTGTAGAGGCAATAGTTGAGGAAGAGCAACAATAAGACCAAAGTGTACCAAAAGTACACAAGCTAAGTGTCAAACCACAATTAGATATAGTAAAGGTTAAGGATGTGTTTGACACAACTATTTAGAACATCAATACCCAAACATAG
Organism: Cupressus sempervirens; assembly: GCA_028749045.1. Classification (NCBI taxonomy): domain Eukaryota; kingdom Viridiplantae; phylum Streptophyta; class Pinopsida; order Cupressales; family Cupressaceae; genus Cupressus; species Cupressus sempervirens. The sequence goes on from CM053791.1 coordinate 422,420,245, forward strand.
GAGGATATGTAGAAGATACTGACTAATTCCACCACCAAGGCACAACTTTGCATTCATCCTATGTTGGTGAGTATGGATGAAGAAGGAAGAATTGGCATCTGCAGAAGAGAAAATACAAGAACTATCCATTACCCCCTCTTAATATACAGAAGTGCAACCTACAATGTCTATTGTAGTATACCAAAAGAAGGACACAATGTCCTCACATGTCAGTACTGAGGTACAAAAGCTTTCAATACCAACAATTATAATAATTTAGAAAGAAGGGAGACCAATTCAAATAGGTCAAGAATCTAGTACTAGACTTACACCACTAGCACAAGGTGGAGCAAAAACTACACTTTTAATCCTACTCCTAGTCAAGCACTTCATAGGTTGAGTATTGTACACCACTGCAAGCATCAAGACCAAGTCCTAGCACATATAAGGTTGATAAGATGACATCCTATGGTGGTATCAACATAGATGAGGTGATTGAGTTACCAAAGTATGATCTTACAACAATAAAAATAGAGAAAATGAGCATATTGTAGGATGCTTTGGCAAGGAAGAAACACTATGAACTTCTCATAAGGGAGCATAGGCAGAAAAAAGAATTTCATTACATCAAGGACATATTTCTTGATTCATTCAACCTACCTGCACTTGATGAAGCCAAGCCTATCATTGAGAAATTGGAAAATATTGTGGAAAAGAATGATGAAAAAGACCTAGATTCCAATGTCAAATACTGAAATGATCTAAGAAGAAATTTCAAACAAGGGTGGATGAAAAAATATCTAGTACCACTGCAGTACACTAGGTTGAGTTAGCAACCAAAATTGAGGGTGTGAAGGGGTAAAAGCACAAACTTGTGTCACCCTTTTGTAAAGGAAAAAGCTAACAAAAGTATAACTATTCACCTTCAATGACATAAAATTGGTATTATTATTTTGAATTTGAAAATAAAGTAAACTAATGAAATTTTTAGAAATGGATGAAGTTTCGGATTATAATTTTTAATAATTATTTGGACTAAAAATTGATACATTTTTGTAATTTTTATAGATAATCTTTTAGCTATTGAAAATTACTAAAAATTAGGGGTCTAGTTCCCACCACAAAACTAGATGGAAATAACCTTGTTTCCCTTTGATTTTAGACTATGTTATAGATAACATATATAGCTAGAACAATAAAAAATAAAAATCAATTTTAGACCTATATTTTCTCTTTTATAATGATTCAAGTTTCAACTCACCTAAAATCAATAGTTTTCATCACCCACCAAATTCTCCAAATCAAATCTATTCTAACCAGGAGAAAAATTATACATTCTAAAAGAAGACTCTCTCCTCTAGAACATCGTATGATTTTTAATTTTTTTATATGATTTTATTTTATTTTTGTTCTCAAAATTGACATCTTTTCGAATGTTAAAATATGTGCTTGTAGATTTTTTAACTATAATATTCTACTATCTAATTAAAACACTATAAAATCTATATGAGAATATTATTGACTTTGAGCTCTATAAAATAGTGTTTATATGTTATTAAAATAAATCATAAAAAATAGAAACATTTATTGAAATGCCACTTTTCTAAAATAATTGTATTTCTTTATTAATTGGATATAAACTAGTATAAAACATGGATTTAATAGACATTTCCAATTGGAAAAGTGTGATTCCATATATAACTTAGCTAGAATGAATTTATCTAGATCATATGTTTGGACAAAAATGATTTCTAGATAGAAATACTCAAGCTCATTCATTCTGATAAGTCAGCCTAAAAGATGAAATAAATTTGTGCTTTTACCTGAGGAAGATGTTCGAGAAAATTTTCTCTCTTTACACCTAGTTGTGTGATGTTACCCTATTCACACAAGAAGTGTAGAGACATATTGACCATCTGGAGGGAGATTTAAAGAAAACAAGTAACATTCTAGAACAATCTCTTGGTCAAAGTCAGTCACATTTTAGGAATTTATTATTAGCACAAGGTTAGTGAGCACCTATACATGCTCATGATACAAATATTAGGGATACACTAATCAACACTCATTCCATGTTAACCACTCACATGGAGGTTTTACACAAGGAACTAGCCTCTGTAGAGACATTTTTGAAGAAAGATCCCTATCTTTCTACACATGAAGGCTTAGTCACCCTTGCTGCTAAGTTAGAAATACAAATAAAATCTCTGGAGGTAGCATGTGAAAATTGGGATGTATTAATGTCTTAGACAAACACAAAATTTGTGCAAAACCCATGACATAAGTGTCAAAAGGGGGATACTGAATGAATGGGGAGAGAATGAAGAAAAGGAGACAATGCATGAGATAAGAGCATAAGTTTCGGCAGAGACCAAACATAGATTAAGACTATATTACAAAACTAGAAATAGTGTGATCTACTCAGTAGGAGTATTTAGCTTTTAAATTAGAATAGAACACTCAACTCATGAGGAGTTATAGAATTTTGAGGTATGACTTATGAGTCATAAGTTTTGCAAAATGTTAAAATTTTGAATTTTTTATAGAGATTATCTGAGTTATGCTCAAGAGTTAAGGATATTCATGCATGACCAAGTGTTTTTGTTACTCATGTCAAAGGGGGAGATTGTTAATCTCATATTAGTTTTGACATATGAGTGACAACACACTTGAGTCATTTTCTTACTTCACATTGAACAAGTAGTATATGTCGGGCATAATTTGTCATATATATAGTATGTGTCAAGAAACTAGTAAGTGTTGAGTCACTCAAGTGTTGCGTAAACATTTTTAGACATAGCATTTTTAATGGCACAAACTTCTATGTAAACCATTTTTTAGCTGACTTAAGGATTTTTTTGTGATTCTAAGATGATAAGGACAAATAATATTGTATATCCCTATGTAGTACATGCAACCAATCAATTGAATGGATCATTTTAAGTGGAAAAATTGGTGAATCATAATCGTTGGTTCATACCTAACCCTAAGTCACCTAAGTCTTCATAAGGAGGAAAAACCCTAAAAGATGAACAAGTGGAATACAAGAAGAGAATTTTTTATGCACAAAATAGAGCATTCATGGTGGATAAGGAGTTGTGAATTGAGATACATTGTAGAATCAATTAGAGAAGAACATAGGAAAGGAGTTAGAGGATAGAAGTGATACATCTAATTAGAGATAATCAAGTACACATCAAAAAAGAGGTGATCTATTATCTAGCAATAGAGTACTAACTAAAGGATCATTGTTAAGACATTCCAGCATGTGAATCAGTTAAATCTCTTAACAGAGTAGTCCTAATAGACTATTTTAAAACCTTTAGCAGGGTGCTTACTTCATTGTAAGTTAAATTCCTTTAATTGGGCATACTTCTAATAGGCTATTTAAATATTTTAACATGATAAGATCTAACAATATTGTAAGCCTTTAATGGGATAAACCTTTCACAAGGTAGATCATAGTTTATGATCAAACATTTTATTCTTCATTAGATACACTTTATTACTACAATAGTGGACATTTGTGGGTGTTATCCCCACCCTAGTTTTACCTTCTCATTGGAGGGTTTCTGGGTAACCAAAAACTTGTGTCATATATGTGTTGAATGTTATTTTCTTTCATGTTATGGCTGAATATGTTTAGCTAGCTATTTCAATTTACATGCAAACTAAGAGATGGATGTGTGGTGAATGAATTTATGGTTAAAGTTTTGAAGGACCAATTCACACCTTCCCCCCTCATATTTTACTTTCCCTATTGTATTTCTAACATAATGTAGCCAAGTGGCATTGTTGTTGCCCTGTAAACTTAGAAGAGCACTGAGAGTTATCATTGTTGGAAATATATTGACAAGATAGTGATTGAGAGAGCGGTGAATCAGAAATCCATAAAACTTTTCACCCTTAGATTACTTCAGTGTACACTTCTTTTGTTTATCTAATTTACTTCCATGCATAAATCAATATAGAAATCAACACCATAACACTTTTGACACAAGATATGGTAACCCAGTAACCATCCAAGTAGAAGGTAAAAATTGGTTGGGGGTGACACCCACAAGCTTCACTACTACAATAATAAAGTTGGCCTCTTAGGGCATATGATTAATCACTTTTAGTGATCTAATCTGTTAGGAGTATGAATGACTGCTATGTCCACCTTGCAAAGGATTTTATAGTACAATTAAGTAAGATTTTCTCTATTAAGAAACATAGCATAAGACTGTTAGGTCCACCTGGTTAGAGGATTTGACTATTGCACCTGTTAGGATGAATTAACTAGTTGATCTCTACAATATAACTAGATTTTCTGAATAAGATCTTTTGAATGATATGATCACTTGACAATGATGAATGAGTCTATGCTCTACCCTTTATACTACCTTGTAGACTTCTTACATATTTTGCTCCATATACACTTCTTGTCTCCAAATAATTGTGCAACTTGTATATTCCGCTTGCATACATTAGACAAATGGATTTTTCTTCCTTATATACCCTTGATACAATAAGTCTATACCAATTTGATTTCCATAATAAATATCTTCATAAACACCAAATATACCTTTAGGTCAGCTCAAGTATTAATGCTTGGGAAATACAATTTTTTTTCTTTTGCCAACACTCGTGAAATGCAACAAGCTCAGGTGACACTTTTGCTAGGTTAGTACTAGAATCTTGGATCACTCTATGAAACTTAGGTGATATAGTTAGCTCAATACATAGAGAGCTTGACTAACTCTATGAACTCAATTCACACACAAAGCATGTTTTCTACTTAATAGCTTGGTTTATACTATGAGCTTGGCTATCACAATATACCTTCATGTGCTTAGTTATACTAGAATCTACTCGAGCTATACTAAAATATTTTCCTTGATGGAAAGCTTAGTTGTAGTATTAAACAACCTTCCTAGATAGCCTAAGAGGTTTTCTACTAATTGCAATGTCTTACCATAGGGTACACAATCTCCTCCTTTGGCAATAGTGAAAAAAACACTTATTTTGAGTAGTTCTATTAGTAATAAAAAAACTATTAATCAAAATTTTCTCTGTCAAACTCCCCCTTTGCATGTGCATGGTTATATAAGTCAATTTGAACTTAAATTTTGTAGCTTGGTTACAACTATATCTATATTTTGGGTTTTTCTATATTGTTTTTTTTTTTAACTAAGCATCGGATCATGTACACATTTCTCTTTATATCTAATTATATACATATACAACCCTTGATTATACACTTACTATGTGTCCCTATGTTTTTGTTACAAATGCCAAAAACATATATTTACAAAGTAATACCAAAATGTGTGAGGAAATCATTATATACTTTCAAATTTAAAAACATAGTTTTATCTAAATTCCCCTGTAGTACCTTCAAAGTCTATAGTTCAATATGGACTTCTATTGATAGCTCTATCATGAGATCTACAAATGAGAATTTGATGTCATGTACTAATGTCTTTTCATGTGTTAAATGTTTTTGCATCACATCCATATGACGAAGTATCATACTCTGAATGTCTATAATGGTTGCCCTTATTGTGGCTTCCCCAATAATTTTGGTTACAAATTTATCAAAAAATTAATCTTTAAAAATTGATTTGAGCTGGTACTTGGGTCAAGTTCTAACTGGCTAGTACTGCTCTTCAAATCTTCATCATTTTTTGTCATTTTTTCTTTTATGTCCAAAAGTGGAAATTGATGTGTCACAAAATTTTGTAAACATTGAAACTATTGAATACAATTGGTTAATTGTGTATTGTCTTTGATGTTACACAAAATGTCATATCTTTTCTAGTTTGTGTATGTCAAGCTCACTTAGGTGATGAAGATAGTTTCCTACATCTACCAAGCATTCCAATATTTGCCAAGTTTAGAAGGAAGTGATTACCAAGTTCACTCAAGTGTCGAAGAGAAATTTGTAGAAGTTGAGTGTTAAATGAGCTCACTCGATTAATGAAAGTAAAATTGGATGGAACCGGTGTTAACCAAGCTCACTCAGTTACTAAAGAAAGTTTGTAAAGATGTAGTGTTAACTGAGTTCACTTGGTTAACACATGAAAATCATTTTTCAGTTAGTATCTACCGAGTAGTTTTAGCTAACAAAGGATTTTTTGTTTTGGAATATTAAGCTTAATGGTTTTGATTTTTTATTTTATCTAATTGACAAGATGAATATTAATTATTCTAAGTTATATTCAAGCTGACTTGACAATGCATAAGGTATAAGTACAAGGTCAAGTTGAGGATTGAAAGTGTACAAGTGAATGGAAGAATAGAAGATGCTTAGAGGAAGCAAATTAGAAGGATAAGAAGAATATCCTTATGGAGCTGCAAAGATAAATTCACTCGGGAAGGATCAAGAATTAAAGTGAGAATTGAGATCCATATATAGTATTTTAGTTGCATCATAAATCAGGTCATATCATTGTTACTCTTTATCCATTATAGAAGTGATCTACATCTCTTAATAGAGTTGGCTTGACAACTATTTGTAAATCCTCTAATAAGGTGGAATTTCTATTGAAGTGTCTAAAGACCTCTAACAAGGCCACTCCTAATAGGGTGATTAAATACTCTAACAGGGTGACATCTAATAGTTTATTTTGTAACCTTTAAAAGGATTGGCTCCTAACAAGGCTCACTTTAGAAGAGTGAAAATCAGTAACTAGTTGCAATTGGTGGTTTTTCCCAAATTGGGTTTCCATGTTAAATCTTAGTATCACTTGTGTTCATGCTATTTCCTACATGTCTATGCAACTAAGTTAAGTAAGGTTAATCACAGATAATATCATAAGATTTTCATTCTAAGAATTTTTTGAGTTACTATTGTTATTTTAGTAGTTACCAAGTTACAATAGACAATAAGTATTAATTGAGTTCACGTGTGTTTACCTAGTAAAAGTATTTTAGTGAAGTTTATATTCTGTGTTGACATCTAAGGGATCTAGGATTTATTTTAGTGGTTATTGATTCACCCCTCCTCACTTAGTTACTCCTCTTACATTTCCAACAATTGGTATTAGAGCTTTTGGTGTTTGTAGAGGAGGTTTCAAAGACCTAAACTAAAGATCAAGATGTCTTATAGAAGAGAGATTCCCAAGTTGAAAAGTGATGACTTCAATGCATGGCAAGAACTTATGAAGTTACACTAGGAAACCATCAGTGATTCAAGCTTAAAATATTTGGAAAATTCTTACAAGGCTCCTAGAACATTGATTGTCGAATAGATTGCTAAAAAGAAATATCTTAACATTATTATGACTGACATTGCATCAGCTCTTAACTATGCAAAATTTGATGAGGTTAAGGGATGTGCCACTACTCATGACATGTGGACCAAACTGAAGGATACTTGTGAAGCTGATGATAATGTGAAAAGAGCCAAGGCAGAAAGCTTGAGAGGTTAGTTTGATCAAATGAAGATGAGAGAAGATGAAAACATTGCAAAATATGTTGAGAGAATCAAAGCTAATGTTAGTGCTATCAAAGCCTCTAGAGGAACAATTGAAGATGTGATAGTGGTGAGAAAGGTACTCATAACCCTTCTTCCTATCTATGCAATTAGAGCATCTTCTATTCAAGAGAGGAGATGTGATCTAGATAACAAGATAAATTTGGATGCTCTAGTTCGAAGATTGACTGCATTTGAACCAGATAACTTTGACAATTATACTCCTAGCTCTAGAAATCTTGAGTTTGCACTTGAAGCCAAGGTATCACTAAAGAAGAAAGATAAAATGTCTAAGAGAAAACAATCTAAAAATGAAGAGGAAGATAGTTCTAATAGTGATCTTGAAGCCATTGAAGAATTACTTGCAAGAGTGTATCCCAAAGGAAAAGGAAAGTACAAAGGTAAAATTCATTTGATTTGTTTCTCTTGTGAAGAAGTTGGACACATTGTTGCAAGATGTCCAAATAGAGAGAAAAAATATGAAAAGAAACATATAAAATACAAATTCAAGAAGGATTTTGAGAACTCCAAGGACTATAAGGAAAAATTTAAGAAATCCTTTTTTATTGCTAAAGATTTAGATAGTATTGAAGATGATGAAATGGTCTTTATTTCTATAAAAGATGAATTTGACAATGAAGGAGATAAAATGGCACTTATCACTCATGTTAGCAAAAATGATACATGGATTATTAATAGTAATCTTCTTTGCTACATTTTTTAGAACTTTATTCTCAAATTTTCTTTTAGCCCTTTGTAAAAGTTTCTCCTGTCCATCTGTGTACCCTTATTGAATTTATGTACAATATATCTACTAATTTCTCAATAACACAAGCATAATTATTTACTTCACTTTTTAGTACATCCAAAAATATGTCCTTGATGTCTTCAACAATTTTACCTATATCTCTTTATTCTTGTAACTTCCTTTGTTGTGCCCATTTTCTCCATAGATCACTAAGGATCTCCATTTGATAAGTAGTGAGATTGAATTGATCCCAATTTTGAATCACAATCTCATTATGGAAGTCTATCTCATAAAAGATCTTTTCCTTATCCTTTCCTTTTCTTGTGGCACTGGGAGAGACACTGGTTTCCTTACCTTTCTCCTCATCTTTCATCTCCTTCCACTCTATTGACTTTGAGATACTTCTTTGATTATTTGTCAACCTTCTCTTCATACTTAGGTTTTTGCTTGCTTAAAGTTGTCCTAAAGGTAGATTGAGTATGTAACTCAATTCCTAATTGTGTGGATGGAAGAATTTTCTCATTCCTCTATGATTGGTCTACACTTGGTGTAGCAATGGCTTGGATCAGAGTGGAGGGTAGAGATGCACTCACTACTACTACCATCATCTATGTATTAGACTCATCAACAATATGTACCTCTTTCTCTTTATCCTTTCCAAATTTTCCCTATTACACAAAAATGGTTTTCCACAAGTTTATTATGGACTACACAACGTCCTCTATTTTCTTTAACATAATTTGAAAGGATTTGAACCTTGGAATTTTCCTTATTTGATGTTTTTTCATGGCCTCCTTGGTTTCTACATTGGATTGGTTAGACATGGCACTTTTCAATGATTTCTCTCTAACGTCCCCTTCTATTTTAACAACATTAGTCCATCTCTTTGTGACTCCTTTTAATAGGACATTAGGGGCTTGGCCTTTTAACTCACATGGATAGATTTCCATTTGGCCATTTTCTCTAGTAGAACATCTTAAATTTACTAATGATCTTCTCTGCTTCTAGTTTCATACATGATATATTTGAAATCTAAGATTCCCCTTCATTCTCTTAGTCTTTTACACTTTTCTCAAAGAATAGTGATGGCTTCTTAAGCTAGATCATTGGAGTGTTTTCCTCTTCATCATCTTCATCTTGAAGCTTCAGCTTCCTCTTGGATTTCCTAACAATTTTGAATATAAGGGTAGCTATTTTCTTAGGTGTAGCCTTATTTTTTACCCGTGTAATCACTTTTCCTTTCTTCTTAGGATGATTTTGCTCCTCTTCTTTCTCTTCTTCTTTCTCATCTTCTCCTTGTGATTTTTTTTTCTCTACCTCATCTTCTTCCTCTTCATCTTCCCCTTTTCCCTCAATTAGCATGAGATGCTCACCTTTCATTTTCTTCTTAGGGACTCCATCCTCTTCTTTCCTCTTTTCAAGACTTGAGAAATATCTATCTCCAGAGATACGATGGTCTTTGTTTCATCAGAGGTGCTAAACTATGCTTCATTGGGGTCAGTAGGCTCATTCAAAAGAGCCTCTATTGTATTCATTTATCATTAATATTTACTTCATATCCCAAGGGTTTCACCCATATAGTCCTAGGAATAACTTCCTAAATGTGAGTGTTGTCATAGTCAACCAAGAAACAAATATCTTGAGCATACTTCTCAACTAGTTGCTGAGGTATCCAATACATGTTTTGTATTTTCACCTTGAAATTCTTAAAATATTCTTCCATTATACTATCCAAATTTTCTCCCAGCTCTTGGATAAAATAATTGATTTGGTAAATCATGGGTCTAGCCTTACTCCAAACCACACTACCTTTGGATGGAAAGAATTTTCTAACATAAAAGAATAAGAAAATGAGTAGGGACTCAAAATTACATATATTTTTCTTTGAAGCTCAAATGCTTTTCATGTTCCTACTAAGTTGATTGAGCTACAACCTAGAAAGGTCAAATAATAAGTTATTCTTTATTGCCTTGTAAGCCAAGTCAATAGCTTCACATAGGACATTTTTTGGTCTACTCAAGCTATAGTTCTTATGAGAAATGACATGGATCCCAAATTTGATCTCCATGTCAGTGAAATTATTTAGTTGCATTCCCCTATCATCCCATTCACCTAGGGTTTTCTTTGTCAATTCACCTTAACCTAGGGTTCTTTCTTTTTTGGATTTATTCGGCATGGGTAACCCATTACTTGGTGAACCATCTTCTTTATTATCTTCATAGGTTGTTCCAACTAGAAGGACATATCATGCACTTTGCTAAAAATGAACCTGATCCATTTTATCTTGGAATCCATCAACATGTGTAGGCCATGACTTAAACCTTTAACCTCCAATTGTCTATGTTTAGGCTTGAGTACTCCATTATCACATAGTGCATTGTATGGTTCATTCATCTTAAATGTTTAGACAATTCATGACTGGTGCAATGACAAAATGACCTGATATCATTGACTAACAATCCCTTTGGTGGTATGGTCGAATGCACTCCCATTTTATCTCTTTGCTTGGCAATTTTTGCATGAAGCTTAAAATTTGGTGCCTTGCAAGCCACATTCTTCACCAATATTTTTGAACCCTTCTTTTCCTTTGAGATGGAGTTGAATTCCATGATTACTCAATGAATGATGGAATTCACAATGATTGAAACATTTTTTGCAATTTCATTCTTCAATAGTAATTCACCTGTGCATTGCTCTGATGCTCAAAATCACTCTGAAAACTAAATGCAAGGTAACAACAAAGCCCTTGATTTCTCCTTTTATCAAAAAATTCCAAAAATATAGGGCCTCTTAAATGCATCATAAATTGGTAGGTGAGACAACTTGGTTAAGTCATTCAAGCTCAGCATGAACTGATAACTTAGTTAGAAATAGACATACTTGGTGCTAACAAGTAACTTAGTTATAGCTAAGTTGTAACTCAGCTAAACGATAACTCTATTACTATGCCTTGTGCATCTTTCTATGTTGATTTGACTTTCTCCCTTCTTGCACATCTAGAATTGATGTTAGATCTTCTTGATTTTCTAGTTTCAGTCATCTCCTTGGCTGCCTAGCTATATGTGGATGCTTCACCCAACTCATTGGACTAGATGATATTGGTATCTTGACTTGGGCTTTTCTCTATTTTCCTTACCCTTTTCTAATTCTGTTCACTTTTATTTCTTCAATCTTTGACTCTCCTTTGTTTTCTTCACTATTTTTGCTTCTATCTCTATTCATATAGTTTCTTGGAAAATTACCTATCGTCTTGCATACATAAAATATTATATTGGTATTTATTTTCTTCATGTGATTTTGTACACAATTTACTCCAATGTGCCCATATTCTCCACAATAGTGACATCTTCCCCATGTATTATAGTCCCAACCAATAAATTCTCTTTATCTAGTACCATTGTGCTGAACGTTTGGATTTTATCTTCACTCTAAAGATTTGTGACCTTGATTATGACATGTGAAACAATTCCTTTCAAACTTTGATTTGGTTATGCATTCATTGGCCTTGTCACCATATTTGTTGCAATTGAAGCACTAACCTTTGAACTTGGGTTGCATGGTATTGTTCCAAAAAACATATGAGGTATGACATATTTTTCCACAAGTGTTTCATGTAGACATTTTGTTCTTTTTTTTCTCCTTGCTATGATGACTCTCCTTGATTAGTATACCCTAGGCCAATACTTCCTTTGGGTCTATTTAGAGCTTTCTTAAATAGTTGATTGACACTTTCTTGTGATTTTAATCTTCTCTCATTTAGTTCTTTTTCAGTTCTTAGCACATTCTAAAGTCTTTCATTTTCTCCTCTTAGATTGGTGACTCCTTGATTTACATCATCTAGTTGAGCAGCCATGTCTTCTTGATGTTGAGATAATTATTGAACTTCATTGGCCTTTTCCTCTAGCTCTATAGCAATCAGCCTTTTTTCTTCATATGTCATTACTTTATCATTTATTTCTTTGTTCTTTTGTGCGAACACTTCACATAGCCTAACTCGGTGACTTTCTTTTTTTCTTTCCAATATATATTAGTATTTCTCACCAATAGTTCTTCTATAACTACATCTACTTCTTCTAAACTTATTTCTTTGTATAGGTCATCTATAATTTATTCTATGTAGAATTTTTTTTTTATCTGTATAGACAATTCTTTTCTTCTTTTTAGAGAATGAGTGAATTGGTCCTTTAATTTACTGAATTTCTCTATAGCCATTTGTAGATCCAATTTTTCATTGTCAATAGCATTCTTTGACTTGTATACTTCCATTTCCTTGGATCTTTTCTCTCTCATTGTTAAGTCTCTGATAGGAGAACCTTTCTTTGATACCAATTGTTGGAAATTTAATGACAAGAAAGTGATTGAGAGGGGCAGAGGGGTTAATCAGGAACCAATAAAACTTTTCACCCTTAGATTACTTTAGTATACTTCATTAGATTATCTAATCTACTTCTGTGCATAAATCAATAAGTAGATCAACACCATAACACTTTTGATACAAGATATGATAACCTATAAACCATCCAAGTAGAAGGTAAAATTGGGGTGGGTGTGACACCCACAAGCTTCACTACTACAATAATAAAGTTGGCCTATTAGGGCTTATATTTGATCACTTTTGGTGATCTACTCTCTTAGGAGTATGAAGGACTATTTTTCCACCTTGCAAAGGATGTTATAATAAAATTAACTATCTACTTTGGTAAGAGACTTAGCATAAGACTATTAGGTCCACCTACTTAGAGGATTTTACTAATGCACATGCTAGGATGAATTGACTAGTTGATCTCTATAATGTAGCTTGATTTTATGAATACAATCCTTTGAATGATATGATCACCATTTTGTGATGGACGAGTCTCTGCTCTTCTCTTTATACTTCCTTGTAGCCTTCTTACATATTTTGCTCCACATACATTTATCATTTGCAAATAATTATGTAACTTGTATATTCCACTTTCATACATTAGACAAAAAAATTTATATTCCTTGTATACCTTTCCAACAATAACTGTATACCAGGTTGGATTCTACGATAGAAATCTTTATAAAAACAAAATATACCTTTAGATTGGCTCAAGTATTGATGCTTGAGAAATATAGTGGGTTTAATCTCCTACTGACACTTGGGAAATATAGTGAGATTGGGTGACACTATTTCTCAGTTAGTACTAGAATCTTGGATCAATCTATGAAGCTTATATGATATAGCTAGCTTGATTTACACAAAGAACTCGGTTAACTCTATGAACTTAGTTAAAACATGAAGCCTATTTTCTTGAATAGCTTGGTTTATACCATGAGCTTGGTTATCACAATATACCTTCATCTTCTTGGCTATATTGGAATCTATTTGAGCTACTTAAAAATATTCTCCTAATGAAAAAATTAGTTGTATTATTAACCAACCTTCCTAGGTAAGTTGAGTGGTTTGTCACTAATTAACAGTATGTCCTACTAGAGGGTCAACAATCATATGGTGAGTTCCCATCATCTCTACCTTTATTAACTTCTTTATGTTGATCAACCTCTTTTTTTCTCATTATATCACCCTTTTCTTGTTTTCCTTCTGCATGCAACTCTAAAAAACCATAAATAATTGCATTACGATTGGGAAAATTTATTTCATATTTATAGAAATCAAGGAGAATTAACTACACATAATAACATCTTTAAGACTATAAAATTTATTGACTTAACTATTATCTTATTTTTGTATTTATTTTTTAAATTATCTCAAGACTCTAATAAATGCACCTAGATTATGAGAAATGCCACTATCTTTTCAAAGAGAACTATTGAGCTCCTGTAGATTGTAAATCAGCTAGAATAGGTGAGAGACTTGTCGCTATCCTTTTAAATTTTTCACTAGGAGGAGAAAGTTTGCTAAGTATTTTTGTTTGTTCAAAAATTAATAAACATTTACATATATATCAATCTCTGATGAGAGATTGGTGAGATCCCATTTTTGTATAGACAAGGGTCACTAGTGCATTTTAGGTCAAATTTTGACCTTCAATTTCAACCTAAGGTCCTTTTGGCTTTGTTCAATTCATTTTTTTCATTTATGAGCACAATAATGTAAAAATTTTGAACTAACTTTAGTTTGGCATAAAAAATTTGACATTATTATGCTCATAGACAAAAAAGAGAAAAGAAAAAGATAGGAGTCCTTATTGGGCTCATTTACTATTTGGAATTGTGGGCATCAAGTTTGGAGGTCTTTCTATGCATGTGTAGGAGGTAAGTCAAAATTTTGAGACATGAATGCCAAATTTGTAACATATTTTCCTTGACACATTTGCAAGGTTCCATCACATTTTACTCACATTCTTCCATTGCATTTTGCATGTCAAAATATGTATGCACTGCATAAGTGTCATGCCCAAAATTAGGGCAAAAACACACCAAATTTTGTTTAAAGGTAATAAAAGTTATGTTAAACACATACTAACATTTAATAAGCTATGTGAGGATTATAACAAGATAGGTACGTTTTGATTTACAAGGTCAAGGTAACAATATAAGTTTAGATTACATTACATGATAATATAGAGTTGGTATTCCAACAAACTACACAGGTTCGAAACCCTAAGTCCTAGTGTTATAGGAACACTCAGGTTGGGTTTTTTTAGTCAATTGATTTAAGAATATTTTCATGTTAAATAAGGTGTTACATCAAGTTTGAGGAATATTTTCTTAGTAACATAATTTATGTTAAGTTTGATTTGATACCTTTCCACTTATAGAACTAGTCTAATCTCCTAGTTATACTAACCTAAATTTGTAGGTCAACCTATCAATACTTTATTACTTGATTCTAATTATCACATAAATCATTAGAACTAATTAAATCATTATTTATTTATCATAAAACTAATTAGGACATACACTTTATTCTCTAACATAATTTGACTCATCTTATGAAGTTATCTAGTCAACTATAATCTATAACACTTTCAAACATTAACATCTTCTCATTATCAAATTACTAACTTAGGCCTAATATATTTAATTATTTTTATTTGTTAAAGTTTTTCCTAAAATCATTAAAATATCTAAATCAATTCATTGAATTATAATTCATCACTATACAAACTTGAAACCACAATTGTTAGAAATAGATAGGGTGAATCAGAATTCTACAAACTTTTGCCCTCAACTAAATAATATTGTTAATTACTTTATAACTTGCATATGAAAGTAAACCAAAAATGTTGAATAGTAAATATAACCATACACATAGATAACTCATAACACCATTATTTGCTAGCTAGGGAAACCCTAGCCAAGGGAAAACCCCAGTGGGGATGATACCCACTAGGTGATTCACTAAACAATAGGATCTTGTTAAGGATATTGACCCTATTAGGAGTCTATGAATTACATATAGTGTCACAAGTCCTTGTTAGAAGACCAGGCCTTTTTAGAAGCCTCAACCCTATTAGGAGTTGCTTAAATATTGTTAGGAGTTGGTGGAACAAATACAATGTATACACGAAGAGCCCACTTCCCTAACATGCAATTATACAATTAAGTTCTTCACAAAAATATATATACATACAATACTTATTGTCTGCTATAATTCGCACTTTTTTAGATCATACATCAGAATTTGCATCACATAAGGCTTGCAAATCTTTCAAGATATCTTTAAAATGGTTTGCATCACATAACACTTGCTTTTCTATCCTAGATAGCACACTTATCTTTGCAAGATAAGATCTTACTTATACCATGTATAATTACGAAACTCTGCTCAATCGGGCTTCATGTGTTCACATGGTTGACATAATATAAAATAGCATATGGATTAATATCCACATAGTCAGCTCATCATAACTTAGTTATATTTCATAACCAAAATAATTCCTAAGGTTGTACTATCCATTTATCTACAATGCTCTATTCTGCACTGCTAAATATCCACACTGGTATTTTAATCATAACTCGTGTCATACTATCTATACACATCTACCTACTGGCACACATCATCATGATACTACCATGAATCTTTCCTCAACTATGCATGAGCTAACTCTCAATAGGTCATTTGTACACTTAATAGTTGTTCTCTATGCTACTATAAATTGTCTAACACTTAGACAACTTTCTAACTCTAAATGCATAAATGAAGTGTTGAATGTATGTTGCCATAAATGATAACCATCAAGACATTTATTTTACCATATTGCCAACAATCTCCCCCTTTGGCAGTAATGGTAACATTTGGTAAAATTTTCTAAGTCCCAAAATGATGTCATACATAACAAAAACAAAATAAAAGTAACTACAAAATTACCTTCAAAACATAACAAGTTTATTCATATTTTTATGGATCATTACATCCCTTATCACTCCTTTACATTGATACATAAGTACATTCCTCCTTCTAATAGCTTGCATATACAATATTACTCCCCCATTGTGTATACTCCTTCTTAGTACTTACAAAACATACAATTTTCCTTACATATTACTATCCCCCTTTGACATCAATGGAAAGGTGCCAAAATTTGTATACAAATTTTGGGTTTTCTACTATTCACCAACCTGTTAATCTGGAAAATAATCTACATAAACAACCTTTAGTCTTTCTATCTCTTTCTTCTGGTTTTCCTTTACTATCTCTTAGATACTTATTAGTGTGTAAAGTACATAGAATGTCACTTCAACTAAACTCAAGTCAGTATAGGAAAACTTGTCATCAGAAGCCTTAGCTGTAAGACATTCTTGAAGTTGCCACTACAAAATGCTAATTTTTTATGTCAAAATTTCTCTAAGACTAGAGAATCTTTTTTTTTTCTTTATCTTTATCAGATTCTAAGTCTCTGATCATACCATGTATCTTCTCCACTACTACTCCAAAGTCATCAGTACAAGATTTTGGGATTTTGTAACTTGACAATGAGTGTTTCAAGTTCATTTAACTTTTATCTGACTCTCAAAGTTTGCAAGGTACTTATATCACTGTGCACATTGTCCATACAATATTTTCCCTTCATCAGTATGCTTTCTTAGTCCCTTTATGTTTCCATCAAATTTGTTTAGATCATTGCACTCATTGGTGCACATTGTTTTGAATAGTGTTGAATCACATGTTACCTAAGCTTGCACTGAAGCTACTTCTGCTAAAGTTGTAAGTTTCTTATCAAAGGTTTTCAACAACTCGATTGCATTCAACTGCAAACTTGAAATAATGATAGTTTTAGTAATTGTCTTCTACATTCTATCCAAGACTTCAGTTAATGTCTTCTCCAAATACTTTATTGATTTTTTTTTTCTTAAACCACTTAGTTAATGTTCTCATCAAACCTTTCTGATCTTAATCATCTAATGTCACTATTGCTACTACAGATGGACTGGTTGTTGATGCTATAATAGATATAGTTGTTGGAGCTACATAAGATATGTCAACCTCATGTTGGAACAATACTTTTTCTTTTTTTGACTCCAAATGTTTCAAATTGAGAAAGATAGAGTGGTGTTATAGTCTCCCATACACAAAATGTTCTCATGGCCCAAGGTGTCAAAAAAATTTGTTACCTCTTTCCAAACAAAAAGTTTCCCATTACGGGTATTGGGGGCATAGAATCTAGAAATAAGTTCCAAATACAAGTTTTGGAGGTGAAGCCCACCACAATAAAATTGGGGCTTACAGAGATCTCTCTACCCAAAGCTTTTTCCCAATTCCAAAGAGTCACAATGCCTCCCAAAGCACCTGTCGCAACATTGTAAGAGAACTTAGCTCCTAGCCATATATTTTCAGCCACTCTAGAGAACACCTACTCCATCATGTTTACTTCCTACAAAATAATCATGTGTCAACCTTTAGTTCCATAATTTATTTATTTTTAACATCATATTGATTCCTAGAGCTATTCAACCCTCTCACATTCTAGGATACTATCTTCATCTTTAGTGTGTTTAGATCTCAACTAGGGTCTTATGTTTCCCCTATGCTTTATCTTTTGTGTTCTCCTTTTTTAAGAGGTTCTTAGTTGGGGGTCTCCCCACTTTCACTGCTATTTCGACTTTGGATTTCTTACCACCCCTTAACTTCCTCTTAGCGACACTCCATTCATCCCTATCTAGGATGTCAATATAAGCTCCATTTTGGGTGGGGGAATGTATTTCAATAATACCTAGGAGTGAACCCACTAGAGCTCCATCCCTAAAAATTGAGCTATTCCCATTTACTGGGGAGATGTTACAGGGTTCTATGGCCTTAGAACACCCCTTCTCATTTAGGAGGTTCAAAAATAAATTCTCTTTCCTCCCAACAAGTTGGGTGACATGCTTGCTTTGTAATGCGTCAATCTCCCATTCTTCGAGTTCAAAAATTACGTAGCCCTCTTCCATAGCGATACTATCAGCAATCTCCCTCTCTTTTGAGTTAGTAGTATCATGCATCTCTAGGGCCCTCTCCATTCCCTTTTCCTTGGTTTTTTCTACATCCTTCTCCAAGAGTCTCTCATTCTCACATTAAGAATGAGTTGCTATTAGCTTCGAGATCTTTGGAGGTTCCACATTGTCCTAGTCCTTTGCAACTATAGTCTTTGAACATTCCATCACAACAATTCTAGGTGAAGAGAATTTCTCTTTAAGTATCTCACTCTAGTTGTCATCCATAATGAGATGGGTAAATATATAGTAGTATTGGCAAAAGGGTGTAGCATTCTCTTATAAAATTGGTTGTGACCAAGCATCCCATTTTGATTTCTGAGCCACACTAGTTGGCAGAGGTTTACTCATCCCTAAACTCATACACAACCTAGCAAAACCAAACTTAGCCTTGGATCTAGTGGTTAAGTCAACCTTAATGAAGTGTCCAAAGGTGTCCCCAATCTATCTAAACTCTCTCTCATCCCAATAATCTAGACGAAGCCTAGTTAGTCTTACCCAAGCATGCACCAAACTGAATAGGTCACAGTTAGGGAAGAAACCTAGTTTCCATCTAGCAAGCTTCAACAGATGCTTTCCAAAGTGCCAAGACCTCGATAGGACGGGTTTTTTATTCATTTTGGCTATAAATCTAAACAAGAAGAGAGTGTTTGTCATCACTGAGACCATTATTGATCTAGACAATCTATATCTAGAATAGCACCATTTCGTAGCCATGTCCATATTGGGTCTGAATGATCAAATTTACCAACAAGACTCAAGGAGAGTCCCAAAGAAATCGAATCAACCACATAATTTAGGAGAGAAATGTTTGACACTTAACACCTAAAACCACTATTGGTCTCATCCTAGGCTCCATAGAAATATTGGATCCAACAACCACCTCCAACTAGTTTGGTTTGAGAGAATTGAATCTCATCTAACCCATATCATCTGTTGGACCCCTAAGATGGTAGGGCCCCATACAGGTCAACTCATCAGGGACTGCTAGCGCCTTAGTTGGGTTAAGATCTCGAGTAGAACAAGACCCTTCATGGGCATTCTAGGTTTTGGTAGAGAGGACCAAAAAGAGGTTTGGACAAGCCAGAACCATATCTGGCAGAGGAGGAAGGGGTGGGGTGGGGGGTCTCCTTCCCCTTGAGAATTGAGAAGACATGCACCAAAGATGCACGCATGTGCAAAGGTGAGAAGTTGCAATGCTGATTTAGGAATGATTAAATAATGGAATATTGTTAAATGTAAATGAGAACTAATTAGTGCTAATGAAATAGTTTATAATTAGATAATATGATGATAATTATTTGTTTATTAGGAGAATAATTTAATGTACAATTATAAAATTTTCAACCCTCTAAACTTGTAATGTGAAATACTATTAATCCTCACTACAATGAATTTAGTTTGAGAAATAAGAATGTACATTACAACAAATCAAATCCCTAGTTCTACGTGAAATACATGTCCATTAAAAAAAAAAATTATAAATACAATCTTTAATAGATTTCTATTAAAGAACTATGATGTCTAATTTCATAAATATGTCTATGATCAAAATTCATAAATATATCTATTAAGAAAACTAATTTGAAATAATTAAAAATGAATAGAATTTATTTTTATAATTAGCTTTTCTATATCATGGATTATAGTTTTAGGTTTATTTTTAACCTCCACCTTTAACGTAATATATGTTGTAATGAAATTTAAATTTAAACTTTGATCTTCTTTTAGGGTTTGTTTGGTTCCTAGAAGATGACATGGATTGGCTTTTATAAAATCTAGGTTTGAAAATTTTTGCATTTGTTTCAAAATTGGTAAAATGGAATTAGCATACCAAACTTCCAATTTTGCCTCAAAACCAGGTTTTCCAATTTCCTGCTAGCAAGTAGGAATTGAAAATCAAAACTTGGTTATGTTTTTTAACGGGTAAAAACAATAGATTGAACTACTTTTTGAAATTTGTCTTCAACTCCAAGCTTACACATAAAAATGTGTCTTCACATGCATCTTCTAAGTGAAACAAACGGTTCAAGTAAAATCCTAAAAATTGGAATGAAGATTTGCAAAACCTTGATTTGGCTAAATGGAAGTTTGTAGAAATCCTCATTTTTAAAATTCCACGAACCAAACGAACCCTTACTTCCTAGAAAGATTGAAAATCGCATTTTACTACAAAATTAGTACGCTTTAGACATTTTCACTATCGACAATACATTAAAGCGTAGGACACATGTTGTGGTCATTGACATAATTGATGTTCGGTGGTGCAAGTTACACAACTCCAGGTGTCTTTTGGCTGGAAAACAAGCAAGTCAAAATGACAACGCTCAAAAAACCTTTGTGTTTTTAATACATCCCAGGTCTTAATAAAAAAACAACATGAATTCAAACCATATTCTTGCCACATATTATAGATGTTTTTTCTAGTAGGAAGAAGATTTTAGATTTTTTTTAGCAGTTATGACTATTGAATAGATTCAAGGGTATACTTAGGATGGATGACAAGTTTGTCTTTGTAGGCTTCTAGAATACCTTTACTATATATAAATAACCAGTCGTTAAAATTGATTATTTTAGGAAGATATTGCAAAAAATAGTTTTCAAATTAGTGCAACAATCCTGCGTTGATATCTTGGATGGGTTAATTACAAACGGGGATTTCAGGAAAGCATGTAAAATAACAATATGTGTTTGACTTATAATACTATCAAATTCTTTATTTGAATAAGTGTTAAAAATAGTGAAAGGGTTATGTATTATTTGTCTGGTTGTAAATAATGTATTGTAATTTGTAAATGTTGATAAATTGAAAATTCTATTTGTTTGTATGAAAGAATATAATTTTGTAACAATCTAACGCTTTTAAAAGTTCACAAACTAGTTTCTAAATATATTATATGATCAGTAAAAAGATAAAGGAAAAATAAATTGAATGTAAAAAATTTAGTGAGTCTATTTTTAATTGAAAGTGGAAATGTTCAATTTGACTACAATGAAAATATTCACTAACTCATATTAAGTGCATAAACTATAAAATTGTAAAAATTAGAGCAAAATTTGAAAATGTATAAATGTATAAATTGAATTTGTTAAAAAAAATTGAGGAAATCAAAAGGTTTAAGTAATTAAAAGATTATTTAAGGAAAAGATGTGGCCAACATGTGGAAAATTTTCAATGGGTTTTTGTTCCTAACCTATATTGTTATTTATATACCTAGAATTCTTTTAAATCTCACAACCACAAATATAATTCAATTTGGTGGAATTTTGTAAATTGTCAAAGAAAAGATTAAATTTATGAAGGAAATTAATAATAAAATTTATAAAGAAACTAAATATAGAGATGACTTTAGGCAATCAAAATGGAGCTAAAGTTAGCTATAATAAAGATTTACAGAACTAAATTCAAGGAAAGTGGGGAATTCATAGACTCATTTGATTAGAGAAGAGTGGGAAAGAGGGAGGGTGTCAAGTAAGGAACAATAAGTAGAGTATTAAGAACTCTATATTCATGTTTCACTCATATTTATTGTTATATCAATAGGTGTAGAGCATAAGGTTGATAATCAAAAAAATAAATCAAGAGATGAGCAAGTGAGTTCGGCCTCAGTCGATGGAAATTTGATGATATTTCATCCAAAGAAAGGATCCCATGTAGATAAAAAAAGATAAGCTATTTGGGGATCTTTTACAAGGTGTTAATCATATCCTTGAGTGGCTTAGTAAAATATTCAATTTTGAGTTCTTTCAATTAAATCATCAAGTTTTCTAAGAATCTTGAATAGGCTCAGAGAATAAGTGGGAAGGTCCTATAGGAAACATTTAAGTAAAGTGACCTTATAATCTTGATTAAGCAAGTTCCATTTCTAACCAACCAATTTATAGTTCAACTTGTCTAGCAGGCCATTCTAGAAAGACTCTGAGACCCAAGTAGGATCCCATAAGGGGGGGGGAAGGATGACCCATAATCCTAGATATCATATTTTGGTATTCAAAAGGGATGGCAAGGAAGAAAATAGAGTATTTCTCCCAATTGATCAATTGACCAATTGTCGAAGAGTAGACATTGAGGGTGGCTTTCATATTTTTAGCTTCCTTAATGGTGGCCTCCCCCATCATGATGGTATCATCCACAAATTGTTCATAAGTTCAAGCTTAAGGGCGGGATGAAAAATTTAGACCATGGATAGAGCCTTGATAACCTAAATAGGATAAGAATCTTCCTAGACAATCAACAAATATAGCAAAACGAATAGGGGATATGAAATTCCCTTTCCTTAAACCCTAAGATATTTGAAAAAACTTGGGACGAAGCACCATTAACCACCACAACAATTGAAGAAGTGCAGATTAGCTAGAGAAAAATTTGGATGCAGCAATTGTCAAATCCAAAATATTCAAGAACTTTAACAAGGAAAGACTAGTCCATTCTATCATAAACCTTGGAGGGGCCCATCTTTATAAGGAATGTATATTGGATATTTGATTAGAGATTCCACATTTTTATGAACCACCATAATAGAATCCAAAATGTTTCTATGTGGTACAAAACCATTCTACAAGATGGAAATAATCTCCAGAAGAATTTTTAGCAACCTACTTGTTAGTACTTAAGAAATAATCTTGTAAAATTAATTACAGAAACTAATGTGCCTAAACTAGCCAACCTCATCCACCCTCACTTTCTTGCAAATCAGAATAAGGAAAGTAAAGCTAATCTTGTCTAGTGAAGATCTAAATCCAAAGAACTCCTTAACAACATTAGAAATATCTTTACCCATGATATGCTAGAGTTTTTGAAACAAAAGCATAGGAAAGCCATCCAATCTTGGTGCTTTGTCACCTTCAAAAGAGAAGACAACATGCTTGATTCCAAGGAAGAAAAAATGGCGACAAGGTCATTATTTTGGTCCTCTAAGATCAACTTAAGGATAACAAAGAGAAAGTTCCCTCAATCATAATTGTTGATTTTAATCTTAGTACTCATGAGAGAAGCTAAGTGATTACACATTTCCATTGATATTTCCTCCTCATTTCTGATTCTCAATCTAACAGTGTTGAGATTTGAAATTCTATTGGAAGCCCTCTACCTTAGGTTGGTGACAAGGTATTTTTTAGTGTCTAATATTTGTAAAGTGGCTATTTTTAGAATTTTTTGGCTAGTAATTTGGTTGATAATTTAAGATTTGATACAACCTAAATCACCATAGTTTTATAAAATTTAGTTCTAGATTATTTAAAATTGCTGAACAATTTATTTTATTGAAAAAATTAAACTCAAATATTTGCCATAGTATTTGTTACATGATTAGATTTGAGTCACCTAAATATAATATATTAGTGGAGAAACTAAACTAAATTGACCAATAATTACCATAATTATTAGTTACTTTAGGTATATATCACCAATACTTAGTCTTCACTATTGATTTAAAGTATATGTAGAAATACTCATAATTCCACAAGGTAAAAAACATGTTCAATTTTGATTTGTAATATTCCATGGTGATTAATGAACTTCCTATTATTATCGAGATTCGTTAATATTTTATACAAAAATAATTATGATTCAAAAATAATCACCAATATTAATCATATTTAGAATAAAAAATTGAGAGATTTGCTAATAGAAATAGATTTAAAAAATTAAAAATGATGAAAGATTTGCCGATAGTTTATATCTTTTTCTTGGAGGTGGCTTTCTTAAAGTTTACCCTAGTTGGTGACATGGAAATATCTAGTGTTTTTATCACCCTCTACCAACCAAGTAAACCAATATCTTTTTTTCCAAAACATTTCCTCCCTAGTGATAATGTCATTGTATTTGAGCAAGAGGTCATTTTCTAGGTCGAAGAGGCCTGGAGAGTATCCTTCCCCTTGGATCCTAGCTTGATAATATTTTAAATTATCTCAAGTGATGAAAGGATATCCTTCTTTTTTACAAATATTTCAAAAAAATTGGCCTTGTTTCGGACTCTATCACACTTTGTCGCATTACAAAGTATCTTCACCTCACTAAACATACTGGTACCTTCCACTTTGATATCCTACAAATGTTTAAAATGATATTCAAAATTGGGGTCAATCATCCACATTTTTTCAAATCTAAAAGGAAAGATCTTTTTTGTAGAAATAGGATTAGCAGTTAAACAATAGGAAAATGGCCTGACCTGATCTTATTGTGTGTGTGTGTGTGTGTGTGTGTGTGTGTGTGTGTGTGTGTGTGTGTGTGTGTGTGTGTGTGTGAGAGAGAGAGAGAGAGAGAGAGAGAGAGAGAGTACCTCAGTATCTTGTCATGAGATATAAGAACTCTGTCTAGCTTGACTTGAAATAAATACACCCATGCCCTTCTATTAGACCAAGTAAGTTTCATACCTTTGAGATCCAAATCTATAAGGGCTTGTTTGGAAATGAAATATAGGAGCTCAAGGAGACCATCCTGATGCCTTAGGTAGCCCCCAAATTTTTCTCCATCACTTTACATTGTATTTAAGTCTCCTATAATTATCTAGTTTTCATAAATGAACAAAGATATATCATTTGATATTGTATTCCACAAAATCTTACTCAAATATTTTTTATTTGGAGCATAAATATTAGATATAATCAAAGATAAATCATCTTTTCGGTTTTTACGATTTAAATTTATAATATTTCCATCATAAAGAAAAGGAGTTCTAGAAATAACATTTTGATTCCAAGAAATACCTCTAGAATCTCCTTCAACATTACTTTCTAGTAGTCCACAATTGTTATAGAGTTTGATTTTTTGTACATGGACTTTATGCATTATAGTATTTTGGAGCACCACTATATTCTTCTTATGATCTCTTACTATGTTTCTAAAATCATACTTCTTATAATGGTTATTTAACCCTCGAATATTCTAGGAGAGAATCCTCACTCTTAGGGGGTGAAATCTTAGATGGTAGATTGCTTACCATCTACAATGTTCTAGACACTTTCCATCTCTCTAGTCTGCCTTACAGTCCTTCTCCCAATAGAGTCCTTTGGGGATATCCATAGGTGAAACTACTTGTGGAGATGGAATACTTAGTCTCCTTGTCCACCTTCTTCATGTTTCTTTGTTCGGTGTTATCACCTTCTTTAAACACATTGTGTTTGGGTTTAGCCTTCTTGTCAATAGAATGTGAAATGTCTTCTAGAAAAGTATGTTTCAAACATTCAACATCATCTAGATAACCTAAAATGTTGAGATATATTTCTCCTAAAATAGGGCATTGTTGAGCATCTTGGAAGAAAGGATGCATGTCCATAATGGTGAGAGAATATTCCATGCTTAAGGGATGGACAAGGTGGGTTTGATTGGTTTGTCTTTCTTTTCTACTTGAGTCTTGGGACAAAAGATAATCACTCACCATTCTCTCATTCAAGAATACATCATCAATTTTCTCTTGTTCATTCTCCTAGTCCAAAGGAGAAACACCATTGCCTTCCCCTTGAGAGCCATCAACCTTGTTCGAAACACCTTGGTATTTTCTTTCCTTCTTTGTTTCTAAGGGAGGGTTGTTCTTTATTTATTCATCATCATCTTTTTCTTGCAAGAACTTAGAGAGGCTCACCCTATCATTGACCATTTCCTCTCCTTGGGCCTTTCCCCTTCTAACCCCACCTCAAAGGAACCATATTTATCTTTCTCTTGAGAGTCAACATGGATGATGTTCTCATGAGCCTTAACTTCATCATTACCATCCTCCTTGTTTAGGGTTTTCTCCACATTCATCACTTTGGGTTCCTTGACTATCCAAACTTTTTTCTCCTCTAGTTTTTCCTCTAAACCACATTTTTCTGCCTTCCTTTTTATGTTTCTTTGGGAATTTTTTAGCATAGTGCCCCAATTTCTTACAAATAATGCAAGTGAAAGAAAGGTCATTATAGACAACTTCCCATTTCCATTTCTCCATTTTGGACACAATGCCAATCTTCTCTAATAGATTTGAGAGATGGTGGACATTCACACAGATCCTGAGAAACACAATCCTTGATTTGGATACACTCATTGGATCTATGGATAGAAGCTCCCCAAACAAGGAGGCTAAACCTTTTAAACAAATCTTCATGCCAAAAGTGTAGTGGAAGGATTTGGAAACACAACCACATAGGAGTCGAGTGAAAGAAAGTATCATAAATGTCCATAGTTGGTTCCCAATTTTAAAGATCTAGCAAGTATCTTCCAAACATCCATGGACCACCATAGAGAGAATAGTACAAGTCTTCCTTGTTCGTGTAACAAAATGAAAGAAAAGTTCAAGGTAGAGTAGCAATATCCACCCACCCCTTAATCCTTCATTTTCCTTTCATCATAGCTCAAACCATTTCGATGGTTTCCCTAGGCTTGAGAAACTTACCCACAAGCATCAATTCCATCAAAGAAATTATGTGCTCCACCAAGGCCTCATGGAAATGGATTTCAAATTTTTGATTTATTGAAAATCCTTTTTGCAAATAATGGGTAGGAAAGAAGACTTAACAGTGGGTCTGACCCCAAAAAGGGATGACCATTTATGGGCTTCCCAAGGAGCATTCTCTAACATTTTTGCCTCGCTCATAGCATCAACCTTAAGATCTCCATGCACCATAGGGGGAGTCACCCTATGCCCCATTTTCTTCCTTGTCTGAACACTTACAACACATCATGAATCTGTGACCCTACTAATATCCTTTCCACAATGAACATGTCCATCCAATCTTCCTTTGTATGCCTATAGGGATGTAGTGTCAGGACCCTAACTGCCATTTCGCCCTTTCCCGCTTGTTGTAGAATTTAAATTCTCCATCAGTCCCACATAGTTGTGTGTGTGTGTGTGTGTGTGTGTGTGACACATGCACACACACATAAATTGGATTCTCTCAAAAAAAATCCCTATTAAGTATTTAACTATGAAATTGTCCCATTTCAAAGAGATGTGAGCCTTCAAAAGTGGTGGATATAAGAGAAATATTAAAAAGTGAGGGAGACAAATAATGAAAATTTTAAGATCCTAACGGAACTTGAAGAAGAACATGCACAATTTACATGCAAAATCTTATGCTCCATATCTTATTACGAAAACATCTTTGTAATGATAGAAAATCCACAATCAAAATAATATGAATTTTTTAAAAATTATTTTTAAAGTTAGCCTAAATTTAATGGATGGAAATTCTATTTAAAGGATGTCATAATATGTATGTAAATTTGATTGGAAGCAATGTTAGACAATAGAGTGTCACTATTTTATCCTCTTAGAAGTACAACAACAGGGCCAATGTCTATGCCGGCATGAAAGTGACATTTTACTATTTTTAAAAATTACATTTAAAATTATTTTGAAACATATCTTGAATTAAAATTTATTTTAAAATTGCCATTTTGATGTCGGCATAGACATGGCCCTATAACAAGGGCTACCCATCATGAAATTGACAAAGTTTATAGAACCTGAAATAATTGTCACATTAATGCTTTTAGCTCCAAAGGTTACATTCCTATTAATTTTGTACGTTGGTTCCTTCCATGTAGAGTAAATGACATCCATGGTGGCAATGAGGTTATCCATGAGACTCCACTCTAGAGTGTGAAAATGCATGATAATAATTTGTTGATTCTAATTTATTTTTATCATTGATTCCATAATTTCTAGAATTTTAGGTAAGACTGCTGCTAGAGTGTTGAAATGCGTGATAGTAATTTGTCCATTTCTTTTTTAATTTGATCATTGATTCTATAATTTTACGTTGTTTACGAGATTGGTAAAGTTTATGTTTTCTTCAACTTAATTTTTTACAATTTTACGCATCTTGATTAATATAAGAGATATTTCAGAAATTTGAAATATATGTAAATTGTTTTCTGAGATATACCTTTTGAAATGATTGTTGTCTCGAGTACTACTCAAAAAAGAGTAGACTGAAACAATGATTTTGGAAGCTGTATCCCCACCATCTGAGTAATTCAATCGCATTAAAATGACTCGGTGAGGAAACGACAGGGGACACTTGATTAGAGTAGAATCTTTCAGATAATATTTTGTATCGAATGGATAGACACAAAACTTTTGGACGACGACTTGTATGTCAAAGTCTTTAAAGTCGTCCTAGTGGGACATGCGCACAGAGCAAGTCAAGTCTATAAATCATCTCTTCCGTTACGAGCAAGTTGAATCTGTAAGTTGACTATGGGGCAAAGGTTAGGCTCTTTCATATTTTATCTGTATTATTGTGATCTATTTGTCGTCCATCGACATCTGTGGGAAGGATGACGTCTGTTATGTCGCGTGGAGATGATGAGAAGAGTTTCACGACACCCATCTCATGCTGGGTCAACCAAGAAACCGGTGATCACCTGCATCTCGTAATGTTGGTATAACAGCAAACCAAATCATCAAAATTCCTCAACAGACGAAGAAATGAAAACCACAAGCAAAATTCGAGAGGACTCACAAGAAGACCTCGTAGCATTAAAAATTGATTCTTAGCCACAACCTTAGAATAAATATCAAGAAATTTTTCAGTAGTCCTAATATATCATAGTTCTACCTCTTTCTGTTCAATCAAATCTTTGATAATGTGATATTTTAAATCAAAGTGCTTAGTTCTACTATGATGCAAAAGATTTTTGGCCAACTTGATAGTGCTCAAATTATCACAAAAGGTCACATTAGGCTAAAGTTTTTTTCACCTATCACTTCAAGAAGTTTCCCTAGCTCCAAAGTTTAAGTACATATAGAAGTTATTGCAACATATTCAGCCTTTTTGGAAGAAACAAAAACTATTCATTTGTTCAAATTCCAAGAAATCAGTAACAAACCAAACGTAAAAAAATGATTAGGAGTAGAGTTTTTATCATCCACTTTACCTCTACAATTAGAATTATTGAAGGAAACTAGATTAAATATCTTATCACTATACTAATGAATTTAAGAAATAAAAGTTCCTTTCACATACCTAAAAATTGTTTTTGTAACATTCATATGTAACTCAAAAGATTTTTTAATATACCTTGACATAAGAGAAACTTCACGTGCAATATCAAGCCTAGAGTTCTTACCCATCACAATATCCTATTTAGGGACATATGTAGTCCTATGATAAAGAGGGGCCATAAGCTCTCTTAGCCATTGGTAGTGCTAATAAATATTTTCCTGTGTAAATGGTTCCTTTTTTCCTTTTATCTATGTTTCTAGGTCATTGCATCATAAAAAAAATTTTTTGTAGAGCTTTATAGAGGTAGTATAGAATGTAGATAGACTTGCATATATACATAGGCAGCTAGGTATGCATACCAAATAATTATTTCTGACTAGTAACACAAACCATTTGTTTATTTCTAACACTTATGCAGTTTAGGTAACACAAGGGTTTGGTTTTGAGTATAGGTTATTTTCTAACAAGTTTGTTTTGGTACATACGTTCAATATATTTAGTTACCATTATTGAATTAATAAAATGGGAGTCATCCCTTACCAAAGAAATAAATAAATTTAATTTAATTATTTCAATTGGCCCTAGATTAATACAATTATGAGATCTAAAAGTTAGTCTTAACTTAGGAATGCGAGAGAAACTATGATACATCAATACACATTGACCATAATAGTCATCAATTGATGACATGACACTACAAAAAAGATAACATATCTCTAGAGGGTCTATATAAGAAAAAATGCATTTCATGAGTTGGGAGGTTAATCATTGTATGTTATTACAAAACATTATAAGAATTCTCTCTAAATTTGGGGGATGGAATTTGAGAAATGGATATAAGAATCATTTTTGGGGGATTTGGAAATTACAATGTGCGGTTTTTCATTTTTTTTAGTCATGATTTGACATAGAAAACTATCCATGTATTGGAGCTTCAATAGTTTATATTTTAAATGTTTTGATATTCCCTTAATATAATTCCATATGAGTGTTTATGTAGTCCCCTATTAAGTATCCTTGTTTGAATTTAATTCTAACTAATATTTTTATTATTTGATACACTATATGGAGTTTTGAGGTTAGATGTTTTTTACAAAGTTTTGTTCTAAATATAACATTGCATTATGATGAATGTCTATGTTTTTGCAATATTAGAAAGTAGCTAGAAGGAAAGGAGGTTGACCTTGGAATGGAAAAAGGCCGAAGGATCAGCCAGAGGTTACCTCCCAATGATCTAATTGATACTAGTTTTATACTTCAAAAAACATATAGGTTCTAGAACAAAACAATCATTACCATTAGTCCAATCACTAATCAACAAAAAAATTGGAAAGCATTCTAGTAGCAAGGGAACATATTGTTGCTATCCTTTGAACACTTAATCATATACATTAAATAACAAAACCCTATAAGGCACTAAGTTCAAAGTGATAGAATACATAAAAACAAAAAGAATAATCATAATCAAGGCTAGCTTCCCTCATTATTTTCTACTTATTCTTCTTCTCATAAGGCTTGTTCCTATTCACATCCACCCCCTCCTCTTTAACAAGTTTTCCCAAGAGTGTCTTCAGCTAATCCTCTCCCAGAAAGCTATAAATAAAGAGTATTGGCAATCAAATGCATAAATTTCATGGAGAATTAAGCCAAGGTGTCAAATTTTTCATAGATGCCAATATGATTTTCCGTCATCTCCTTCATTGAATGTTCTATCTTATCCAACCAAACCTCACTTTGGCTCTGGGCATGGCTATGCTTCCCCTTTTTTACCCCACCTTTGGGAAAGTTTTTCATGGGGGAGGTCATGTCCTCCCCCCCACTTCTAGTTGGAGATGAGATAGCTTTAAGGGTATCTGAGATGTGTGAGGGGCTACGTGGACTAGAGACAAGCTTCTTTCCAATATCCTAGTGTGGCCTCTTCCTCTTGGTGGGTTTTTTTTCTCACTCTTGGTAGACTCGGAGCTAAAATCCTATTTAGGGATGGACTTGAATTTGTCCAATTGAAGTCATTTTAGTAGTTCTCCGAGAATTTTGCTTGCTCCTCCTTGTGTTTGTATCTGAATAAATGAGGCTTATTATTACCTCAAAGGTAGGGGTTTTCTTGAATTTTTTATGGCCTGAGCTAGGGTGAGGGTCCATGGATATTTGGGGAGTGATAGTAGCTAGTAGGTTGACCTAAAGCAACAAGATTAAGGCAAGGTGGTTATTGTAAAGTTCATTCATGAAACCCTGATGGATGAGATGAAAAGGTTTACCCTCCTCTTTCTTTTTCCTAGCCTTATAGACACAATCTTCCATGAAATTCAAAATAATAAATGGAAAAGAAATATGATCCATGTTCCTGAAATGGTTGAGAATGGGGGAATGGTAGTAATATAGTACTGAGAGTCAATCTTCAAGGGTGATATATGTCATTATGGCATAGAAAATCACATTCAAGGGCTTCAAAAGATCCTCTCTAGAACACCCACCTTGCATTCAAATTGGCTCCTCATGCCAATTCTGGTCCCCCAAGGAAAGCCCTACAACCCTAAAAATAACCTCTTCCATGATTTTGAACACCATCCCATTGATGTTAACTTTCATGTCATTCCACAAGTTGAAGAATTGCATTGGGATGTGTTCATCATGTTTTTCCATTCCTTCCATAAATAGTAGTAGACCACATTCTTGAAGATAAACCATCACAACTTCACTCTTATGGATGCAAACCTCAACCCCCACTAGTTCAATGCACTCACTAGCATCCCATTTCTCCACCCATCTCAACTACCAACTCCTCATTTTTTTTAGGTTAAATTAATTACACCTAGGATGAAAATGTTAAGGAAGCAAAAACCCATCATAAGACTACAAGGTTTCCCAAAAAATTGAAAAACCTCCCTTAACGATATGTGTGATCAGTACCTTTCCTTCCATAGTCACATGTCACTAGCTATAGTTACAGTGGGGTTTTCTTAAAATGTCTTTGTCATCTTTCTTTGTTAGTTTTTTATATCTTGATAAATAGATTAATTCATCCTTTTTCGAAAATAATTAAGGCTCGCAGTAATAGGATCATAAAAGTGGATTCTCATGCAATGTTGCCAAAATATAACTTTATGAAAGGAAATCTGATGGGCTTCCTATCCATGTGAATTCTTAGAGGCACACCACCTATTGTGATTATTCATCCAATGTTATAAAAAGTACGCTCATGTTCCATCATCACTTGAGTTAAAGATGGAATTTGTTTGAAATCCTCCCATTTGATTAGCTACATGACATTATGGCCAAATTTTTCCAACTCATATTCCATGCCATTGCCTTTGCAATAAATGTGGTCGATGTGGATATCTTGACATCTCTCCATCAACTTGTGAATTTCATCTATTATCACTTTGATCTTCCAACTACTTTGACTTTCTCTTTTCACAACTTTAATAATTAACATAGAATCCCCCTCAATTGTTAATCTATTAATTCCTCTTGCTCTCACAATTCTCATTCCCCATAGAAGAGCTAGGGATTCCACTTCATTGTTTGAGCCCCCTCTACAATTCCCAGTATAAGCAACCACTAGTTCCCCCATACAATTGTAGAAGATGCCCCTGACAGTAGTGCCATAGCTTTGGAATTTTCAAACTATGTAAACATTGGGCCTAAGTCCCGAGCAGATGCCCACTTCATATCAAGTGTTCCTGGGAGATGTGTGGGGGGGCTTCTAAAAACCTACTAGACCATCACTGAACTAGTAGTGGCTTTACATCCCTAAAGATAATGTTATTTTTCTCCTTCTAGATTTTTCATGATACATATGGTGAGATTATTGTCCATAGTTTTTTAAGATGTGGGTGATACGATGGTCCATCCTAGTGAATGTAAATTGTTGCAATCATTTATCAACACATCACTAGACCTCCCACAATGCAAGGACACCCACTCTACACATTTGAAGGAAACAGGTAATGGATGAGAAGGGGTGGAACAGACTTTGCATCTTGGTAACATAAGAAACAATAGTTAGCTAGATGACACCCTCTCTTTTCAAGATTATCAAATGTGAGGATACCCCCATGCAAGGTCATCCATCAAATGAAATTTATCTTTGGTAGGATTCATGGGTGCTAGACCTTTCTTTTATCTCCCTAGGCCACCACCCCCCTTGGACAACAAAGATAAGCTAACTTTAACATGAAGTGACCCAAGGGGTAAGTGTCAAAACCAAGGAGTTATCTAGTAGGGTAAAATGAAACTAATAACACTGAGGTGGATTTTTCAGTTCTAGGGAAAGGCTCATCTTAGTAAACTCCTAATTCTAAATTTTTTAATCCATTGATGATCTAGGGTGATATAGGTTCAAGTTAGAGTACCATTTTGTCTAGTACAAGTCTCATGTAATGGTAGGAATCTAGTTTGCATGAGGGGGTCATCTTGAAGCAACTAATCTTCCAAAAAATTAATGATGTTTCCATTCCCCACAATCCAATGACTACCCATATTTAAATTTTTTTGGGTGTGCACCACATTGTTCCAAATGTTAGAACCCTGGGGAGAGCATGTGTCCATAGGAAGTGATGGAACAATTCCCCTTCAAGGTACTTGGCCATCACAATGTTGCACCAACTACCCAGAGAGTTCATCAATCTCCAACTAACCTTGGTTAGGAGAGCCTTATTCATATGTCATATCCTTGTTATATTCAAACCTCCAATGGCCTTAGGTCGGCATGATTTTTACCGGCTCATCCTAGAATTCTCTTTAGAACCTAACCATAAGAAATTTCATTGTTTTTCTTCAAGAATGCCTCTAAATCTCCAAGGAAGTTTAAAGATAGAGAGAAAATAAATTAGAATGCCCTGCAAAAATGTTGAGAGAATCTAGAGTTTCCCTACACTACTCAGTATCTTTCATTTCCAACCCACAAACTTTCTCTAAAAGAATTCAACTAGGTCATTCCATTATTGATTGGAGATTTCTTTAATTGTGAGTGGGAGACCAAGATAATTATCCTAAAGAAACACCTCCTAGCATTCTAGTATTTTGGTCACCTTTTCTCTCAGTCTAGCATTAGTGATGAAAAAATACACTTTTCTTTTCTGATAGTTTATGCATTGTCTGAAACCAATCGCATATAGATTCAGAATAAATTTCCACTCTATGAATTCATGGACAAAAGAGATTCCAAATAAGAATGTATCATCAAAAAATTGTTGGTAATATTTGGTGGCCATAGGGACATAGGTTTTACACCTTTTATTCTGCCAGGTAACTAAATTTATGCTTAGCACCTCTGCCACAATGATGAATAGGTAAGATGATAAGGGGCCACCTTGTTGCAAACCTTGGGAGGAAGAAAAAAATCTGTCAAAAGCCCCATTAACAAGAACCAACACATGATGGTGTTCATCGCCTTCCTGATAATTATGATAACATTCTCATTGAAGCCTAAATTAATTAGGATACAAAAAAGAAATTCCCTTCTAACCTTATCATAAGCCTTGGAAATATCAAGTTTAAGGGACATACCTAGGTTCTTGCTCCTTTCCAAATAGTAAATTACCTCATGTGTGGTTATGATTGCATCAAGGATCTATTGCCCTAACACAAACCATTCTAGTAAGGTCCTATAAACCTATCAAGAAGGGGCTTGATGTGGTGAAGAATACTCTTGGTGAGAACTTTATAGATTGTGTTGCAAAGACTAATGGATCTAAGATCTTCCAAATGTCTAGGGTCATCTATCTTAGGGACGAGAACAATGAATGTCTGATTAAGTTCCTTTGATAATTTTCCCATTTTGACAAAGTCCCTAGTTGCATGGACCACATCGTACTTAATAATATCCTAGAATTCTTGGAGAAAAGCTAGGGGAAACCCATCAGGACCTAAGCCTTTGTACTGATTCATGCTAAACACTATCTTTCTTACTTCCTCCTCCTTGACCTTACCAGTCATGGCATCATTCATCTAGATATTCACCACTAGATTAAACGACCTTAAAATATCATTTTTCATATTACTACTGACCTTCATAACTAAGGGGTTGTAGATTTTCCTTTCCTTTTATCTCCTCAACTTCCTTTATCTCTTAACTATTATTGTCAACCAATTGGTTTATGTTGTTTCTCTTTTTTCTCCTTGATGTCATTCTATGGAACAAGGTCATAATTTGGTCACCCTTCTCCAACCATTGTACCCTAGATCTTTGTTTCTAGAAGATTTCCTCCCAATTTAGAAGGGTCTTCCACCTGTCCAAGCACTCCCTCTCCTCCTATTGGTGCTCCACATTAGCATTTCCCTATGCTAGAAGATTTTGAAGAGATTCCAACTTATTTTTAGTAGACTTCTTTCATTTGGATATGTTTCCAAATGAATATTTTCTCCATCCTCTAACCTCTTTGTAGATTCTTTCAAGTTTTCTAGCAATAGGGATCATAGTCATTCCACCACCATGCAATACAATCTCTAAACTTCATGTGCAAGTGCCACATGATCTCATACTTGAAAGTTCTTCATCTATAAGGTTAACTCTATTTCCATGGAAAGACTAGCATAGAGTGGTCCGATACGATCCTTGGATCTTCCTTTAAGGATATATGTTGGAGAATGTCCTAGCTAGATGAGATAAGATCCCTATCAAGCCTAACCTAAATCAGATTTTTCCCCAATCTATTGTTAGACCAAGTGAAAGAAAGATCTTGGAGATCAATATCAATCAAGTCATTAAAATCCCCCATGCACAAAATGTTTTCCTGTCTTATAGCATCATTCACTTTAGTAGCCTCATTCCAAATAACTAGTCTACCATTTTGATTGTTGGAAGTATAGAAGTTAAACAAATTCCAACTATTAGTATGGGAGGTGAAACTCATGACTAAAAAATGGGTATTAAGGAGTATTACCAAGTCCACTACCTTGTATGGGTTCCATAGTATTGGAATGCCACTAGAAGCATCATTAGCATCACTATAAGAAAATTTAGCACCTGGCCAAATGTAAGTAGCCACTCTAGAGAAAACCTACTCTATCATTTTCATTTCCTACAAAAGAATCATATTAGTATTTGTAATCACCTAAAAATGGTCATCTAGACTATTAGCCCCCTTCTCAACATTTTGGCTAAATTAATTCAATCATTTATCTAGACCAAATTGCTAATAATCAATTTATTTGATTATAACCTATAGTTTGACTATGCTATCCTAAGTTCACTATTTGATTAAAAGAACATGTCCCCTTTTAATTAAATAAAAGACCCCATTCTTCTAACCCACTTAAAGTGCACACATAAAGTCCTTTTTCTATTTTGCAATTAAAAGAAAAGGCTTTGTGACTTTTGTCTTATATGACAAGTCAACTTATATTCTATTGGTTGACTTGTGTGTGCACATGGATCACTCCTCTTTTTGAATTCCACCGTTGATCATCCACCATCTTCATCTTGATCTCTACCATCCATACATCTTTAAAAGGGAGAGAGCTTTCCCCCTCAATCCATTCTCATTTTGAATATTGTTATGTTGCAGATTTTCTAACAGGTTTCTTTGGAGCTTTGTGGAGAACTTCTATTTCTTGTCTACATTCTCTCATACCATAGCATTTTAGCTTAGATTCATGTTGCATGTTAGTTTAGTTTCTATTTTGCAATAATCCATCTCACATAGCTTAATATTTGGATTGTAACACTCTCATCCATGCTTAGAATAGCTGCACTTTTCATATTCATTCTAATTTAATCTTTAGTTGCATTGCATTCTTGAGGAACTCCTTGAGACATTTGCATTCTTGCATCTTGTCTTTGGAACCTCCCATTGCATGGTTTACTAGCAAGAAGAGTATCTCTAAGGCTCATATGAGAGCTTTCTTATTCTTGAAATATACTCTCTTGCACTCCATGGATAGGGAGCTCTAAGCCAGCATTCGAACATTCCAAACTCATGGAATCATTTGGATAGAAGGGTTTAGAGAGTGACACAAATCAAGTGTATAGTATTAAGTTCAATGATCTTTTGTTTAATTCATACTTCTTCCTAGGACTATTGAGCCCTCTCACATTCTAGGATATGATCTTCATCTCTTATGTGGCTGGGATTCTTTCAAGGTTTTTTGTTTCCCCTATGTTATATCCTTTTTTGTTTCCTTTGGACAGATGTTCCTAATCTAAGGTCTCCCATCCTTCATGGTTGACCCAACATCAACCCTATTTCCAACTCTAGGATATCTCTTCAGGACTGTCCAATCAACATTATTACTTAGGTGGGAGAGACTTGGTACCTTAGAGGTAGGGGAAAGTATTTCCACAATACCTGGGAGTGGAACAACTAAGATTTCATTAGTGAGTGGTGATCCATTCCCCATGTTTAGGGATATCTTGTGAGCATTAAACACTCCATAATCTTCCATTCCTTGGTTCAATAGTCCTCCTCTAGGTTGAGCTAGTTATACGGCTTGTGTGTCAACAATCTCCCCCTCCTCTTGCTCATTTGCCTCCTTTTTATCAGTTTTACCATGTATGATCTCCTCACCCTACCCATCAACATCCTCCTTCACAGGGGTTACAACATTCTCTCTATCCTTACTAAGAGCTTCATTTGGATTATAGAGATCATCCTTGCAAGTTTCCATCAATCTTACCGGTTCCATGCTCTCATGGAATTTGGTCTGGTTAGCCATTTTAGCAGTGTTCAAGCTTTCAACCACCACCACACCTAGTGAGGTAAGTTTGTTCTTGAGTTTATCACCCTTCATGCATTCCACAATCTTGTGTCCAAACATGTTGCATAATTGGCAAAAGGGAGTACATTGTCGTAAACTAATGATTGCAACCAAGTACCCCATTCAGATTCTAGATCCACCATGGTCAAAAAGGTTTATTCATAGCCGCATTCACATGAAACCTTGCAATTCCTAGTTCAGTCTTGGAGCTAGTCATTATATCCATTTCAATGAACTCTCCAAAGGAGTTTCCAATCCATCTAACACTCACTTATCCCACAATTCCAAGGAGATTTTGGATAATTTTATCCAAACTAGTGCATATCTACAGAGATCAATTTCCAGGTTAAACCTAGGTTTCCATTTCAAAAGCATCAATAAGTGTTTACAAAAATTCCAAGAACCCACCATGACCAAATCATAGTCCCTTTCAATAGTGAAGCTAAACCGAAAGAGGTGGCTTGAAATTAGTTAGACAAACACTAAACCCAAAAGTTTCCACCTCATAGAGCACCTTTTTGTCACCATATCCATCATAGGTTGAAATGAGATGAACTTACCAACAAAGCACAAGGAAAGACCTAAAGAAATTGAATCAACCACTAACTCAAGTAATGAGATTAGTGGTCCAATAGCTCCTGATGAAAACATGAGTTTCTCTCCAGTGTCCACAGTAATCAGTAATCTTGGATCTAACAATAGCCCCTAGCCACTTTGACTTTATAGTTGCAGCCATGTCCACTACCATTGTGGGACCACCCAAAGGTTGTGGGCCCAATTAGGAACGTCAGATGGTTCCATCAGGCTAGGATTGACCACCTAATGCAATATTTGAGAATTTTAGGCTAGCAAAAAAAAAACAATCCCAAATTCAAACACATAGGGGCCAGCTCCGAGGGAGCGGGGGGGGCGAGGGGACAGTGGGGGCCTACCTAAGGAGTAAGAAGGCATTAAATCAGCTTGCAAGGTGAGAGTGGAAAAGTTGCAAACCTATTTTGTGGGATGTTACTAAGTTTTTATAATGGCTATGTTGTTGTCTAATTATAAATTATTTCAGATAATAGTTTTTTATTAAATATCATCTTCCATTAACATACAAAAAATTTCATGATCTTAATTTCATCTCATTTGATAAGTTTAATAAACTCCAACATTATATGTTATATGTTATAGACAAGTTTTTTCTAACACTTTAGATTTATCTTACAGAATCTATAATGAATAAATTTCTCTATGGAATATGGTGAATATACACATGAGTAATATAATAATAAATTAGAATCAATGAGTTATAAATATAAACTATTTGCAATATTACTAAGTAATTATTATTTTTGAGTAAAATAGTTGAAATTTTTATTAGGATTAACTCGGTAAATATTTTGTTATCATTAATTAAAGTGGGAAGGGCCCAAACTCATAAACGAAAAGTAAAATTAACTCTTGACTAGACCGATCATAAAGATCACATGAAAATACCCTACAAAAGAAGTAATAATCGGAACCACCAACTGCATCAAAAATAGAGAAACACAAAACAACTAACCATGTTGGGTCAAAACAAATCCTCAAAAAACTAAAATATTTTTTCGACAAGATAAGATGCCACCAACTAAAGAATAAAAAGAAAACTAAAAAATGCAAAGGTCCATATCTAAAAAGAACCAACAACTAGAATCAAGCACCACACCACACAAACCAACAATAGGACACATACCAAAACATGAACCAATCACCTACCTATACGGCTCCTTGATCTAGTTGAGCAAGAAGAACTTTGGGTGAACAAGCTTGAATTCACAAAACCCCTAAGAAGTCTCTTGCTGACCTTCATCTTTACTTAGAGTCTCCTTGTTTCATTTCCTCTTTGATGCTCTCTCCTCAAGGTGAGCCTTCAAACTTCCAATCTACCCTTCCATCTTGGTTTAGGCATGGACGTTATGAGTGGAAAGATTGTTAATTTTCTCACCTAGATGGGCCTACTTCTTCTTGATCGACACCAAGGCTTTTAGCACCTCATTATGCTATTTCTCAAGGGGCAATTTTATTTTTATGTCTTCTACCTATTCCTCTTGCTTTACCCATCTATTGATCTTGTCTCAAAGCTCCCATCTCACTTCTCACCAGATCTCATCCCTATGGCTAGTCATCTAGTCCACATATTTTCTCTCTACTTCCACAGTAGCCTCTAGTTTTTTTTTGTGCAACGCACATTTGATATAGGAGCCATGTAGCCACCTCTTTTAACCTGTTGTAACATAAAGCCATCTCCATGAAATGGAGGGTTAAATCGAGTGAGGGTTCTTTAGACACCCTTGGATCATCCAAGTAACTTAAATCCACCATAGAGGAGTGAGGGTATATATCTGAACCAAAGGAAAGAGGAGTAAAAAAATAGGATGTCTCTAAGGTATAATCGGTTTCAGTAGCTAAGGATCCTTTCTTTGGATAATCTAAAACTTCCATAGTTTCATCATTGGAATCACAAAACTCATCCTTTTTGTTCTTGGCTTACAAGGAGGCAGGGTCCTAAACCTAGAACTAGAGGGAGTAGTAACAATGTGAGATTGTCTCACTGTCAAGGAAATAACCTTGAAAATCTATTTATTTAGCTCAAGAGCAAGGTGAGGGGAGGCCTCAAGGGTCATGTTCCAATGAAATCATAAAGCGTAAGAAAAATCCCTTGATGTTTTGACAAGGAACCTTTAACTTTACATTTTTCAATTGATAGTGAAAGGGAGGAGAAAATCCAAAAAGGAAAATTTACAATAGGTCATTCCTACAAAAATGATTCAAGATGGGGAAAATGTGGGAATGAAATATCTTATGCCTACCCTCACAAGTGTTAATTGAATTAGAACCTTCACTAGGGCCTTCGACACCCTGTCCATCACCTTTTTATTAGACCCATGATGCAATTTAGGGATTTTTTTCCTAGCTTCCTAAATCTCTCTAGAGTATCCTTGAATGACATCTTATTGAATCTTTCAATTTTGACACATTCCATAACAAGCTCAGTGATGGAAGAGATGGACTCTAGAGTGATGATAAATGTGGCACATCCCACCATGACCTTTCCACAATCCTTAGACTACAAAACTTTATGATAAAGTTTATGGTTTTAACCCTTTATGCATGTGATGTAATTAGTTAAACCACCCTTCTCAAGGATATCCCTAAGCTCCTTGTCATTTGATATTCTCCCTACTCATTAGGCTTGATGTGATAAGGGTCTACACCCATCTTTCTATTGTGATGAATAGAGAAAACACACACCACCTCAAGAACAAACAAATCCACAAAAAAAACAACAATAAACTCATGTCACCACTAGTTTCAAT
Organism: Cupressus sempervirens; assembly: GCA_028749045.1. Classification (NCBI taxonomy): domain Eukaryota; kingdom Viridiplantae; phylum Streptophyta; class Pinopsida; order Cupressales; family Cupressaceae; genus Cupressus; species Cupressus sempervirens. Next base: position 422,461,796 of record CM053791.1, read on the forward strand.
TGAAAAACTAAAATGACAATCCAAATCATAAAAAAATTAATGGAAAACAGACCCCATTAAGAGTACTTATGGTCAGATCATTATTATGCAATTTGGACGTGATCATGACAAATCCCATCATACACTTCGGTAGAGATGGATAGAGGTATGTCTCAAGATTTGCATCATTTCATAAATTTCCCCATGCTCACCACCCTTTTGGAGACATTATTACCCTCTCAAAATCTATGTTGAAAAGACACCTCATCCAAGTTTCTTAATAGGTGTTTAATTTTAACAATCACATCTCTACCATTCCATCTTATCATCACCACATTTTTTAAAGTGTTAATGATGTTTAAGGCATCTCCTTTAATGATTGACTTCCTCACATTTTTTCTAGTTAGGACAATGACCCTGTGGTATTGAGCTAGGAGTTTGACTAAATAGGCTATCTTGACCCCTAAGTTAACTCAGTAAGAAACCAACATAGTATCCTTGAAGTTCCTAAAAAGGCCACCTCCACCCATACAACCGGGGTTTTCCATAGAGAAACCATCAAAATTTAGCTTGATCAAATTTGGGTCAAGGGAGGGGAGCTTGGTAAATATTTTGTGACTACAAACTATAAATTAGAAAAGTATTGAGAGAAATAAATTAGCATAAAAACAAAAAGACAAAATATTTAAAATCAATTATTTAATTCATTCTTATATAAAAAAACACTATTTAGAATACAAATGAGTGAATATAAATGAATAAAATGAGAATGAATTTTAAAAATAGGACAAAATGATCATATAGCCATAAGTTGCATAGAGAAGCCATGTTGTCCATGCATGACAATGGAAAATTTGACAAGTTGTTCATTGCGGAGAGACAACTACAATGTACCATTGGAGAAGATAAGTGAGACTTTATGATGCCCAACTTCTTTTAAAGCCATGTCGCTATCTATGGAGAAGCCAAAATGTACTTTAATTAATTAATTTAAAAATTTTAAATTTTAATTTATTAAATAATACAAACAAATTGGTTATGCAGGTGCATTTTGACCCTCCATAGTCAAAACCTTAAAGCCATAACCTATCCAAAAATAGATAAGCATTTCAAATTAGGTCCAACCATTGAAAGTAAGGTACCTATCTCTTTAGCAACACATGTTTAGCAACAAATATGGGCTACATAATTAGTAATTTATGTGAAAATTAACACTATTGCAGTCACTGATTATTAATCTCCTATCCTAAATGATTATTAAACTATTGAAAATAAATTCACAACTAATATTGAAAACTAACACAACTGCAACTTCATTTATAAAATACAAAAAGAAATTCACAACACAAAGAACACAATATTTTTAGACAAATTGTCCCTAGAAAAACCCCTAAGGGAAAACCAATTCTGCAGATGGAAAATATATTAACTTCAGCAAATCAAGAGATACAAAATTTCTTGCCTCTCATTGGCAAAATTAAGACAGCCTCCTAATTTCTCCTGTTGATATTCCCCAATGCTATCCCCAACACTATCACTGTGACCTTGCTAACACTGCAAGACTATTCAATATCGCTGCAAACTCATTTGCTAACACTGCAAAATACTTCTACAACTTGTGTTCCTCTGTTTTGTTCACCAAATGCTTCCATGACCACCCTTTTATACTACCTAACCAAGAGGTTTCTAGTTGCTTCTTGATCAAGACAACCTAACCAATAGTTTACTAGTTGCTTCTACAAAAGGTCAATTAATAAACAAATATTTGCTAATCAATCACACAAAGACGGAGAGCTGTCCAAGCTACCTAAACCAACAATTTCAACAGTAATCCCAAATGACATCATCTCCATCATCTCGCAATATAAGAAACCATGTAAAGTCCGAATCAGTTAACATAAGAGAGAAAAAGGAAACTATATATTCACTAGGGAAAAGTAAATTTAATAAAATGATAAAAGAAGAAAATTACTGAATTCATCAGCTGAATCTGTCTGTTTCGTACCGTGCAATGACCAGTTCAACCAAATTGACCATTTAATTGAAACCCATATCACTTTTGCAATTTATTAAAGTGTTACAATTCATCTCATAAATAATTGATGTCAATGAGGCCAAGTGGCGTCGTTGATGCCTTGTAAATCCAGAATAGCGCTGAGATGCATCATATGGTAGGTATTCATCATTTTTACCTTTATATACGACTTCCATATTAATGTCGGCCAATTCAGACAAACAAGGTGCAGAATAAAGCGAGTCAGAATTAGCTGCGGTAACCCTCGGGAAGCCTGACATTTCATGAGTTGGTTGGAAACAGGAATCTGTTGTTCTTGGAGTATTCACACTGCTACCATTGTTCGCATGATTCATCTGGCTCGAGTTCACACTGCTAAATTTGTTCACATGATTCATCTGACTTGTATTCTCACTGAATATATTAGAGAGGGATGACTTCTCTGGAAAATTCAATTTGGCTCTTCTTCCTCTAAATTTCAAAGCGGCATCATCGTAGGCTTTTGCTGCATCTTCTGCGGTGGAGAAAGTGCCAAGCCAAACACGAACTGCTCTGTTTGGGTCTCTGATTTCTGCGGCCCATTTGCCCCACGCCCTCTCTCTCACTCCTCTGTAACCATGCCTCTTCTTCTGGGCATTCCAATTTGCTTCTTTCACCACACGCTGCTCATTTTCTTTTCTTCTCATTATATGCTCCGTTTCTTGGTTTCCTTTTACACAAAACTCTAAAACACCAGAAATAAAAGCATTACAATTGAGGAAAATTCTTTCATATTTATAGAAATCAAGGAAAATTAATTGCACATAATAACATCTTTTAAGACTGTAAAGTTTGTTGTCCTGACTGTAAAATATGTTTTGTGAATTATTTCAGGACTACGAAAAATCCGTCTGAATTATCAGAAACGCCACCATCTTTTCAAAAAGATGTTTTCAGCTCCTTGTGAAAAATTTAACTATTGCAGTCACTGATTATTAATCTCCTATCACAAATGATTATTAAACTGCTGAAAATAAATTTCCAGCTAATATCGAAAAATAACACAACTGCAACTTCACTTAAAATACGGAAAGAAATGCGCAACAGAATCAACACAATATTTTCGGACAAATTGTCCCTGGAAAAACCCCTAAGGGAAAACCAGTTCTACAGATGAGAAATTATATTAAACTTCAGCAAATCAAGAGATACAAAATTCCTTGCCTCACACTGGCAGAACTCCGACAACCTCCTAATTTCTCGCGCTGATATTTCTCACTGCTATCCCTGCGCTAACACTGCGCCCTTGCTAACACTGCAAGACTGTTTGCTAACACTGCAAACTGCTTCACAAAAGCTTCTCTCTTGCTAACACTGCAAGACTGTTTGCTAACACTGCAAACTGCTTCTCCAAAAGCTTCCTTGCTAACACTGCAAGACTGTTTGCTAACACTGCAAACTGCTTCTCCAAAAGCTTCCTTGCTAACACCGCAAGACTGTTTGCTAACACTGCAAACTGCTTCTCCAAAAGCTTCCTTGCTAACACTGCAAGACTGTTTGCTAACACTGCAAACTGCTTCTCCAAAAGCTTCCTGCCTTACTCTCCAAATGCCCCCTAGACCCCTTTTTATACTACTCTTGTTGGTAAACCAACGACCGAGATTAAAACAAACCAACGGCTGAGATTAAGACAACTCAACAGCCAATAATAGAATTGGTTGCAAGGTGTCCAAAAGGGAATCTCTAAAATTAGTAAATAATAACCATTTACTAATTTTTGGCAAGTGGACAAACAGTTGTCCAAACCACCCATAAATACAACCGCTATTCATAGATAAGGATGAACAGCTGTCCAAGCTACCCATAAATAGTGCTACTATTTCCGGGTCAGAAATAACAGCTGTCCAACTAACAATAATTAACACTCCCTCTTAGCGAGGAAGCTGTTCTGCATGACACCCATCTTATCTCTGAAGAAGATAAATTTGGCCTTTCCCAAAGCCTTCGTCAGAATGTCTGCTACCTGCTCATCTGTAGGTATGTATTGTAGTCGAACAACTCCTCTTTGTACACAATCTTTGATGAAGTGATATCTGATATCTATATGTTTAGACCTATCATGAAACACTAGATTTTTAGACAACTTGATGCAACTCTGATTGTCACAATGTATCACAGTAGTCTCAACCTTCTGACCAAACAAGGCTACTAACAACTTTCGAAGCCATATAGCTTCACATGTCGCCATGCTAGCTGCTATGTATTCTGCTTCTGCTGAACTTAGAGCCACAGACTTCTGCTTCCTGCTGAACCAAGATACAACTCCTGATCCCAAGCTGAAACAACACCCTGAAGTGCTCCTTTTGTCTGTTGTACTTCCTGCCCAATCTGCGTCAATATAGCCTATCAACCTGATACCTTCACCTCGAACATATATGATCCCATACTCGACTGTACCATGCAAGTAACATAGCACATGCTTAGTCGCTATCCAATGCATTCTCTTTGGTTCAACCATGAACTGACTAAGAGAGTTAACTGCAAATGCTATATCTGGCCTAGTGTTGACCAAATACATAAGTGAACCAATCACCTGTCTATATAAAGTGGGATCTACATCCTTCTCCTTAGATACATCGTCATGCTCTGTGCTCACCTCCGGAACACCTGTCACTGTCTCACGAAGCAATCTAAGTGCTCCATGATGAATATGGCCCAACCTCCTATGCCATAGCTCTCCAAGATCTCTAGGATTACTGTTGCTCATAAGTGCCTTAGGAGTATCAAACTGCAATCTATAAAGGCGACCACTCCTAACTCCAATAGTTATGGGTGATTTCCAATCCTTGTGCTTAATCAACACATGTGTCCCTCTAAAGAGTACATTATACCCCCTATCCTGAAGAACAGATACAGAAATCAAATTCATACCAAATCCCGGCACATATAACACATCATGAAGAGGAATTATCTTTCCATTCTCCCTCTGAAACTGAACAGTCCCTTTCCCAACAGGGTTGAGTTTGGACAAGTTTCCCATAGAAATCTGGATGTTGGTGTCCTCCTCCTTGTAACTGGAGAAGTACTCTCTAACTCCTGTCATATGAAATGACGCCCCACTATCTATATACCAAAGACACTGTGAGGTTGAGCTAACCATACAAGCTATAAGTGCAAACTCATCTTCCATTCTGCTGGAGAGTTCTTCTGCACTTGCTGAAGCTGCCACCTGCTTCTTACCCTTTTTCCTCTTTGGGCAATCACTGACATAGTGGCCAAACTCGTGACATCCAAAGCACTTGACCTTAGAAAGGTCCTTCTTCTTCTTTTCACTTTGTGAATTTGATCCTTTGCTAGATCCCTTCTTTGCTTTCCCTTTAACCGCTAGGGCAACGTTCTCTTGTTCCACCTCATTTTTCTGACTCTTGTTGGCCCCATTGACAAGACTTAGTCTAAACTCCTCCTGAGTGAAATCAGTCCATAGTCGATCCCAACTCGGTAAAGTATCTCGTCCACTGACAACTTGAACAAAGACACTCCATTGTTTAGTAAACCCATTTAGGGCTATTCTCACTAGCTCATCATCACTAGGGCTATCTCCAATAGCTGCTAACTCATCTTTGACAAGTCTGAGCCTCGTGAGGTAACTTGTGACGTCTTCTCCCTGATTCATTCGGGTATTCTTTAGCTTCTCTCTGAGAATCAACTTCCTATTGGTGGTAGCATTCTGGTACAGATTTAGAATGGCGTCCCACATCTTCTTTGCTGTATCTAGCTCTGAGATATGTGGAACAATATGATCCTTGACACCATCAAGGATAATCCTCCTCGCTTTGGCATCATCCTTCCTATATGCTGCAAGCTGTGTTGCATCTGTTGGTACAGGTACACCACTGGTAGCATAATCCTTGACACCATTCTCTTCCAACAATAAAGAAATTCTGGCCTTCCAGACACCAAAATTTGAGGCACCATCCAATCTATCCTGATCTCTCAAACCAGCTGAAGCCATCTCAAAGGTTTAAAGCAATAATAAATCTAAAGAGATCAAAATTTCTTTCTTAGGGCAAAACTCTTCTACCCTTAACAATGCTCTGATACCATGTGAAAAATCAAACTATGACAGTCACTGATTATTAATCTCCTATCACAAATGATTATTAAACTGCTGAAAATAAATTTCCAGCTAATATCGAAAAATAACACAACTGCAACTTCACTTAAAATACGGAAAGAAATGGGCAACAGAATCAACACAATATTTTCGGACAAATTGTCCCTGGAAAAACCCCTAAGGGAAAACCAGTTCTACAGATGAGAAATTATATTAAACTTCAGCAAATCAAGAGATACAAAATTCCTTGCCTCACACTGGCAGAACTCCGACAACCTCCTAATTTCTCGCACTGATATTTCTCACTGCTATCCCTGCGCTAACACTGCGCCCTTGCTAACACTGCAAGACTATTTGCTAACACTGCAAACTGCTTCACAAAAGCTTCTCTCTTGCTAACACTGCAAGACTGTTTGCTAACACTGCAAACTGCTTCTCCAAAAGCTTCCTTGCTAACACTGCAAGACTGTTTGCTAACACTGCAAACTGCTTCTCCAAAAGCTTCCTTGCTAACATTGCAAGACTGTTTGCTAACACTGCAAACTGCTTCTCCAAAAGCTTCCTTGCTAACACTGCAAGACTGTTTGCTAACACTGCAAACTGCTTCTCCAAAAGCTTCCTGCCTTACTCTCCAAATGCCCCCTAGACCCCTTTTTATACTACTCTCGTTGGTAAACCAACGACCGAGATTAAAACAAACCAACGGCTGAGATTAAGACAACTCAACAGCCAATAATAGAATTGGTTGCAAGGTGTCCAAAAGGGAATCTCTAAAATTAGTAAATAATAACCATTTACTAATTTTTGGCAAGTGGACAAACAGCTGTCCAAACCACCCATAAATACAACCGCTATTCATAGATAAGGACGAACAACTGTCCAAGCTACCCATAAATAGTGCTGCTATTTCCAGGTCAGAAATAACAGTTGTCCAACTAACAATAATTAACACTCCTGTTATAGATTGCAACTCAGCTGGAAGAGGTGAGAATTTGCACTCATTTTTTCCATCGATATTATTGATTATATTTTTTATCTTTTCACTGGGAGGAGAAAGTCTGCCGAATATTTTTTGGTTCAGTAGTTTTGAAATGTATCGTGTTTTTCCATAAAATTTCATTAAAGTTTACATATTTATTGATGTCTGGAGAAAGATCAGCGAGATCTTGTTTCCTACGATCGTCAAGGGTTATTTAAGAGTATTTTTGCTGAGAGCTTAAATTGTAATGATTCTCAGTTGAAAACATATAATATGTCATAAAACCTTTGACAAGGTATCTAGTTAAAAAGATGTCATAGAGGAAAATAAAAATAAAAATATAAGGGTTTTGTCCTTATGTTTAAGGGACAGTGGAGTCTCAAATAACTATTCTATCCTCTGTCGGAGCAAGTATTTACTGTAGGGAACGTGACATTTAGCAAGCTAATTCTCATCTTTAAATGATGCAGCATAATAGAGGTCTGCTACAATCAAAAAATTGTAAAGAATCTATACAATAAGGTACACCTACTTGTATAAAACGCATTACATTAGGTTTTTAATGCTGAGATTAAATCGTTTTATAAAATGTAAAACTATATATAAAAGAAATGCATAAAGATTTAGGAAACTGTTAATTTTTAATTGAAGATATAAGTAATAAAATAATATTTTATATGATAAGTGAAAATATTTATGTCACGTAAGAAACAATCTAAACAATCTGACAATGATCTTGGCCAAGCTTTTGTAATTTGCAGGATGTAATCTACAGACTATTATTAATTCTTTAATTTGATATAGTTATTTATTCAAAGTAAAGATAAAAGATAGAAAATCAATTATCAAGGAAGGCTATCAAGACAATAGCTATTACGCAATACAAGTAACCAATGAGTTCCTCTTAGATAAGAATTAAATTCTTAAGGATGAGTTGTAAATTTATTAAACTATGAGGCCACTAGCCTTTTACAGATTTTACAAAAAAATAATTAAGTAAAACAATGTGAATGTTTAAGATTTTTTTTATTGATTATTAAATTAATTTTGTTAATGATTTTTATAGGAATAAGAATGTTTTAGTTAAATGAAAATTTTTACTAGATATGTATTTAAAACAAGTATGTTTTGGTAACCTCTAATTGATTCTTCAGCATTTATGTTCTTTGGGATCAACCCTCATCTTTTTGGCTGCTATCTAATATTCAAAAACAAATATGTTTTGTAGATATTTTAAGGGATTTTATTTTAAAGGATGATGTAATTTTATGTAGATCTTAGAGCTAAAATATATTTGAATTAACTAAAAATTTGATAAGAATAAAAGGAAAAGTAAATTAAAATAATTTTGTGCTCTAAGATAACCTTGTGGTAAAAATTTTTTTTTACAAAAGTTGTCTAATTATTTCATTATAATTGCAAGAGCGTACAACACAATGGAAAATTGTGAGCCTCTTAATTGGGAGGTCTTGAGCTCAAATCTACTCCAAATTAACTAATAATTGAAATAATTAACCATAACAAATAATAATAACTAACCTTGGCTTCGACCTCTTACTGATCATTAATCCTCTTACTAATTAAAAAAAGGAAAAAAAACAAGATAACATAAATTGTATTAGTATTGGCATAGTGTAATTGTTAATTTTTTGTGTTGTAGTTATTGTCACCAAAGTTCGAATCTAATTTTTGTGTTATGGTTAAGTGTTTATAATACAAATAGGGTGCACAATTAGTATTTTGGATTTTCTTTGTGTATATATCTAATAATCAATGCATTTGAAAAGATATATGAGATCATTACACTAAGATGAAATGAATCTCAAGATATTAAAGGGAAGAAAATTATAATAATTACAACTAAAAAATATCAGGTGAATTTTTTAAATAAAAAAATGATTTCTACTAATGAAAAAAAGATTTTATTTGTTAGATTAATGTTATTAAAAATTATGAAGCAATATATACTCTAACCTTTTTTTTTGTTAAATAGCAGTTCTCTTAACTTTCATATAGAAATGAGAAATAAAATCTAATTTTAGAGGCTCTTGTTAAGGCTAGTAGAAAGCCTACATATTAGCCTTCGCAATTGTAGATGAAACAATAAGTAGACTATCCTCAAAGAAAAGGTGAATTGTAATAAGGCCAATGCAGCTACTAGGAGGGAATGAAATACTATACAAATGGCAATTATTTACTTCTAGGGTAACAAAAATAGAATAATGAAGGATATGGAGGATATTTTTCATTTCATCAAGGATATGCTCAAAAAGATCACAAAATCTATTTATATATCACAAGATGAATTAGTGACAAAGAATTCATGTGCAAGAGGGATGGGAATGTAATGGATGTTGATAGTTTTATGGACCTAAGTCATAAAAAAATAGAAGTTAATGATACTCATAATGTTACTCTCTCTTTTAAGAGGTCTCTTCTAACAATGGGTCTAATATTGATGGATAAGATATATATTCTCAAAGGGGAGTGGTAAGTCATGATGTGTGTGTGTGAAGAAAAATAAGTTATTTTAAGAATATAAATGATAGATAATAGGATGATTCCTCTCTATGCCATATTGGTTTTAGTGATTTATTTTTAGTGCAGAAAAAGAAGAATTGTAGAAAGGTTTTCTTTTATTGAGGACATAAAATAAGTATGCAAAACTATATTATGTTCATCAAACTAAGTTGGGAAGGGCCCCACTACAATTACCAAAGATTGTAATGTTGAAGAGTAATATAGTTCTATATTGTTAATCATTAAATTAGAAAGAGTCAAATGGCCTCTTGAAATAGTTCACATGGCCTTCTAAATTCTGACACTAAATTTTTTCTAACAATTGAAAGTAGTTTCAACCTTTCATTAATGACCACTTGAGAAAAATGCATACAGTCAAGTTAGAAAATTAAAATTATTTAATTAACTTATATGATATAAGAGATTTGTTGAAAAATATCATTTAAGATGATAAAGTGAATATAAATTTTTAAAATAATTGACATTTTTTTTTAAAAAAGTTAGAATTAGCATGCTTTACTAATTCATATGCTTGAAAACAAAATGGAGTTGATTAAAAGTAGATTTATTTTTATCTAAATAGAAAAGGATAGAATAAAGTGAAAATGAATACAGTTTATAAAGATAACCCTTTTAAAAATTTATTAAAGAAATGTCTCCAAACTATTAGTGATAAAGAATTAAGTAAAGTTGTATAATAAAGTCAAAAGGAATACATTTTATAAAGATAATCCCATAAATACTTATTGGAAAAATGTATTCAAACTAATAGTGACCAAGAATTAAGTAAAGTTGACTACCCAAACTTAAGCAGAGATGATAATAATCAAACAATAAAACTTGAATGCTTCATTATTTAATTACTATAAAATAAGAGATAAGTATATGTGGAGTATTTTAAAAAGAAAGAGATTAAAATTCAGAAAAGGATAACAAAGGAAATCTAAATAATATTTCACAAAGGTTAGGAGGAAGAACTTAAATGTGCAAGTCCAAAAAAAAATTTTAAAAATCATGAATATTAGAATGGAGTATAAAAGAATCATCCATCAATTTATTTGTGTTGGATTTAAATTTTAATAAAATGATAACACTATAAAAAAGAAAATTAAGCTATGTCTTATCACCTCAATTGTTGAAAATAAAGAGGCATGACACACTAAAATTTTTTAATAAAATAAATTTTAGTTTGAAATAAAAATACTAATACATATGTAATTAAAAGAAATCACACAAAAATATCTTTCTAGGTACCTCATCTAGAAGTAGTTGATATAATTTGTGTATACAAGACTGAATAAAAGATTCATGAAAACATTAGTAATTTTTCTTTTGTTTTAAAGTAGACCATAAACACATTGAACAAGAATGCATTGATCATTCTTAATTATTTGCATTTTTTCTATGGATAGATATCATCAAAGTAAGATAAAATTTGACAGCACAATAGATTAGATAGTTTGCCAATTAATTGTAAAAAATAAAATATTATTTTTCTTTATGAAAACTAGCTACCACTACATCAAAAGTTAGAACTATCAAGAATGTATCACCAAAGAGGCTAGGTACTTAAAGCACCAATAGAAAGGGATAGGGGTCATGTATAAAAAAAATTTCCACCCAAGCCAATAGGTCCATACTAAACACAATCACACATGAGACAAGTATGTTATCAAGGGTGGGATTCAATACTTTCCCATCAAAGTTATTAATTTTGTTAATAGAAATTTTTTGCAATGATACAAAAAGCTCAAATTCTCAATGACAATCCACCAAAGAGGTTTTAGGATTTACAGTCCTAAAGGAAAGTGTTGCGAGTCTTACATGACTAAGATTGTATGGATAAATGATCATCAAATTGAAACCAAATTCAATACTTTAATAGATTAGATAGTTCATGAAGTGATTCTCAAGAGCCTTGAGCAATAACTTTATGTGACACACTCCAAACAATTTGAAATATCTTTTAAACAAGATATTGTTTATGGATTTAAGAAGGATTTATATTCTTTCAAGAAAATGATAATAACATGAAATACCAATTTTGTCTCATAACCATTGTAGAGTTTTTATGTAAATATCACTTAAATCCTAATATTTATATCAAACACTAAGGTGGAGACTTGTTTTCTTAATTGTACATGTGAATGAGCCTTTATACACCATGAGAAATTAAACTTAATTTAGAAAGTTTCAAACAATTATGACCAAAATAATTTGAATTAAAAATCTTGTAATAGACACATGATATGTGGGAAAAATTACCCCTAAATTATTAGAAAGAATTTTAAACATTATAAAAGAAACTTCTAAATTTATAAAAACTAAAAAATAGAAAATCTTATTTTCCCGATTGAGATTACAATTTATCAAGCTATTTTTCTTTCCAAATATCACTACATCTCTCTTCTTAAGAGTTAATTTAAAGTCCTCTTCATTAGAAAGCTTCGTAAGATATTGGTAAAAAAATTATCCATTGAAATAGAAATATAAATTTGTTGATAGCAAATAAACAAATATAATGTCTTTGTTGTCAATGAATTTGGCTAAATCTATCTACTATATTATGAACATCATGTAGTTTTTGTTAAAAGTAATGAAGGTTTTTCTTAGGATGCTCTACTCATATGCTATTTCAAAATATGGATTATTAAGCTAAACCTTAGAGAAAATGTTGTTTGGCATTACCTACCCAAAGGCTAGATTAAAGCCAACTTTTATTTGGGATTCAAATGGTAATTGTATTGATTTTGGGAATTGTTCACTTGGGTCCCAATCTAGCCACATGGTTGAGGTTAGTTAAGTGCTCCTCGTTATTAAATTGGCCAAAGCTACAAAATGCAACTACCTTTGGGTCGAAGGTGATTCAAAAAACATTGTAAATTGCCTCAATGAGATAATGAAACCCACATGGACAATATCGACTATCATCAAAGTGGCTAGATTGATTTTAAACAAATATGAGAAAGTAATTATTTCCCATGTGTATAGAGAGGCTAATGCATTCATGGATCGCATTGCCAACCTAGGAGTATGAGAGCAAGGAAGAATATCATGGCAAGATAATCTCATGAGAGATTGCATTTTGAAGGGAAAGATTTATGAGTACAAGACATGTTATCTCATTAGTATTTTAAAAAGACATGAAGAATTCATTAAAAATGTACAAAAGTCACAATAATTTATTTTGGTGCAAGGAGGGCATTAAGAAGTATAAGTAATCATATGTTTTCTAGGTGATTTTGATGCCTCTTCTCCTTAATCACATCAGTTTGTAGAGACATCTAAATTGCAAATAAGATAAATTTTTGGTAGAATAATGGGTGGTGTGCCAAAAAGGAAAGAACCCAACAATTTCAATGAGTGGAGGGATGAACTACTAGTTTAGGAGCTAATAGTTAACGGTGGTGTGATGTCATATTTGGAATGTCTCCATGCTTTTGATCTGAAGGCAATGAAGGAATTCTATGAAGGATGGAAGGAGCATAATGTTACTATGTATGGGGTTTCTTCCCCCCTTAACACCAAATTCATCTCTAACATCATAGGACTACCAAATGAGAAGAAATTTTTCAAGGAAAAGAAGACAAGTTAGGAAGTGCTTAAAAACTTTTTGAAGGATAAAATGGACAAAAGACCCTTATTAAGATGGGTAGTTCCTTTTCTTTTAAGAAAAGTAAACCCTTATGGCATTGTGTTGTGGCTGCATGAGAGATTATTTCACCCTTGATGGTAGGATTAAGAGAGTGCATTACTTTTATTTTGTGTTGTTGAATTATTTCCATTGTGGGGATAAAATTGGTTTCCCCTACTACATTTTTCACTCCCTAAACCAAATCATTGCTAGTCTTAGGAAGAAATCATCCTAGCCTATTCTTTAGGAGGGCCTTATTGTCCTCTTTGCAGAATATTGTAAATCCAAAACTCCTATTGTGAGCCCTAATATGAATTTGGAAAGGAGAAAAGGAAAATCCCCTTCTAATAAGAAGAAAAAACATGAGGAATGTGATGATACAAGAATGGATATGGATGAGGAGGAAGAGTCTATGACTCTTAAGAGGATAGGATTTCTAAGGATTTATAGGGTGGAGATGGAGATGGTATGGAAATAGGGGAAGAGAGTGATGATACCCCTCCCACTAAAAAAGGTAAGAACCCCTCTATATCCCCCTCTAAAAGAAGATTTCTAGAGAGGATGAGAAGGAAGAACATATTGGGGATGTAGCTAAAGAGAAGAATATTAAGATAGAGGAGTCTCAAGTTAAAAACATAGTTGGGTACCTAGTGTTTGATTCTAAAGATGATCCTGTGGATAATACTATGAAGGGGAAGAATGATATTCCTTCTATTTCTATCTAGGGTAATCTTGATAACATTAGTAGGAAGGATAAAGTGGAGGCCTCCATTTCAGTTGATAATTGGGTTATCAATGAGATTAATGCCATCAAGGAGGAAGTGAGTAAAATAGTCCAAGATTTGCAACAAGAGGTTGAAGCAAAGAAAAACCTAAAAGACGGTATCTCGAGGGAAATTTAGGACTTAAAGGTCATTGGAGACAGTTATACCAAAATCCAAGGCTTGCTCTAGAATCTCATCACTATTAAAGGAAAAGTGGAAGTTGAGAGCATTGAGCTTAGGGAAGACTAGACTGGAGAGGATAAAGGTCAAAACATGGACATTGTGGGTTGACCTAGTAAAATAACAAGAGGGAAGTTGAACAGAAAGGCCATTATTGTTGTAAGGACCAACTCTTACAACAATATATGAAGATCATACCTATAATGCATATGCATGCATCCAAATATGAATATAAATCTCGTCTACAAAGTATCATCAACATGATCATAAAATGACTTAACCATTCATTTAACATAACTTAAAAAATTATTTAATAGCATTAATTTCCCAATTAGTTAACATATCAAATGACAAGTTTAATCTAATCCAAGAATTAATCTAGCAAGTTTAAAATAGTTGACCTAGTCAAAGTAACAAAGTTGCCACCTAATTACCATGTAGGCTCAAACAAAGAAGTCATTGACAAGTCATGAAAATTGTTGCCAAGACAATGGAGAGCAATCCAAAGCTAGTTGAGATCCACATGGCCAAGATCTTGAAAGATTTGGCCTATTTCTAGCTTTGTTTTCTTTTTTGGTCTTTTAAGCTTTTGCTGATCTAGTATGTGTGCTGATTAGTTGCCTCTAACTAGTTGTTGGTTTTTTGAAATGTTTCATTTTACACTAGCATAGTTATAATTTTTGACATCATCATTTTTATCTTTATATTTTGAAACTATTATGTTTTGGATCCCTCTAAAACCTGTTTTTTACCTTAATCTAAAAAAAAACATCCAATAGTCTATCGTAATATATTTAATATTCATCTGTCTATTGTTTTAGAAATTAATAAATACTTCGATGCATTTATTCAATGGATTGAAGCCAATATTTAATGATTTCAATTGCAATAAAACAAAGAGTTTAAAAACCCTTAGCAATTAGATGCAATAGAAAGAAAAGACGATCACCGGTTTCTGTGTAGATCGGTGTTGTTGCCGTCGAAGTGTTGTGATCGTATCGTTGTCTCTTGCATATGCAGGCGTACAGATCTGCCTTCTTTTCAATCGGATAAAAGGCGCCTCTATTAACTGGAGAAGCCATCGCCAATCTATCCTCTGCAAGGCAATCGACGCTGGGGGAGACGTGAATATTATCATTGCTATTGCTGACACTGAGAATGACCCGCTCTGGATTCGAACCCAGATCCGATCCATTTCCCTCGATCACCATTATGCAATCGCTTTTTCTACTCACCTAATTAAAGAGGACACGAAAGGATTAACCTCTTGTATCGTTGAATAACTGAAGCATTGTCTTGTTTTGTGAATTGTAATTGCAGACCCTTCGACGACTTAGAGACTCGGGTCTTCCAAGTCTTCGCAAGAGTTAAAGGATCCTCGAATTTGACGGCCTACCATTGGTGCTTCGTAGGCCATTACAGCCAAGTAGTGAGCTAGCATAGCACTAACCATTACAATATAATGTTGGACATTCCATCAAAATCATAAAATATAAACATGTTCACATAGTTACTACCTTTACCATAATCAGAGTCTGCCATGTTTGCATAGATACTTATGCTTTAACTACTAATAGATAATTAGAAATTCAACCAGGGATATAAAATGCTAGTTAAAATGTCCATATTAATCAAATAGTAACTACCATTCTTATGTAGTATAGAGCACTAAATGTTATAGTAAATTTAATGAGCCCTCCAACAAGTAAACTTAAAACCAAAAAATAGTATGGGAAAGAACAAAACTCATCCTAGACATTTAGGGTCCATTTGGCAATGGGAATACAAGTGGAATAGGCATATGTAAATTCTCAAAATTTTGAATTCTTTGTTTGGATGCACCAAATTGGAATTGGAATACAAAATAAAATAGGAATATGTATTCCAATTGTGGCCCAAAAAATGAGGTTTTGCAATTCCACCTAAATAGATGGAATTGGAATACATATTCCTATTCTAGTTTTATTTATTTTAGAAAACATAAATTTTTGGGTCCATGAATTTCCCATCAAATTCTGGTTGAACCAAATAGAGAATTGGAATATGTACCCCATTTTCTATTCCAGAATAAGTATTACAGAATAGCTATTCCTATTCCCCTATTCCTATTCCCATAGCCAAACAAGCCCCTAGGCTTTCTTAATGGCTTCCTAATTATTCACAAGTCCATTGAGGTCCTCCATTGAGTCCTTGGGGTCGTAAGAGTCATGGTCCTCCTCAGGATTATCTTCTTTGATTAAGCCAACTTTCTTCAACTTTATTTTTCTAGTGATAAAGAAAAAGACAACTTTCTTCATCATTTCTCTCTTAATTTGGCATGTCGTAGAAACCATGAGGCCAAATTCAATGTTAGTAATAGTGTTAGAGAACATGTGATTTAGGGTGTCTATCTTGCTTTAGAGTTTTGCAATGTGGTCTATCAAATTCTTGTCAATTTTGTCCAAAATAGAGTTCATCTATCTGGGGTTTTCTTCTGTTCTCTATATATTTATTTAGAATTAAATACTCACTTTTAGTAAGTAAACCTAGGTTTTGTAGTACATGATCTTAAAACATTGTCCAAATCATTGAATATAGGACAAATTCAATGTTAGTAATAGCGTTAGAGAACATGTGATTTAGGGTATCTATCTTGCTTTAGAGTTTTGCATTGTGGCCCATCAAATTCTTGTCAATTTTGTCCAAAATAGAGTTCATCTACCTGGGGTTTTCTTTTGTTCTCTATATAGTTATTTAAAATTAAATATTCACTTTTAATAAGTAAAGCTAGGTTTTGTAGTACATGATCTTAAAACATTGTCCAAATCATTGAATACAATTCAAAACTAATTTATGAGAGCCTAAACAAATTTAAAAATTAAATTAATATTGCAAAAGTTATAAGCAGTATACAAGAGGTAAACACTTTACAAAGTAAGATAAGCGGCATAGGATATGATGTTGGCGAAGTGATTAAATGTTTCTCATAAAAATGCTTCACTAATGTGTAAATTTTAAACAAAATTTTAATTAAATTTCAGACATATAATAATAAAAAATTATCAGTAAGAGGCTGAAGCTAGGATTAATTATTATTATGTGTTGTGATTAATTGTTATTTATTATGTTCCAGTAGGCTCGAAGTCATCACCTCCCAGATAAGAGGCTCATAATTGACCATTGTGTTGTAGGCTCTATTGGTATCTCTAATCTATATTGCCTATTATTATCAATCAATTAGTCATTTACAAGGTAGAGTTAGACAGTCATCACTTTAACCAAGCTACTTTGCATAGGCCGAGTCATGTATATAAGCTAGTATGTACTGAGCAATTGTATAGAAGCCGAGTAAAGTATGGCAAATGGACCAAGCTCATTCAGAGACTAAGAAAGTTATTAGCAGTCGAGTATAGTTCCAAGTATATAGGTACTGAGTGATAAAGTATGTGCCAAACACTGTATATGTTGAGCATTAGGAAGTTAATAAAGGCCAAGGAACAACAATATCGAGTACCAGTAATAGTAGAGGTCGAGCAATGCATAAGCTATATAAAAGTTTGGAATAGAACAAAGTTTCAAGAAAAATGATTATTAGACTAACTTGGAAGGTATATTTAAGTTTTGAAGAGGTTGTTATAGACCATTTAATACTTATTGAGGTTGTTACAGAACATTTACATGGTGTGGATCACATATCGCCATGTGTATGTTCAATGACCATGATGAAGAGGCAAAACATGGAAACATTCAAAAGACTCCTCATGGAATCTTTTTAAAGCTATGATCTTAACCTAGATGAAGCATGCATGTGAAGAACAAAGGAGACCAAAAGTCATTCAAGGGTTCTATTATCATCTAATAGAACAAGTGACTTATTTATAAGTAGTGAAAGCAGAAGGGAAAGAAAAGAGCATATGATCAGAGGAGAGGATCAGTTAGTAAGGAGAAGACTCAAAATCAACTTGTAGAGAAAAATGAGAGTTAGGTATTGAGTCAATTTTAATAGACTTAAATTAGGGTAAATCTCTTATAAATGTGGTCTCAACAAAACTTTGTAAATCTCCTAATAAACTCCTTACTTAGTTGTACTTGTGTAAAATCATCTCACCAAGTGAAAACCTAATAGTTTCTTAAGTCTTTGACATAAAAAAATCCTCGCAAAGTAGATCATATATTATGGTCAAATATTGTAACCTTAATTGGCTAACTTTATTACTGTAGTAGTGAAGATTTATGGGTGTCATCCCCACCCTAGCATTTACCTTGACTTTGGAGGGTTTCTGGGTAACAAATATTGTGTTATGTGTTATTAATTTCATGCATGTGATTGAATTGATTTAGATGTTACAAATTAGGTTTAAATTTATGATATTACATGCATAAGTTATTATTGGATGTGAATGAATTTGAGAAAATGTATAAATTGTTATAGATCTTGATTCAAACCCCCCAATATCTAGTTTACTCCTCCATAAATCAATAGGCTCTTATCTTTTAAAGATACAATAATTATGTTCTATTATCTAAGTATATATTTGTAGCAATATATGTATTACCAAAGATAATTTTTTGAAAAAAATTATTTTTAATGTTTTTTATTAAAGGAGTTAAAAAGAGGGTGATGAACCCATGATATCGAAAGAACCAAGAAAACTTTTGTACTCTAGGCCATTACAGCCAAGCAATTGAAAATACCATGTCTAACACAAATTGCTAGAGACCCACCAAAAAAGCAAAACTTAATAAATAAATAAAGTACTAGTAGTATCTAGTTCTAATTTATTAGGCCAAACATTGTTGACAATTAAAAGGATAACTGAGTTTTAGAGTATTGGTGATAATTTGACCTAGACTTAACATAGAAATAATTAAACTATCCCAAAATTACAACTAGGAGCGTAGTAACCACTAAAAGCAAGTAACTAAAATCATTGAAAATGGGTAAATGTACAAAGTTGTGTTACCTTTTAGGATGACTTATCAGAACGACTAAATTTCAGTATTTCTATCTAATACTAAATTTTGTTCAAACATATGATCTAGATAAATTCATTCTAGCTAAGTTATATATAGTCTCACACTTTTCCATTTGGAAATATTTATTAAATATATGTTTTATACTAGTTTGTATCCAATTACTAAAGAAATAAAATTATTTCAAGAAAGTGGCATTTCAATAACTCTTACTATTTTTTATGATTTTTTTTAATAACATATAAACACCATTTTATAGAGCTCATAGTCAAGAATATTCTCATATAGAGTTTATAGTGTTTTAATTATATATAGTATATTATAATTAAAAAAAATTTACAACCATGTATTTTAACACAAAAACATATCAATTTTGAGAAAAAAAGAAATATTAAATGAGATCAAATAAAATTAAATATGACATTCTAGAGGAGAGAGTCCTCCTCAAGAATGTATAATTTTTCTTCTAGTTTGAATAGATTTGTTTTGAAAAATGTGGTGGGAGATGAAGGCTATGGATTTAACGTGAGTTGAAATTTGAATAATTATAAAAGAGAAAATATAGGTCTAAAGGCAATTTTTATTTCTGATTATTCTAGCTATATATGCTATTTATAACATAGTCTAAGATCAAAGGGAAATAAGTTTATTTTCATATAGTTTTATGGTGGGAATTAGACCCGTAATTTTCAATATTTTTTAGAAGCTAGAAAAGTATCTACAAAAAATAGGAAAATATATCAATTCTTATTCCAAATAACTATTAAATGACATAATCCTAAACTTCATCCCTTTCTACACATTTCATTAGTTTACTTCATTTTCAAATTTGAAATAATAATACCAATTTTATGTTATTGAAGGTGATCAATTATACTTTTGTTAGCTTTTTCTTTACAAAAAGGTGACATAGGTTTGTGCTTTTACCCACATAAAAATAGACAAAAAAATAAAACTAGTGCCAAGAATCTGAGTAAAGTACGTACAACCAAACTCACTAATGCATGGACAACACAAAACAACATTTTAAAACCCCAACACAGGCTTTCAAAATTATTCACATGTGGAATCATGAACATTGGGTGAAGGTGGGCTCTCCAAAGAAGAGACTTTCATATCCACATAAAGACATAATTTTGGAATTGCAACATGCCTCAACAAGGCTTTCTCAACACATGCTTCTCTTCACACCACCTCACTTATACATCCCATAACACAATAGAAAGGCATATGGCTTCAATGGAGCTCATACTCCATGAAAACTATCTCCCCTCCAAGAGGAGAATTTCTCAACTACATTGTTGAGCCCAAATAACCCCTTCACCCAACGCTTCTCTTCCCTCCCAAGGGTGAGTGAAGCCTTCACACCCATAAACAACATTCATTGCACAAACAAGGAAAATAAAGAAAAGGCAAAATGCAACAAATAACTCATCACAACACATATCACATTACACTTCTAAATGAACATAGATCCAACATCATTATGCAAGCTTCAATGAAAAATTATGGAATGAACACCAACCTTGGTCCAAGAAAATGACAAAGTGATAGTTGTTCTAGAGCTCCCTTTTCCTTGGCTTTCTCCTCCAATAACCCTGATTGTCTCTAAACTTAGAGGTGGGTGAACACTCTACCAGTTTGTCCCCAAGCCCTCTAAAAAGGCCTGAATGTCTATTCTAGCCACTATCACACTTTTGGCAAAAAAATGAAGTACACCATCTCTTACACTATTGTTCCCTCTAAAAATGAAACTTTGACCAAGTGGGAGTGTGAGGATAAAATTATGGGGAAACTCCATTTTCAAAATGATAAAGAATGCATTATTTAGAGGGTCTCCAAAGTTACCTAGCTACTTGAATGGTGAAATTTAGACCCCTAACATGTTTTTCATGTATTTAGATAGCAACCAAAAAATGGGGGGCTGACCCCATGGTATAGGGGGCTGGAGACTGGTCGGTAGTGGGTGACTTACTTTAACTAAAATGTGATACTATCACATGGGTGACTTAATTTCACTAAAACAACACATCGAGACCACATTTAGTCCCTATAAAGTCCCTAACAAGTTTGAATTTGAAATCCAATATGATGATGGCCTTTCCTATCACTCTCCCAAGTGGGTTTACTTAAATATTTAATGGGGATTAGATTAAGGTTAAGTGACTTCATGCCCAAAACCCTAAATGGCATGTCATCTACACATGGACAATGCAAGTGCCAAGTGACACATTAAAACACATTACAAGACACAATAACATGTCTCTAATTGCTCATGAGATTAATTTTATCACACACATAAAATTCATGTTTATGAAGTGAAACACACATTAAATCAAGGTTTCAAATCTTCCAAAGATTCTCCTTGGTTTTACCATGTAAACATGAGCTTGAACCTTTTTTTCCCAATTAAATTCCATGGTTCAATTTCCTACACACTAAACTCAAGAATCAGTAGTCCAATGAAAATAATATATAAATAAATGTATTTATGTGCATGAAAAATTAATATCACATAGTTCACATTGGCTAGCATATTCACTTATTACAATTGGCTTTCCTCTCTAATCATTTTCATATAGAATATTCAAAATATTGAACTATCAAAATCTGCATATCAACATAAATCTCTACTTAACATCACTAAATTAACATTTTGAGTACCATCACAATCCATTTTCTATTATATTAATGAAATACTTAATCCATAACTATTAAATCATCAAACATATAAATTAGGTCCTAGTACATATCATGAACGAAAATCATCCAAATGTAAACATCATTACTAGTATCTTTTTAATTTAATTAAATATAGGGAAATTACTAATAGTATCTCATCATCATTATGAGATAATCAATTATGTCAGATAATTAGAATGCTTGCATAATCATGTCAAAATACGTCCAAAATCAATCATCAGATAAAACTATTACATTCTATTAATCAATATAATCTATCCTAACAAAACATCAACATATTGGTTTATCTTCCCACTACCCACACAAAAGTTGACTCATAATGTTTACATCATACTTAATCATACCCTATAAACATTTATCCAATTCTAATAACAACTTCCTCTCACAAGGGTGAGTGTTGAATCATGCTAATGGAGCATACGATAGTATGATGTCCTCTACATAGTTCTAGGGCTAGTACCATGACCTTCAAAGCCTTGATTCAATAAGGTCTCAACATTTCAGTCTAATATGACGATAGCATATTACCTTATGTCCCTAACTTTTTTAGTGTTCTCTCATATTCATAATATTTAGGGTTTATAATAAGACACTGGAAAAGAGGCCTTACATAAGAGGTCTTCCAACCACCCTATATTCTTTTTCATCTGCATGTCTCCCAACATAGTTGATAATGGAAGTCAATCCCCAGATACCTATATTCTTCCATAGTTTCTAATGCACTGCCCTCAAATATGAAATTATGTTGCTGCTTTCTTTTCTTTAAGAAATAGACCATGACCTTAGTCTTAGAGGTGTTGACTTCCATCCCCATTTCCATGCAAATGGTCTCTAAATTACTCAAATGTTCCCTTACCTCATGCCTTGTTTTAGTAATGAGGATAAGGTCATTGGTATAGAGAAGCAATCTAATCACATAATCAACTAGCCGAATTCCTTCTCCATTGGCCTTTGTTAGTCACTCTTCGAACTTATCAATATAAAGGTCAAGCAACGTTAGGGATAGTGGACATCCTTGTTTGACTCCCACATTGCCCCAAACCATTCTGATATGCCGTCTTTAATTCTAATTTTTGCTTTAACCTGTTCATAAAACTTATAAATACCAGTCTTATATGCTTTTGGAACTTCAATTCTTGCATTCTATTCCATAGTTTATCCTTAAGAATGGTATTGAAAGCTTTCTTATAATCTACAAAACACCCTCCTTCTCCCACACTCAATGAAATATCTTAGAATGATGGCGTGATGGATGGTGATGCAACGAACGACCACAATTTGAGAGACCGCCGCATTTTCTAACTTTTTCTTCCTCACCAACTTTATGTTCACTCACTGATTTTTGTGAGAAAAATGAACCCGTTGATAGTGATTGTTGTCTTCCTGATGATACGACTCGGCACTATACGACTTCCTGATGGTCCGCTTGGTCACATCTTTCCAGTGCGTGATAGAAATGGTGAGAACAACTTGGCGCCGCTAAAGACGGCGTTGAGTGGCTGTAGACGGTGTTTGGTCGGTTCTTTAGTCATAATCACAGTTTTATATATCATACATGAGACATGCACATCTTTCAATTTTATTTGTTGAAAGCATATATATAATAAGTGTATAGTTTCTCTTATATACTTTTAGTTGTAGATCATAGTATAAAGTTTAATTTTGACAACCAATATTATGATAAAAACTTTTTTTCAAAAAATACTTACAACTTCTCCTTTTCTTTTTTTCCCACAAAGATAATGTTTATTCTATTTAATAATACTTATGATATTTCATAAGTAATAGTTTTATGTATATTCTATTCATGTAGATTTCTAGAGGGTTTTAGGAAAATATTCAAATATCTGTGAAAGCATTCACAAATTATTTAAATGTCATTCATATGACCCTTTTTTTCATATTTATATTACTAAATTATTATCATACTCATTCCTTATAACTTTATATTCTAAACAAGCATTTCATTTTTGGTAAACAAAAATTGAATTTCAATTGAAAAAATAATAATTTCTCTCTAACCATAGCTTGTAAAATGACATAACTTCATGTCACTTAAACAAATCTTAGATTAGAGTAAGAACCAAAAATATAAAATCCACAACACCTGACGTAATGACAACAGATTTGTTATTGAGGAAACTCAATAAGGAAAACCCTAGTGAGAGTTTAACACACAAGATCAATATCCAATATTAAATGTACTACCTTGTTGAGAGCATAAAAATGAAAAAATGATGCACTTACAACCACAAGCTGAAAACCTATAATGCCCCACTAGGGAAGCTACTAAGATAATATAAAACTTCTACGAATCATGACAATATTTTAAAAACTAACTTTAACTTGATATCTAACATCAATATAATAAAATATCAACATCACATCCTCTAGGGTTCGTTGATGTCACTAATTAGCAATGCTTGAAGAAATTAACAATGAAAAATGTTAGAATATCAATTGATAGTTCTAAACTCATTTAACTATATAGGACTAATTATTTTTTATATAATGACAATAATCAAATGCATCTCTATGACTAATTATTTCATTCAATTATAATTATTACATCACTATGGTACCTCATTAATGACCACAACTTCAATATCACTATATAATAGGAGTGCAAGTTTACAATACTCAAATCCACTTTATGTTATATGACATAAATATAATAAAGGCATAACATAGATTTGGAAATGGTGTAGATCTTATCCAAATTGATCTCAAGTCAAACATGAGCCTTAATGGAAAAATATTTTCCACTAAGACATGCAGAACCTTGAGACTGAATCTTTTGTTCTAGAAGATAATAGAAGGCCCCACACTAGGCCAAAAATACATCATAGGAAAATAATTACATGAAACATTACATGACAAAAGTTCAAGATTGTAATCTTACTTACACAATATTGGACACCAAGTTGTACAAGAGTCATACTATAAGGCTGATTGAAGGAATACCAAATAACATGCTTTAGATTGTCATCACATAGCCTCTCTCTTAGGTTACTCTAGTTTGGTAACTTGGGAACCTAACCCATAAATGAGAATTGTGTGGAATTGAATATTCCTTTCATTAAGGCAAGGAAGTTTCATTATGCCAATTGAAATAGGCACCTTCTCCTAGTTCCATCCTTAGCCTACAATAACACCCAAGACATGGGTGTGGCCCAATAATTATTTTATTTAATTTTTAGTCATTCCGATTCATTTATTAGGTTATCAATTCATTTTTAAAACTTGACAATAGGGAGTTAATTAGTTGTAGGTCAGATATAGCTTCAAGCCACTTAAACAAATCTTAGATCAAAGTAATAAACGATAATGTAAGATCCACAACACATAACATAATGACACCAGATTTGTTCTTGATGAAAACCATGAGGGAAAACCTTAATGAGAATCTAACACACAAGATACATATATAATATTAAATGTACTACCTTTTTAAGAGTGTAAAAGTGAAAAATGATGCATTTACAATCGCAAGTTGAAAACCTATAATGCCCCAACAGGAAAGCTACTATGATAACTTTAAACTTCTAAGAAGCAATATAATTTTTTAAAATGACTTTAACTTAATATCTAACATCAATATAATATAACATCAACATCACATCCTCTAAGGTTCTTTGATGTCACTACTTAGCAATATTTAAACAAATTAACAATTAAAAATGTAAGAATATCATTTGACTGTACTAAACTCATTAAACTATATAGAACTAATTTTTTATATAATGACAATAATAAAATGAATCTCTATGGATAATAAATTCATTCAATTTTATTTATTACATCACTATGAACCTCATTAATGAGCACAACTTCAATATCACCATATAATAGGAGTAAAAGTTTATGATACTCAAATCCACTTTACATTATGACATAAATATTATCATAGAGGTATAATATAGATACACAAATGATGTAGATCTTATCCAAATTCATCACAAGTCAAACATGAGCCTAAATGTGAATTGTCAGTAGGAGCAGATGAGGAAGTGGATAGGGAAGTGCAACTTTTCAAAATTCAAAACCTATCTTGGGCAAGATTCCTCTAGTTGGGTAGGATCAAAAACTTGGCCTAGGGCATGGATCACAGGGAGGGGATGGAGATTGTTAGGGGAGCTCAGAGATCAAAGATGTGACAAAGAATGGAGATGGGGACCCACGTACCCATGGTAAGGATTTGGACAAGCCTTTTCTGCCCTTTAAGGTTGGTTTGCCTGGGGCTCATTTGCCTAAATGGTCTTCTCTATTTGAAGTTAAACCATCTGGTAAGTCTTCTTTTCCAATGGTTAAAGTAGATATGGGTCAAAAAAGGGGTCTTATGCGATTGCAATTCTAGATGAGCTTGTAGATCACAACATTGCTTCTATGGTCTCTACCATGGTGGGTAAGTTTATTGGGCAAAGGCTAAATATAGATATTGTTAGGTCTTTTACGTAGAAGAAATGGAACCTTAAAGGACAAGTCACTATCACTATAATGGCCAAAGGATTCCTATGTTTTGAATTTTCTTGCAGTGAGGATTTGTTAGACATCTTGTGTGAAGGACCTTGGGTTATAGGTCACTCGACTCTAGTCCTCCAGAAGTGGTTTTTGAAGCTATATTTGAATGACTCATTTTTTGTGCAAGCTCTAGTGTGGGTTAGACTTCCTGAGCTACCTTTGGAGTTTTGGAATGAGGATGTGTTTGTGGGAGTGGAAAACTCATTTGGTGAGCTTCTTTCCATAGATCTTATAACTGCATCCAAAAGAAGACTCATGTATGCTCATATTTGCATTAGAGTTCAAGAGGGGGATGATATGTTGGAGGTTGTGTGCTTCCATTCTAAACTTAGATTGCATGTCCAAAAGCTAGACTATGAAAGTGTACCTTTCACATGCTCTCATTGTTTGAAATCAGGTCACAAGTCTAATCAATGCCCTAAGGAAAAAGAAAAAAATAATAGGAAAAAATAAACTTCTATATTAGGAAAAAAGAAAAAGATTTGGAAAAAGAAGGACATCAAGGATTGTCTTGTACATCAAGAAGTGATAATGGAAATCCTTGTAAAAGAAGTGAAAGAACTAGATCAGAATGGATCTAAGGTTGGTAAGGAGAATTATTCTTAGACCAAAGAGGTGGGTATCCTATCAAAGGAAGTGTTGGTCTCAGACCTGGCTATTCCCCAGGACAATGAGGTGGTTAGTGAGGGAGATAAAGGGCTTAACAAGAAGATTTTTATATCATCATCTCAAGAGGAAAGGGTTTAGTGTGTGATTCCTATGCAAGAAATCAATATGATTTCTTCCCCAATGGAGAGGAGGGAGGAGCAAAGATTGAATGATGAAGTGGAGGTTGTGAGGGAAACTCAAGAGCATACCATGGAGGTTCCCTCATCTCCATTGAAGGATCATTTGGCTTCTTCTAATTTGGAAGAGAGGTTTATGGATAAGGTTATATTTTCCTCCCCTCAAAAGATTTCAAGAATAATAGAATGGCTTGATGATAATAAGGGGAGTGAGATAAAGGCCAAAAAGAAGAATAGTAGGATTCCTTCCTTTGTGTCACTAGCAATGGCTAGAAGCCATGTAAGAGAGGATGTGGGAATTAAACCAAAGTCTGTAGGTAGAAATACTTCAAGCCAAGTCATGCAAGAGGAGACTAAAAGGAATTTGGTGGATGGGAGCCAAAGAACCATATTGGAGTGCTCTGGAAAAAGGAAATGAGGATAATATCTTGGAATATAAGGGGGCTAAATGGGGTCCATGAATAGGAGGTAGTTAGGAACATGATTAGAGATCAAAGACTTGATTTTGTTTTGATCCAAGAAACAAAAATGAAGAAGGATCTTGTAGGTAAGATTTCCTTTTAGTAACACCATGGCTGGTGAAGCCACTAATTCTGAGGGTGTGTCAGGAGGACTGATCACTCTATACAACAATAAACTTTTTAAAGTCACTTCTATGTATAATTATGTTAATACTATGTTATGTAAAGTGTTCTATATGAATAGCAATGATTCATGATTCCTTTTGAATGTGTGTGCCCCTAATTCTAAGAGGGAAAGGAATGGTTATTAGACTAAGCTTTTCTTTATTATTCAGAATAGTAATCTTAATAAAGGTATTATAATGGGAGATTTGAATACTCCCCTTACTAATGAGGAAAAATTATGGGGTTTGGCCCCAAATTTGGGTAGTAAGTTGGATCTTTCAAACTTCATGAACCACTTGGCTCTCCTGGATGTTGATCTTTCGGGTGGAGTTTTCACTTGGTCCAATAGGTGAATTGGAAGTGAGTGAATCCAAGTTTTCTTGGATAGAGATCTCATCTCTTCAGATTGGTTGAACTCTTTCTCTTGTAAGCTTTCCCTTTTGCCTAGAGTTGGGTTTGATCATTCCCCCATTTCTCTTTCGATTTCTTCTCTTGACGCCAAGAGGATGTATCCTTTTTGATTTGAGAAGATGTGAATATCTCATCTAGACCTTTTGGACAAGATTTCCTCTTGGTAGAATATTGAGGTGGAAGGGACTACTATGTTTAGGGTTGTCAAGAAACTAAGTAATGTTAAACCTAATATTAAAGTCTGGAACAAGATGGATTTTGGTCATATATTTCAAGAAAAAGAGGAGATGTCAAACAAGCTTAGTACTATTCAGGATATTATTTAGTAGGAAGGATATAATGATCAAAATAGGAATATTGAGATGTTAATTCTTATGAGCCTGCATAACATAATAAGTAGAGAAGAGAGTTTCTAGAAATAAAGATCCAGAATTAACTAGCTTAAAGAGGGAAATCATAAGACATAATTTTTTGACCTTTCTACTCTTAAGCATAGAGCTAATAATAGGATCACAAGAATTAAGAAGGGCTACTTTCTTTTGACTCGAGATAATGATATTTTTGCTGAAGCGGTTTCTTTTTTCTCTTCACTTCTTTCTTGGGATCCCATGTTATTTGTGGTGGATTAGAATGAAATTGTTTCATCTCTCCCCCAGTTAACTCAACCACACCACAATAGAATGTTGAGGGTGATTCCTAAAGCCCAAAAAGTTAAACAAGCTTTGTTCTCACTTCCAGTAGATAAAGCACCTAGGCCGAATGGTTTTCCTACATTATTATTTTAGGTATATTGGGAGGTGGTTCTAGAGGATGTTGTCAAGGTAGTGCCAAAAATTTTTGGGGCCAGGAATGTTCTTAAAGAACTCAGCTCTACATTTTTGGTCCTCATTCCCAAAGTTTCATGGGTAGATTCAATGGATTAATTTAGTCCCATAAGTCTTTGTAATTCATTCTACAAGATCATTTCAAAGGTTTTAATGACCAGAATTCTTAATGTTCTTCCTTTGATCATATCTCAACAAAAAACAAGTTTTGTCCCTAGAAGACAGATCTTGGATTCTATCATGATGGTTCATGAAGTCATTCATTCATTGGAAGTGAAAAAATGGGAAGGACTACTTCACAAGTTGGATCTCTCCAAAGCCTATGACCAAGTGGATTGGACTTTCCTTAGTTTTGTTATCTAGGCTTTTTGGCTTTGATCATGAGGTGCATAAACTCATTTCCCAACTTATTTCTACTTCTTCACTTGCCATAATGATTATTGGAGCTCAATCTGATTTCTTCAAACCTTCGAGAGGCTTAAGGCAGGAGAATCCCTTGTCTTCTATCCTATTCATTATCATGGTTGAGTGCATTGGTAGGTTGATTCAAAGAAAAAGATAGGAAGGGATAATAAGAGGAATCAAGCCTTCTTTAGGGAATGTTTCTTTTATCCATCAACAATTTGTGGATGATACTATCATGGGAGGGGAATTTTTGGTACATGAGGCTAAAGAGATGAAGAGATTACTCTATGTGTATATCAGGGGATTAGGACAACTCATTAATTGGACAAAAAGCTTAGTTTTTTTTATTAATACTCCTATTGAAAGACAAAGGAAGATTATTGGGATTCTTGAGTGTGAGGTTGGTAACCTTCCAACAAGCTATCTTGGTCTCCCATTGGGAACTAAGTTGCCAGATTCCTTTTGGAATGGGATTCTTGATAGGTTTAGTAAGAAATTGGTAGGTTGGAAAGGAACCACTCTATGCCAAGCTGAAAAATGTCTTTCGGTGAAATCCATTCTTCAAAATCTTCCAATGTATGCCCTAAGTCTCTTTGGAATACCAGCCAAATATGTTTATAAAATGGAAAAGATCCACAAATATTTTCTATGGTCTGGTCTTGAGGAACACAAAAGATACCCTCTTGTGGCTTGGGATAATGTTTGCCTCCCCAAGAGTCATGGAGGGGTTGGAATCAGGAAATGAAGACATCTAAATAAGGCTCTTCTTGCTAAGCAGGTTTGGCATATCTTCAATAGCTCGAGGGAATGGAGAGATGTTTTAGTGGAGAAGTATATTAGAAGGCATTCTCTAAGGTTTCTGCTCAATGATCCTGACATCCTGAATGGTTTGGTCATTTGGAATGGTATTCTTCAAGCAAGAGATCTAGCTAATTCTAAGTCCAAGTGGAAATTGGGAAATGGGGAAGACATCCTCTACTAGCATGATAACAAGATATTTCAAGGTCCTCTCATAAAAAATCCTATTTATGACAATTGGGCAAATATTTGTATTAGGCAATTTGGATTGAAAGTTAGAGACTACAGAATAGACCAGGGATGGAGAGACCTATCTATCATATCAAATGATCTTAAGCCAATAATGGTGATACTGAATATAATGATCGTGAACAATAAGAGGGATGAATTAATATGGGACGATAATCATAATGGTTGGTACTCAGTGGCATCAGGGTAAAATTACCTTTGGAACTTGGAAGAGAAACCTCCTTGGGCTAAGGCCTAGATGCCTGGCCTTACCACTAAGATTAATATGTTCTTTTGGCTGATGTTACAAGATAAAATTCTCACTTTGGATAATTTGGCAAAGACAGGTTAGAATATCCCAAATAGATGTATTCTTTGCAAGCATCAATTGGAGTTGGTTAATCATATTTTTATTCATTGTCCATATTCCATGGAGGTTTAGGATTTTCTTATTAAGAAATATGGGGTTAGTTGGTGCAAGCTAGATAATGTTTTGGAATTATTTTGTCAATGGGATAGTATGTATAAAGGCACTAATTTGCATGCTATTAGCTCCTAGACTCTGCCTCACTTCTGTTGGGGAGTTTGGAAGGAGAGAAATAATCAAATTTTTAGAGACATGAGGGAATTGCTTATGTGCTTGTGGATAAAATTAATAGAAATATGAAGGAAAACTCCTAGATAAGAAAGGGGCGAGATATTAAAGATGGAGGCAGAAATAAGGAAAAGGAAAAGGACAAGAGAACCAAAAGATGGGAGGTGAAATGGTTACTTCCACTTGAGGGTTGGCATAAAGCCAACTTTGATGGAGTGGCTAAAGGGAATCCTAGTCCTTTGGGCTGTGGAGGCATAATTAGAAACTATCATGGTGGAGGAGATGTTGCTGTCTCCTACCCCTTGGGAATCTAGTCAAATCATTATGTTGAAGCCAGTGCTACTCTCCACACTGTTAAATTAGCCTTGGATGTGGGTGTTAAAAATTTATGGCTAGAGGGGGACTCAAATAATATTATCAAAGGCATTCTCCACCTTGCCTGGACAACTACAAATATAATTGTAGAAATTCATACAACACTTGGAAAATGTGAATGCATTCTTGTGAGTCATGAGTATAGAGAGGCTAACTCAGTGGTTGATTGGTTTGCCAACGAAGTAGTAAAGAAAGAGATGGTGATGATATGGAATATCGACAAGAATATTTTGCCAAGTGTAAAAAGCCTAATCGATTAAGAGAGGAGCCATGGGTACCAGTAAAATCCTAAGTTAATTGTGGAAATTAATGTAAGTATGGGTGCTATCCAAAGAAATTATGGTAAATATGGAAGGAACATGTGGATGACATCTTCTATGTCAAGGCAACATGCTTTATGGGTTGTCTTCTTCCTTTACCATTTTTATGGAATTGACAGACAAAGTGGTATCAAATAGAGTATACAATGGATTGAGGAAGGGAAATAGAGGACAATGTTGATGAGAATTGATAATATTCAGGTTATAGAGATGGTGGGGGAATGAAGTAGGAAAGAGCTAGTTGGTGAAGGGGACATATGGAAACAAAGAACTAAAGTTTGGGAGAATCTTGAAAAGGGTGGAATAGCAAACTATATCACCAAGTTTCATGGATATGACCCAACAATTACCAATCTTATGGTAATTTTTTGTAAGGATGATAGGGTCAAAGTGGATAGGGTGTCATATCAAGTTATTGTGGAGGTCATCACCCAGATCATCAAGATTACAGATAAGGGTTTAAAGTTCTATAAAGACAAAAAGATGTCTGTGAATGTGGTTAATGATTTTGCCAAGAATACGGAAGAAAAAAAGGAACTAGTGAAATGTGAGACCTACTATGAGATGGACTTGATTAAGAAGCACTGGAGATATGTGCTAAGGGCCATTATTGAGTATATATCTCTGGACACTAGATTTGATAGGGTTAGGAGCGATCATTTTGTTTTGCTTCATCATTTTTTATATGGGGTTAAGGTTTCCTTTCCTTTTTTATTTATATTCTTCCATGAACAAGAGCACTACTAGGAACAAGAAAAAACCAACTTCTAACCTAGCCTTGCATGAGGGTTTAATACTCTTGATCTATGAGCATTTTAAGGCTCAATCTAGGAGTAAATCACTGTCTCATGCTGTGGTTTTTTTAGACGAGATGGGTAGCTCTAACTTCTCCTTAGATATAGAAGATGTTTAGAGTATAAGCTTAGAGGAGGAGGAAGATTATCTCTCATCTGGAAAGAAGGCAATGCAAAAAGGAAAGGAAATGTGTTCTTCATCTAAAGTTCATTGTAGGAAAAGCCCTAAGGGCCATGGGCCCAAAACTATTGGTCAAGGGGAAGAAGAGTATAATGAAGAAGGAGATGATATGGATACAGATGAGGAGAATAAGGGTGAGAAAGATGTAGAAAGAGAGGAGCTGGTTGAAAACCCCAGAAAGAAGTAGAGGAGGATAAAGCCTTGGAGGGGAAGACAGATTCTAGTCCAAAGATTTCTATGTTTCCACCGTCTCCAAACTCAGAGGAGCATGAAAAGGAGAAAATATAGGAAGGAAGTGGTGAAGTGGTTGTTAAAGATAGGCATATAGCCTGGAAAAATTTCAATGTTAGAACCTTAAAGATGGGGATTGTGAGAGAAGACATGAAACCTCAAATCCTTGCAGAATAGGAGGGAAAGCTCCAAATGGGGGAACTAATTGTTGTAGCACTAGTGGCTATCACAAAAAATGTGGGGGAAGTGGGAATAAACTTGCTTAACAATGCAAGAAATAGGATGATAGATAATTTCAGATCAATTAAATGGTTGTTTCATGAATTGGAAGAGGTTAAAGAAAGAATGGGATAGTTGGAAAGCCTGGGGAAGAAGTTTGAGAAAGGGAATTTGATAGATCAGGTGGATGGTATCACGTTGGTGGAAAAAAAGATGCAAAATTTGGAAAATTACAACCACAACATGGCTAACCAAATGATCCCTATTCTGAACTCTCTCAATGAAAACATTATTACTTTTGCTAGAAAGCTAAAACCTAGGGGTTTTCTAGAGGACAATGAGAATAAGGAAAAATTTAAAGACATGATGGATGAGGAAACCATAACGGACATAACCCATAGCCAGCTAGATTGGACTTGCTTGAAGAACTAGGAGAAAATGGCTAAGGAGTTTCAGAAAGCCTATGAAGTACTGGAAACTATACGTAGGACCTTGAAAGGAAGATTGAGGAGTAAGTAAAGGATTATCAATTTTCATCTTTTGGTTTTTTAGTTTTTTGTATGTTTTTTGTTGGGTTGGCTTTTTGCCTATCTTTTGATCCAACCTTTCTATTGGGCGTAGTTTTGTTTCTAGGCTTGAGTGGTTCTATTTATAGCCCTCTGATATGTAATAACTTTTTGGTTTTAGGATCCTTATAAAACCTAATTTTCTAATTAAAAACATGAGCCTAAATGGAAAATTATTTGATAGCAAAATCTGTAGAACCTTGAGACCTAGTCCTCTATTCTAGAAGATAAAATATGGCTCCACACCAGACAAAGAATACATAATAGGAAAAATAATGACATGAAACATTACATGACAAAAGTTCAAGATTGTAAAATTACTTACACAATAGTGGACACCAAGTTGTACAAGAGGCATACTATAAGGCTAATTGAAGCAATCCAAAGATTCATACTCGAGATTGTCATCACATATTCTCTCTCTTAGGTTACTATAGTCTAGTAACTCTAGAACCTAACCCATAAGTGAGACTCATGTGGAATTGAATATTTCTTTCATGATGATAAGGAAATTTGATTATGCCAATTTTAATAAGTATCTTCTCCCAGTCCCATCCTTAGCCTACAATAACACTTAGGACATGGGTGAGGAACAAGAATTATTAAATATTCAATTTGTACTCCTTCCAATTCATTTATTAAGCTATCAATTTATTTTAAAACATGACAATGACTTACTTAGGTTTCACCACTTTGGGCCATCACTTCCATTGCAAGTCACTCTTTCAAGCATGCTCCTAGAAATCCATCCATTATGTTGCAAGTAGAAAACCAAAAGAGAATAATTGAAAATCAAATAGAATTGAATAAAATCCACGATACTGCAAAAATATAGAGTTAGAGAAAACAAACTCAACATCATCAAGGGTATCCAAAAATGTCATC
Organism: Cupressus sempervirens; assembly: GCA_028749045.1. Lineage (NCBI taxonomy): Eukaryota > Viridiplantae > Streptophyta > Pinopsida > Cupressales > Cupressaceae > Cupressus > Cupressus sempervirens. The sequence goes on from CM053791.1 coordinate 422,496,379, forward strand.
ATAATGAAAGAGGGATTCCAAGAAAAAGGTATATACACATCACTAATTCCAAAAATAAGATACAAGGAAACATAACTATTAGAAATAATAAAATCAAAATGAAATAAAAATAAAGAATTATAATTTAATCCAAGAGAGTTTGTGATGAACATAATTACCATACTTTATAAGAGGTTTCCAAGATCAACACAAAGAAGGAGACAAGGATTTTGAAAGGGGAAAGCAAAGTAAACCCCTTTTGAATTATATGAATGAGGCAAATGCCTAAGAATGAAGAAAGAGAGAGAAGGAGACAATGTGGAGCCATAGGGCTCATTACATGAACTACGTCATGATTGTGTGTTGTAGAGAATGAGAGAGAAGCGTCTCTTATAAAGAGATGAGAAGAGGAGTTATTTGTAACTCCCATGTGAATGATTGCCACATTCATAAGTGTGTGCATAAAAAGTTTCATAATCCTCTTAAGGAGGAATAAACTATTTTCCTTAGTAAAGGAATTACAAAAAATGACTTGTCCTCACATGTGGACAAGAGGACAAGAAACATAAGGGATACCTTGGTTTATCCCATTTAATAAATACAACCAAGGAAAGATTACCAATTCTAACACCCCCCTTTAATCTTTACTTGGGGAAATTACATCAAAGGGTATTAAACCCAATTTTTTACAATGAAATTTTAAATAGCAGCAACTTGATCTTTGAGAATGTCTTCAATTATGCAAAAGGTCTCTTGTGAGTGTATGTAGATCTTTGTAGAGCCAAGAGAGAAGTGGATAGGTCATTTGAATGTACACCAAATAATATTGTCTTGTATGTGCTTGGATGGATTACCTGAAAAAAAAATAGACACAAGAAACAAGACAACTATCCACAAGGAGTATTTCATTTTATATTCAAATTAGAAATCCTTTTGAATAAGGATAAGAAAATTCTCATAGAGAAATAGAGAGGAAGATACAACATGTTACCGCAAAGCAATGAAGTTAACCTGAAATTATATGCTCAAAATATTATCAACAAGGAAAAAGTAAAGCTTGATCAATGTTCTCATGAAAAGTATATTATAATAATGTACTAATGACCACAGAAAAGGCCAACTAATGATACTTGCATCAACATTGCATTAATCATGTGGATATAGATAGTCCACTTAGTGAATCATCCCACTGCAAGTTAATGGGGGCGTCCCTCCATAACATGCATGACTCATGATCTAAGCAATAAAGTATGCAGATCATTATCACATTAATATATGAAAATAAGTAAAAGGAGACACATGCTGATCAAATTAGTATTATCATGATTTAGGATACTCAAAGGAATGGATTATGAGGATTTAACAACATATTGCCTTCAAATTGGATCAAATCATCTGACTTTGGAGGGAAAACTCCAATAATAACATCCTCTTTATTGAGGAACAAAATGGAACAACATGGAGGGAAACTCTAGAAATATCAACCTTTCAAAGTAGAGCATATAGAATCAAATGGAGGGAAACTCCATATAAATATCAATCTTTCAAAGTGGAAACAATAGAACCAAATGGAGGGAAACTCCATAAAGATATTATCCTTTCAAAGTGGAACAAATATAACCAAATGGAGGGAAACTCCATATAAATATTATCCTTTCAAAGTAGAACAAATAGAACCAAATGGAGGGAAACTCCATATAAAATGAGTGCACACCAATATAGGATGGAGGGATACTCCATGGGCTAGATCAGGAAACTATGTATTAGTTATAGTGAGGGGACCTACGTAGTTAACCTTGAAAAATTGGCTCCCTGTGCAACTCAAAAAAAATTTCATATAAATCAATGGTATAAAACCATAAAGTGCCAACATGGGCATAGAATGATGCTATAAAAGCATAAAAGTGCAACTGTGTGCACATCAAAATATCACAATAAAGTCGAAGGAAAATGTGTAAGATAACTCATAATCCAAACAAAATTGAGGTAAATGAAGAGATCCAAGGAAAATTAATGAGAAATAAATAGTATATGGATATCAGGTAGGAAACTCCATTGAGGGTAAACACGAGTACTTAATTTATTTTAAGTATTAATCAAGAATACACCCATATAATTGAGTAAGCATCACAATCAACATAGCTTGTATATTTATTTAGGCATATATGTGGGCCCCCATATACACTTGAATAAAGATACCTAAAATAATATGGTATAATAACAATCATTAAGATGAAAGAAAAAAGTTATATCTAACTCATGGAAAAGTCAAGATCACCCCCTTTCAAAAATGAAGTAAAACAAATAAATTACTTCTTAGGGAACAACAAATATTTAAATCAGGACTTTAAAATAAGATAATTAGTATAAGAATGAGGTGAGCTTAATCATAATGCCTTCAAAGATAATAGCAATACAAAAAAGAGGGTAAAAACTATACTTGATAGTAATGGATGTTACTCAATAACCAATAAGTAAATTCATGAAGGTAAAGGTAGAGGATGACTCATAATACTAAAATCTATTATCACAAAAGTCTTCATTTTCATTGGGTCAATTAACACAAAAAAATGACTTAAGTACAAAAATTCTAAAGAAAAGTCCTTGAGTAAATTTGATTTTTTTTTTTTTTGACAAAAGGAAACTAGAAATTATTAAAGCAAACTTGAAAAAATATTCCAAGGCTAATTTCAAGTTTAAAAGGTTTTGTAGATAAGCACATTAAAATGGAATATGACACTATTTTGAAGAATAATATATTCAATTTAAACTAAAATTGTAAGAAATTTTCTATAACTCATTTATAAATAATAAATCATTAGTGTATAATAAAAGAATAAAAAACAACCTTAGAAAAATTATATGTTTACAAGATTTGAAATAAAGTGGTAAATACTTATATGATTCCTTTGTGAATAAAGGGAAGAAGTAAAGTTAATAAAAATAAATAAACATAACACATTATACAAACCTTTCTCTAAAACCAAATAGAACTCTCAAAGTTTGTTTTAAAAAAAACACATGCCTTTTAAAAAGAAAATAAATAATGGTTGAAAGAACCATTAAATATATGTATTGTTATTCAGATATTTTAAAATGGAAAATAGGTATGAAGATTGTTTGAATTCAATTTATATTAAAAGGATGTGGAAAAAAAAATGAAATCTAATGGTGGTAAAATATTATTAGGACTTCACCAGCATTATAAAATGGCAGAAATAAATTACTACTCCTCCACTTGTATTAGATTTCAATATTATAACTAATAGGCTAATAATTTAAACAAACTGGCTAACCTTATTCAGTCATGTAAATTACTCAAACGGAAATAATATATAAAATGAATGACTTGTTTTTACAATGGAATGATGTAGGTGAAAAAACAATGTACTTATAAAGATATGCCAAGGCAAATAAGATAAAATATAGAGGGAATAAAATATAAATTATAAAGTAGTGCAGCCATATGGATAAATTATTCAATAAGAAATGTTAATGGTGGTTAGAGATAAAATACTGAATAAGAAATGTTAATGGATTAGGAAGAACAATTTGAGTGAAAAAGTATGAAAACTGTAAATAGAAAATGATTAAAAAGAGAAGCTAAAAAACTAATGATAGAGATAAGAAGTTGAAAGAATGATAGGTGTGAAAAGAAAATAGTTTGATGATACAAGAAGAAATAGAAGGAAATAAGTTATACAATAATGGACATGTAACAAGAAGGAACCACTCATTTTTTCAACCAAATAACTTAATAGTGACTCCATTAGTTCAATAATATTCAAATCTCTTCTCAATTATAAGTAAAATTTTCTGAATTTCTCATAGATATTGTAATGTAATGATTTAGTGGTAGATAGTAATAATGATTACTGCCTAAAATGTATGCAAAAAAATGATACACATTTGTGATGAAGAGGGGTTGAGGTTGAAATAAGAAGGCTTGACATAAGTGAATCCCACTACAAACAAAACTATTATTTGAAATTAAAAACTAGAGTTTTAGAAGCAAAGAGCACTAAGTAGCATCGAAGCACTAATTTACTAATGAAGACCAAGAAATTTTAAAAAAATGTCCATCACAGTGAACACAAAGGAAAGACTGATTCTCCAAGAAACTATGAAGACTTGCAATGGAGGGGGCATACAAACTGATGGAGGTGCCCGAAAAGTAGTGTGGATCAATAAAAAATGAAGTAATAAAGGTGAGGTGGGTAGATGGCATTGTAGGAGAAAGAAACTCAGGTTAGAGAGAGCAGCCATAAGGGAGGTCATAGGCAGCAATTCGGGAATGTGACTGCTCAATTTGTTTTCATGCAGCTGAAGCTCTCGAAGATCATAAAGGATTAAATAGAGAATAGGAGAAGCAATAGCCACATGAAAGAAGCAAGCTACAAGGAGCAGCAAGCATGCAGAGCATGACTCGTACAAGGAAGAAAGGATTTAAGAAAGGAAGAGGCAAAGCACAATAGGGGAGCAAGGAGAAGGCACAAAAAAATTGCAACAACAACATGATAAGGGAGAGAAATCACACTAGTTGAAGGAAGGGCATGATAGGTTAAATATCACAGCTCATGCAAAGAATGAAATTAGCAAGCAAGCTCAAGCAATGAGCATGATGCAAAATGATACTAGCAAGCAAGGACACAACTTGATATCATGACTCATGCAATTGAATAGGCTTAGTAAAACAAATGCCAAACAAGAAGGAAAAAAGAGACCAGGAACCAAGATTAAATAAATATGAGGAAGAGAAAGAAAAAAAAAGGGATATAGGACGAAATGTCTAAAAAAAATTAGATTTTCAAAGGAAATGTCTAAAAAAGAGATCAAATTTGAAAGGAAAGTTCTAAAATAAGATGATATTAAAACTTTTCAAAATTTCAAAAAAAAGAGAGAATAAATTTTTTTGAAAAATATGAATAGGTTTTATTAATTGAAGTTAATAAGAATAGAATCATAAATAAGATTTTTTTTAAGTGTTCCTTAAAATAACATATTACGAAAATAATAATTTTTTATTTTTGCGATTTTAAAGTTTAATAAAAAATAATAATAATATTTAATTAAAAAATTGCACACTATATAATTAAAAAAATATATTAAAATAAAAATAAAATAAATGCTACTTGTTTTGGTGGCATGTCTTTCAAAACAAGAGTGGAAAAAACTTATATTTTTTAATAGAGATACCTAGGTAGAAATTATTTAATAAGGTATGCTCCAATGAAAGATAACTTTATCACATAAAATTCAAAACAAGGATTAGTTACTCTGATACCATGTTAGAAATAATAAAATAAAAATGAACTAAAAATCAAGAATTATAATTTAATCCAAGAGAGTTTGTGATGAACATAATTACTATACTTTATAAGAGCTTTCCAAGATCAACATAAAGAAGGAGACAAGGATTTTGAAATAGGAAAGCAAAGAAAACCCCTTGTGAATTATATGAATGAGGCAAATGCTTAAGAATGAAGAAAGAGAGAGAATGAGACAATGTGGAGCCATAGGGCTCATTACATGAACTACATCATAATTGTGTGTTGTAGAGAATGAGAGAGAAGCATCTCTTATACAGAGATGAGAAGAGGGGTTATTTGTAACTCCCATGTGAATGATTGCCACATTCATAAGTGTGTGCATAACAAGTGTCATAATCCTCTTAAGGAGGAATAAACTATTTTCCTTAATAAATGAATTACAAAAAAGACTTGTCCTCACATGTGGACTAGAGGACAAACAACATAAGGGATACCATCCCATTTAATAAATACAACTAAGGAAAGATTACCAATTCTAACAATAACTAAGGCCCTCATATAACCTCTATTATTCAACTAAGCCAAAACATTCATATTAATAAAACTCCAACAGAAAACATCAAATTAATATTTTCAAAATTAAAATCGAATAAAATAGAATATCCAAGTAAAATCATGGTTGTCATGTGACCTCAATTAGACAATTACGGTAGACCAAAATATAAGAATAATATCATGTATTTCATGAAGAAATAGTATGTTATGCAAGATAAAAACAACATAATGAATCTAGTCTCCAATATACTCAAGAAATACTCAATCATGGATAGCTTACATATATAACATAATAAGATAGATATAGATAGATACTAGAATATTCATTTCATGATAGAAATCTAGAATACTCAATGAATTGTAGATAAAACTAAAGTAGATAGTCAATCATGGATACCTTACATATATAACATGCTAAGATAGATACTAGAATGTTCATTTCGTGATAGAAATCTTGAATACTCAAATGTTGTAATTTTCTATATTAGATAGAATTATTTACAACCAGCTTCAATACTACTACATAATTTTAAATAAATCAAACTTCCATATTTAACTTTTAACTTTAACACCTATGCAAAATAAATTAGTAATATCATATGTCTTAGATGACGTAAATAATACCAAATATTTAGTAATTTTAGCTACTACCAATAAAATGTAAAACATCTTTATTTTCTGAAATCAATTTTCATTTTAATATTATTCAATTCTTATTTTCTTATTACAGTAACTAGTGTATGAAACTACCAAGCACTATCAGATATAAAGTAATTCTATATCATCGAATAAGGGACAGCATGAATGGCTTCAAATAATTGTTTTGGCGGAAAATAAAATGTATTGTTTCAACAATATTTTAAAGTGAAAACAGGACCGACTTCGAAAAGAGTTGATGTTTCCCAAAGATTCATTATTATTGAAGTTAAACTAATAAATCATGGATCTACAATGTAGGCATCACAACAATATATGCAGATTTCTTTCTAACAGTTTAAAATTTGAAGTGGCTTTGTATATTTCAAACTAGTATGGAACATGCTTTTGACTCCACACTACCAAGAAATAGTGATCGGATCTGACGACAATAAACTGTGGTTTAAAATGCAACCACAACACCATAACTGTGGTGCCTCAACTTGGAATTAGATTGTAGTTTCATTAATCTAATGGAGCTAATTTAAGAGACAATGCTAGATAGAAAAATAGAGGGAAGGCTTGATAGCATATAAATACATTGATGAATTACCAAATCTAACATTAAGCAAAGTATGAATGTCATGTTACATTCCAAGAAGACACAAAACAGAAAAGAAGAAGAAAGAAATAGCGTACTCCTCAATAGAATAAAATGCTAACATGCGACAAAGCTATCAGCAAGGAAGAGAAAAGCAAAAATAAAGCCAGACAATGATAATTTAGAAAGATCAGCTAAGTACTTATTTTCACTCTAGCGGTGCTGATTTCAAAATTTTGTTCTATGATTTGTCACAACTATTATATTAAATTCTTATTTTTTTTCATATTGATTAATCGTAACTTTTGCAATAGAATTTATGCTTCAGTGTTTGGCAACTAGTCGATAACAAGAGCTCTATTTGAGCTCGAGTCCCTCTCTTATGTGAATAGTGGCTGGTAGGTTTGAGAAAAAAGAAATTAATAGAAATATTGATTGATGGTAGCTAAAATAAGAATTTGATAGTTTAAATCCAAGTAAATAGATTTGATTTGATTAATAGAGAAGAGAGGGAAGGTGGAGAAGATAGGACCTTTCTTGATTTGCAATTCAAACAATTTATATGATTTTAACTTTTTGTCAAAATGGAGCTCAAAAGTAAGCTTTCTACTTTTCATAATAGACAACTATTCAATTTGAGAAATATAATGAATTGACAGAACTATAATGAAATGGTAAAAGTGTATCATACACTGAAATAAATTTCATCATAACCTCAAAATTAGAAATTTTAATCTTCACCATAATGAAACAAGCTGAAAAAGATGATACACCTAAAATAGTTGTCAATTCTCCATCGACTACTGTTATGGGTTATAAAAATGGTTCTTACATAATCCATAATTTAAAATTATATATCTTTTAACAACCTATAAATAATTTAATCTATGATGGATACAATTATATTTCATTTCTTCATGTATAAGAAACAAATAAAAATGCATCCCTGAAGAATAAGTTTTTACGATGAAGCATCCATGAAGAACAATTTGTAAAGGACATCTTTGCAAAATGTATTGCTCAAGAAGAGGATCCCCAATTAAAAAAATTGGCGTTCCCCAATAGAGTGGTCCCATTTATGTATAAAGCTTCCTTCTCTAAGAACCCTAGTATTGTTGTAGTATTGTTTTGTGTCACTTGAACTAATATAATTAGATGGTCTATTTAAACATGTTAGGATCTTGTTTTAAAATTGCCAAAGCTCTGGTTATGTAATTACTTCTTTCCATCAATTATATAATTAATAACAATTTTGATGTTCGTACTTGATGAATCCTCCATTGCTGGCATGTAGTACTAGCACTCTAAACAATGTTATTAAGTATCCAAAATTCTTTCAAACCCTACGTCAAGCTATAGTAGAATTCATGAACGATTTGGTCTATTGATCTAACACTCAAAGGACTTAAAATGCAATCACTAATACAAAAATCTTATAATACTATTTCAAAACACTTCTAATCTCTAATGATGGCAAAATAATCCCTAAATTTTTATTTGCTTAGAAATTGTACAAGAATAATGAAAATAAGATCACCCTATTTGGGAAACAAGACAATTATACTAGAGTAGGCTCACTTCTATCCATATTTTTTGTAGACCATTTTTCCAAGAAGGAAAAGCTTCCAATCTCTCAAATTCCAATCGATAAACTCACTTCCCATAGAAGCCTCCCCAATCCACATTGTCTATGGAGGCAAAATTTGTGGAGTATTTGAAAATCCAATTCTCAAATTAATTTCATCTCCAAAAGAATGAATGTAATATGGTGAAAATGTTATAGAGTAGAACTCTACATTGGTCATTCCGAGCCCAGCTACACCATATCTAGTTTAGGCACCAAGACCATCTTCTTGCTAAGCATCCTACAATTAAATTCTAGTAGGGCCCTTCTAAAATAGTGTTTCCCCTATTATTATATTCTTTATAAGCCCTACTATTCTATGGCTTAATAGTTCTAAAAAGATCGATAAAGCCCTACTATTATATGGTAGAACTAAGAAAGGGCTTTGTAATTTGTGTAGCAGCATTGTGATTGAACCATTTCTTCAGACTGAATACAAAGAGATAGGGAAAAATTATATGGTCATGATTTAGGTTAAAAGCATGGAAAAAAAACCCTGAACAACAAATATTTGAAAAGTACTTACAAGTCATCATTTTGGTTAGCTTTTTATATTTAGAAAACAATTGAGAGGGCATTGAATGATTTTCACCTATGTTATGATTTTTTATTCAAATAGGTAAGATGTAAATCATTTTAATTGAGAAAGGAGCGAGTCCAAAAAACCAGCTTTTAACTCTATATTTTTTATGGAAGTATATGACATCTCTAATTTCAATTGGAAGAATTAGTGAGTTATCAAAAGTATAAAGAATAATGTTTAAGAAAGAAAGAGGTTTGAAGGATCACCAATGGAAACTTTGATCTTTTACCAGTTTTCTACTTTTATTAAAATAAAATCTTCAATAGTTTATATCAAAATCTAAGTCTAATTCTCCCTGTGTTCTTTGAAAATATTTACAAAGAAAATGGCACAATGTTTGGCTTGCAGTAGTCTTTATACAGGATAAGCTTCCCTCTTCTTCAACATAGAATTGAGGAAAAATTAGCACTCAAAAATTGCAATACAGTGTCATTAGCAATGAATGATTCTTATTTATTTAAAGAAAATAATGAACATAGATTGAAAGGAATGAGATGTGGAGAAAAAAATTGTTTTGTATTTTAACTTACACAAAGATCTCAATTTTCAAAGAGAAGCACAGTAAAGACTCACACAGATACAACCAAGTATAATTAAAAGGCACTCCTCACAATTATAAGAAGCATGCACATGAATTTGTACACCAAACTCTTCATTTACTTTGATAGAAACACGTACAATGCAATCTTTTGAAGCAAAATATCTTCTTCTATGCATAGCCAACATGTTAATAATATTTTGAAACAAGTTATCTTCTTTGGTGCATGGCCAACAAATTGATCAGCTAATAAATGTTAGTTGCATGCTTTTCATTTTTTGTAAATTCATATGAGTAAAAAGAAAAGACTACCAGAAAATTAGCATCTAACAATAGAAAAAGTACAATTTAATTTTAACTTATATGTAAAAATACAACATTTTAGAACAACTATAGATATTGGTAAAGTTTTTTTAATTTAGGGTACTGTTCAAGAATTGAACTAATAGTAAAGAAGCTAGTGAAAACTATAGTCTCTTCCTTAATGACAACTATTATATTAAATTCTTATTTTTTTCCATATTCATTAATAGTAACTTTTGCAATGGAATTCATGCTTCGTTGTTTTGCAAATAGTGGATAATAATGAATCTTATGATGTCTCACTTTTTAGATGTTCCCATTATATATACCATACATACAATTCTAAATTGTAAGGGTGAATCATGTATATACAGTAGGCTAGAAGTATAACTAGTATCTAGATCAATCTTCGATATGCACATTTTCTCTTAAAGAACAAAGATTTGCTTCAAGAAACACATTATTAATGTAATTTATTGAGTATTGGTTGGCCACTTAAAATGATTTGAGTCCATGAATTATTTTCACAAAATTTGCATTGCATCTTGTCAAAGTTTGAACATGACAATAAATGCATCAAGTGCCCTAAGTACATAACAAGTTAAACAAGAAGACAATAAGGGATGATGGAAATCTATACAACCAATTATAATTATGGTAGAAAAATGACACACTTTAAGATACTCCACCAAGAGGGGTATTATAAGGGATACTAAAACCTTTCTTAAAGAAAAATTAATAGGAATGATTACAATGATAAAAAATCAAGAATACAAAATTCAATGCCATATTGACAAAAGAGGAATCATGATGGCTCTAATTTGTGTCTTGAGTTGGTGAAAATAAAACTTGGGGACATGAGAGGAGATATGTAAATGAACAAAATAATTCTCCTAATGCAATTCTCCGTACCTCAACTAGAGCCTGGATTCCCTAATGTAGAAGGCAGTGTTCCATCACTCTTTCCAATATTGATTAGCTATAAAAAGAATTAAGATGAGCATTGGTTTTGATAGATTAAGTGAACACATGATAAATAGTGATTTTCATAACTATTCTAAGATTGCACCAGAAATAATTTCAAAAATATCATAGAATAAATGGGTATCATGAGATCACAACCCATAGAAAAAAAAGATTACATACACTAAAAGTGAAAGGCACATTTTGTACTACATTTTAGTAATCAGGCATCACTAGCTTTCTTAATAGTTGTATTTTCCTTAGAGGATATCACTAGTTGAGATGTGGTGATAATAGTCATAACCAAACCAAAAACCACCCCATATCACATTGTCCTCTCCCCTAAAAACAAAAATTGGAACCCAAAATATAAGTTCATAATTAGCATTATCTTCCTTCATATCAAAAGTGTCTCACTCAGTAATTAATGTAAATATTTTATTTCTTATTAATAAATAATATTAGTGGTTTTGTATATTTCTTATGGGTAATGGTATGGTTGGGTGTTATACTTTTGACTATCGTAGAAAACTCAGTCAAGTAATACTTGTCGAAGTCCCATAGGCACTATGTGGTACTCGGTAGAACCTAGGTTGTATGTGCAATACCCCTAAAATTGGTAGATTGGTATTCTATACCAATTTTGATGCATCAATCTTATAAAATATATTTGTTGATCAAATTAAATCCTATTGTACTAGGCATTTCTGATTCTACTCATCTTTACTTGAACTAAGTGTCAAATACAAAAAAAATCACTAATTTGTATTAATCACATACTTTATTTAATTCCTAAATATTGATTTAAATTAGCTAAATTAATATCCTAATTGAACTAATTTAATTATAAGTCCTAAGTACTTTAATTAAATTAAATCTAGCCTCTTTAGCTAAAACATATAAAAAAGGAATTAAAATATATTGATTTAATTACACACACACACACAAACATCATAAGTTTTGTAACTAATTATTTATTTAATTAGAATATTCTATTAGGATGTCATGTTTGAATCAATCAATATTCTTTCGTAATTCATCTCATATGAAAAAAGAATTAAATATATTGATTAAATCAAATATGCTCATCATAATAGTTGAAAATAATTATTTAATTAATTAGAAAAATAATTATAAGCACATATTTGAATGGATCAATGTTATATCATATTTCATCTCATTCAACTCCATAAAAAATGGAGGACTCAATCTCACATCTAATTTGAACTGTACATTTGGTTTAATCTTGACCATTGATCGGGTCCAAGATTCTATAAAAGGGAACCCCGATCTCTCATTTGGGAGGATGCACATGAAGAGTATCAAATCTCTATTGGATTGATTAGTCATGTTCTTTTCATTTGAGTATCCTTTGCCTTATATACTCATCATTTAGATTAACAATGCATTCATTTAGCTTAGCTTGCTTTCCTTTGTTCATAGATTAATTTGAAATTCATGCAAATTAATCTATATCTTCACATTCAAAAAAATAAAAGACATAGATTATATTTTATTTTCATTCATAAATCCTTCCTAGTAGTTTGGTTTGGTTATTGAACTCTCAATTCTAAGAGTGAATAATAAAACCTTGTCTAGTTAGAAGGCAGTAGATCACCTTGTACAGACATACCAAATGAACAATCTCGTGTTCATTTTGGGATGTTACTGATGAATAATGATCATGTTGAACCATGTGTGGATTTGAAGGCCCACAATTAGTGCTCACATTTCTGGTGCCCACCATGGGGCAGAAAAATCAATTTTCTAGCCCCATTTTGTTCATTTTTTTGACATTTGGATTTTGTCTGTACAATATAGTGAATCATCACATGATAAGATCTTTTCTCATGTGAAGAATGTGAAACTTCATACCACTCTATGTAATTTCTTGTGTGATAAATCATATTCTTGCAAAATAAAGTAATTTCTCACATGGCACGAAGTGAATCCTTTCATGGAACCCTTTAGAGTCTCGTGCAATACTTGACATTAAAATAGGGAAAATTTGTATTTTAAAGTCTTTTTTTCATGATTTCTTTGATCTAACGCCTACTTCTAAAGCATATGTTTTATGATTTCTAATTTTTGAAGCAACTTGATATTTTTTTGCATGATGATTGTTAAAGACACCTTGGAATAAACATACAAACAATACTAATGGTTTGATTGTAGGACATTTTTTCAAAGATCTTCTTGTCAAAGAAAAAATTTAGACCTACTCAAACAATGTGTCCATTTTAATGCTTTCTTATACACATAGTTTAATAGGGCTTTTGAACTTTGTAGGGCTCTAGATAAAGGAATAGGGGAGTATGCTATTTTCTACTTGGAAGTGATGCCCAAGAGTCAATAAAAAAGCTAGACACCTTTGGAAGACAATACCCGAGGGAGGCAAGAAAGGCAGTGGTTCTCCTAATAAAATCCTTTTATGAAGAGATGATGCTCTTTTCCTTTTAGGAAAATCAAAATCTTAGAAAAAGACATGTTGGGATTGATAAGATAGATTGGTTATGAATATGTTATGTGTGTTTGGGTAAGGTGATGAGGTAGAGGAGTATGCTCTTTTTCCTTTGGGAAAATTTGAAACTTCGACCCTTGAATCTAAGCTATAGTCTAAGTTAACCTTTTAGAGGGCCTGTTAGAGTGATCCAACCTCCAAGAATAACCCAAGTGAGCATGCGCCAAATGTTGATGATTCCAACTCACTTTAATAAAGAAGTTTTGTAGAGATAAAGAGTCACAAGCCATGTTAATTTCTTCTTGTTGATTCTGATATCACGAGGTTCTATCTATTGTATTGGGTGACACTACCCTTAGTCTTGCTAGTCAAGTGTTTGCACTTTCAGGTGTCGATGTGGGTTGTTGGCCTTAACCTCATTTCTGAGGCCACTAGGGATTAATATGAATGAAATCCTTGTAAAAACTTTGTAGTCATTTGCCACCCAGTTCACCTCTGAAAGGGGGTATAATATTTTTGTAAGGGGGGGAAGAATGTCTCCTATAGATCCTCACCATAGATATGTACCTAAACATTGGAAGGTGGCATACAACCTTGACCCCTACCACAAGGGTGCTCATTGAGTGTATATGTTATTGAGTCCTTCGAATACACCAAAAACATGGGCACCCTCTAGTGGGGTGACATGGTTGTGTGAGGTGAATGCATGCACATATGTTATGAGTTAATGATTTTTTTGCCTCTACCATTTCTAGTTATAGGGATAAAATTGTATCTTTTTTGAGTCTACAGAATTGTCCAAATTTTCTAAAAACAAAGGTCAAGACTCCCCTATCCCTTCGAGTTTCTTTGTCCTTGATCAGATTGTTTACTACTATTTGCATCCCTTGTTTGAAAATAAAATGTCTACTTGCAATCCAACTTGGTGTCCATATCTGAAAATAATGTCCACATTTGATTGAGAACTAAAAAACTATTAATACTCTGTTGTGAAACTGTCAAAACTTATCAGAATCTCTTTAATTATAGTCCAAACCTATCAATATTTCCTTTATTCACTTGTTTCTCTACAAAATTTTGCATGAGTAACCACTGATAAGTTTGTCCAAGTCATTTCCTCATGCAGTCCTCTGTACTTCCTTGCACTAGAGGTTGAGAATCCTTACAAGAGAATCTACCAAAATACTACCAACTGGTATAAAATTGTCAAAATATTGTTCAAAATGTTAGTATTTCACTTCCTCATGTAGTCCAACATAGAAATTTGTGCAAGAAAATGCTAAGCAAATTATTGTTCTATTTCCTAGCATGGGTCTCTATCCTTCCTCGAGTAGTTCTTCTAGAATCATAGTGCAAGCTTTGGGCATTGAACTATCAAACTATTCTATTAGAGGTGTTTCCTTTCCTAGTTCACAATAGTTTCTCCCATCAAAGTCATTTTCTCATGTGAGTCTGCAAGGAATTGTCCAAAATCATTGAGCTATTTTGAGTTCCATCATTAAAAATTGATCCAAATCTAGTCTTTGTCTAAAATCACTAAGTCATTCTTCTATTTGCAATAGTCTAAAACTTAGACATCTTACCTAGTTAATCACTTGATCTAGACACAAACTAGTCTCCTTACTTGATTTTCTTATTTTCTATATTGTGTTTGTCCCATCTTGTGTCATGATAGTAAAAACTTTTTAGCTGTTCTAGCATTTTTTTTGACTATTCATACCTAGGTATACAATATGCTTTATGGATCTTACTTACTTTGAGACAAAGTTCTAGTGTGATATTTGTTCAAACTTTTTCATAAGTCATTGTCTATGACTATTGCAACTAGGATTGGAAACATGTTTCCTCCCCATAGACCAAGATGAAGTAGAGATAGAGGTAGAAATTGCGGTGGATGTGGTTCCCAGGTATACATGTATAGTCTGAGTACAGTGAAGGGTCCTCGTGATCTATTTCACCTATTGGTCTACCTAGTACATGAAGATTCTTTTTCATAAACTTCCAAAAAGTTAGGAATCAGTTATACCAAGAACATCTAGACATTGACAAGACACCTATGTCTTTAAATAGAACAACTAAACTTTTGTTCAAAACACCTATACAACCTAAACATTTTGAAATCTTCTACACCCTTAGAATTTTAGATCAAGATCAAGAAATAGGGTAAAACAATAGGTGAAAATACCAAGAAGACTCCCAAAGAAATAAATGGATGAAGAATCCTTACACATATATGAATGATTATGGGGATACTAAAGAGATACCCATAGAATCCATAGAAAAATTTTGTAATGATAAAAGCTTTAAGAAAATGATGGAAATATTACTTCATAATGAGAAAGAGAAATATTTCCTCAAACTCCCTCAAGAAGGAGAAAAACTACCTCAACACTTCAATGTTGAAATAATTGTCACACAAGAACATGAAACAGAAACCTCCAAATTACAAAAATTACTCTGAGCCAACAAGAGAAATTGGGCCAAATGTTGATAGAAAAAGATAAACCAACTAAACAATATACATTAGACATTATTTGTCCATTTCCTTTCGACAAGGATTTGTGTATGCCTCATTTTCCTAAAGGAGCTGAGTTAACCAAATACAAACAATACTTAGGAACATCTAATCCCCATGATCACTTGAGGGAGTTTTGTGCTTTATCTATCGAATTAATGAATAATCAAACATATCTTATGTGTTTTTTCCCACAAAGTTTAGGTGGTAAGGCCATGGAATAGTTTTCGAGATTACCTATAGGAACTAAAGTATTTGATTAGATCACTAATATGTTTATTTGGTAGTATTCACACAATATAAAATATCCAATCAACTTACGAGATTTGTGTAACCTTAAACAAAAAATTTGAGGACATTTCCTAATGTTTCTCCAAAGATGGTGACAACTGTATACAAAATAGTCATGTTAAATCCTTGAATCTAAAAAACCTAATATCTTCATGGATAATCTTTTACTTGATTTTGGGTAAAAAATACAGCATCAAGGTCCACATACCTTTGAGGACGTGATTACACAAGGTATATGAATAGAAGAGTTCATGGAAAAGAAAGATGAATTAACCCTTTGAAAGGACATCAAGAAAGGGTCGACCTCTAGCAAAGATGAATCCAAGTATGTTAATAAAAAATGAGAGGTATTACATGATAGAGTGGTAGACAATATTACTCCCAAGCCTTTTAAGGTGGCTTTTAATCTCACAAATGACATCAATGCATCTAAAAAAAATTGAACAATCTACTTCAGATAATAAAACATTTGGAAACAAAGAAAAGATCTCATCATGGGTTAATCGACCCAAACATGAATATACACCTCTAGGTGAACCTCTTGACGTGTTCTACAAAACATTGCTTCAAAATCATATTACTACTCCACTTGACATTTTTCATCATTTTTGTAACAATGACCCACATGGTGCAATGAGAATGCATATTGTGACTACCATTAGAAAAAGGGTCATAAAAATAAATAAATAAATTGTATTAACCCGCCTCATAAGGTTCAAGACCTCATTGATGATGGTGAAATAGTTGTGGGTGGATATAATAAGAATTCAAATCACAAATATTTTTTGGGAACCATTTCCAGATTATGACAAGGGAGAAAGCTCTAAACAAAAAAATAATAACAAGGTAAACTATATATATGCAAATAATGATAACATAATCAACATGGTTTAACCTTTTGCATTTTGGACATTGTGGTGAACCTTTAGACTTTGAACATTGTGATGTTATCACAATTAAAGGAAAATGCAACAATACAAAACATAAGACTTCATTTGTCTTAAAACACATTTTACATCTGATCACAAATAATCATAATCTTGTGCTAATGTTGTTACATGTTGTCATGCCAAGATAGTGCTCAAAGGCCCTATGCCTTCTACTCTCGAGGATGATCAACATAATTAAAAACCTATTTCCGGTCCCTCTGGTAAAAGTACAAAAATCACAACATCCTCCATAGCTATAAACTATAGTATCCTTGAATAATTGCAATGAATGAATGCTCAAATAACAATATTTGAACTACTTAAAATCTTGCCTACTCATAGGCAGATTCTTGGCAAAGCCCTCAATAAGACAGGTGTACCTTGAGATATTGATCTTGATAGGATTCAATTTATAGTAGGTTACTTGACCTTACCTCATTATTTATTCTTTTCTGAAGAGGATGATAATGCATTGAGTCACACTCATAATCAACCATTGCATATTGAAGTCGTGATACATGATAAACATGTTTGTCACATGCTTATAGACAATGAAGCTAGTGTCAATATCTATTCTAATACTTTCTCAAACAATTAGGTTATGATAAAGAGTCTATTGAAAGAGATATTACTTGTTAGGTCATTGATATTCCTATAGAAAGAGATGTTACTTGTTAGGTCATTGATATTCCTTTAGAATACAACATATTGTTAGGGAGACCATGGATTCATGAAATGGAGCTGGTATCAATATTTGTTCTAGTACTTTTGTCAAACAATTATGTTATGCTAGAGAGTCTATTGATCCTCATCACAAAACAACCATAAAAGCATACAATGAAGTAGAATGCAAATATCTAGGTCTTGTTGTGTTTCCTCTCTAAGTTGGTCCTATAGAAAGAGATGTTACTTGTTATGTCATTGATATTCCTTTAGCATACAATATATTGTTAGGGAGACCATGGATTCATTAAATGAAAGCAACAACTTCAACATACCATCAATGTGTCAAGTTTCCATTGCAAGGATTAGAAGTTAGTATAACTGCTAATACTAGTTACACATGTAACATGCTCAAGTCTACTGACAATTTTGTTCCTAATAATAAAGAGTCTATAGACAATCATGTCAAAAAGCTCAAGAAATGGAGAAGACTCTCAAATTAACTAAAAAATGAATGGGAAAATATCACATTGAACTAGTTTTTTCTTTCACATCTCTTCCTGAATCTCCCCATCATTATGGGAGACCATGTGAAAAAAAGAGACCTTTGCGGTATCACCTAAGTCTAAGTTCAATGGTGTCTTTATAAAATTCACTATACCTCTAGAAGATGAAGATGAAAATAGAGCCATTGCTGCATGGTTATATAAAGAGGAAGTTTGAATTGATATCACAGCCTAGTCTCATAAAATAATTCCTAAAAAGTATTGATTGCGTCATAAATTGACAAAGCACTTGGGATACAAAGGAAATGGTCCTATTAGATGTAATAGCAATGGTTTGATTGGTCCAATCAAGGAAACATATAGAAGGTATCATGACACAACATGCTTAGGCTTCAAAAAAGTTCATTTTCATGTAGGGATTAATAAGTTTGTGCTATAATCTAATAGTCCATCTAAACATGAGTCAAAAAATGAGTTTGATGATCAAGGAAAGAACTCTGATTATGAGAATACTTTTCCTTATCCTATTCTGCGCAATCTTCCTATGTTCTTTGTAGAACCAGATGACTTTGTACCACATGCTAGTACTATTAATGCTACTAGTGGTTCCTTTGACAATACTACTAATAATCCCTAAATCCAATAGGAACAAGGTGCAACTAGTTATATGATAGTTGTTAATGACTTTGTAAAAATCAAGATAATAATGAAAACTTGGAGAATGGGTCCCCACAACTATTGGGGAATTCTACAGTTTGGCTTCTATAGCATAGAATCTTGAGAATATGAATTTGATTCTCTCTCAAAGAAAACTTCTAACAAGGATTTAGATCAAGTTCATACATATGAAAATCATCTCAAAATAGGAGAGCAGCCTAGGGTTTGGTCAGATGAGTCTCATCCTCTTAATGTTGGTGTGTCCTTGATTAATGTTGTTAGGAATCAAAGGAATTTGAACATACCTTTGGATGAAATTACTTTAGCTCTCAAATTACTTGTCTATGCATTTGATGACTATATTGTGAACACCATCAAACTTGCCACTTCTCTCTTGCTTACTTATCTTGAGTTGATAGACTCAAACTCCAATACTACATCTTGTGAAGTGCCTATGTTCTAGAATGACTACACTCTCACCTTCTATTTACATGTTGTTGACTAGTAATGTCTTCCACCAGTGAACAAAGTGTTAATATGAATACAATAGACATCAAATATCTCAGTCATATAATTAAAAAAAGAATAGATGTTTCAATGGTGAAAACCATAGTGTGGTAGTATAGGTACTGAATATAGTATAAAAAGAAGATGTATCCAAAGGTGAAAACCTCTTTGAGGAACCTACAAATGAGATATTTGATGCACTCTCAAGTTTCCTTCAAGAGAGATCGCTTGTGTTGATAGAACCAACAGAACCAATCAATCTGGGAACTAAGGAACACCCTCATATAATAAACCTTGCATAGTCTTTAGCTGAAGCAGGAAAAGAGGAATTTATTGGTTTCTTTCAAGAAAAGAAAATCAATTTTGCATGGACTTACTCAAATATGCCAGGCTTAGATCCTGATCTCATAATGCATAATTTGTCTATTGCACTCGGGGTCAAACCTATCCAACAAAAACTATGGAAAATGCATCCTCATGTGGCACTACTGGTTAAAGTTGAACTAGAAAAGCTCTTAAAAGTTGGATTCAATTGTGTTATTGATTATGTTGAATGAATCTCAAAGATAGTCCTAGTTTCAAAATGCAACAAGTCTATCTTAGTTTCTATTGATTTTAGAGATCTAAACAATGCATGTCCCAAGGATGACTTTCCACTACCCAAAATTGATATGGTAGTGAACATGACAATGAGATATGAAATGCACTCACATATGGATAGTTTTTCTAGTTACAATCAAATTAAAATTGCACTAGAAGACCAGGACAAAACTACTTTCACTTGTGCATCAAGTACTTTTTGCTCAAATGTAATGCCATTTGGTTTGAAAAATGTTGGTTCCACATATCAATGAGAAGTTACAACAATATTCCATGACATGATGCATAAAATCATGGAGGACTATGTTGATGGCAACATAGTCAAAAGTATACAATGAAACACTCATGTTCAAGAATTGGAACCTATCCTAAATCATATGGATAAATTTAGTGTTAGGTTAAATACTAGGAAATGTGATTTTTACATCAAGGATGCTACATGGTTACATTGTGTCTAGAAAAGGAATAAAGGTGGACCCAGAAAAGGTTCAAGCTATAGTAGAAATGCCTCCACCTCACAACATTAGTCAAATGAGAGGCCTACAAGGAAGACTTCAATCTATTCATAGATTCATATCTCAGTTCGTGGATTAGTCACAACCTTTTACTAAGACTTTGCATAAAGGTGTAAAATATGACTGGAATAAGGATTGTAATAAGAACTTTGTGTACATTAAACAATATTTTGCTAATCCATCGATATTGATGCCTCCTATTTATGGGAAGCATCTGATTTTATACATCTCTACAACAAACTCATGTTTAGGTATCTTGCTAGCTCAAGAAGAAAACAACAAGAAGGAATTGTTAGTGTAGTTTTTTATTTTTCCTATTTTTCTAGGTTTTTCCTACACTTTTAATAATCTCGCTTAGGTTAATAAAGCATGTCTTATTAGGTGAATGGTTGTGAGGTGTCACCTTCCTACATGTGAGCATCCATTAGCTATCTTGGGAAGATACTTTGCTATCTTTAGTCTGATAGATGGTTTCTCCTCATTGCTTGGTGTTGCCACCTCATCCCTCTTCCTAGCCTATATAAGCATGCTACCTGGCTTGTATTTGTATCTCTTGTTTTTTGCATCCTCTTAATGCTATTTTGCTTCTAGCATTTGCATTACTCTCTTGGAAACTAACTCTGTGTTGCTATTTTGATTTTGTATCATTTGCATTCATAGTTTAGATATTTATTCTTTGCACTAGTTTTCTAGGTTATTAATCTTTTCAAATTCTAACATGGTATCAGAGCTTTTCTATGTGCAAGAGTAGATTTTAGTTTCCTTATTTGAGAGATTTAGGGAGGGCTAATAAATTTTATTGTAGTTTTTTTAAAAATGAAGTATGCTCTTCTCTCACATCTTTGGATGATCTTGAGAATCAAAAAAGATTTCACAAAAATAGTTTTTCTCTGGGGTTTCCATCTCAAATTTGACAACCAACTTGCATATTTGGAGTTTTCAATCAGTATTGCAGGTTCCAGCATGCCATTGATGGACTTAGGAAGTTGACCCAACATTTGCATGTCATATTTTTGATGCTGGGGTTGTTTCTTTATTTTTGGAGCTATTTTTGGCTGTTAAAGGCGTCTAATTTACACTACAACAACATCTTTTGTACATCAGCAAGAAAAAACTTTCTTAGTTTTGTTTGCAGCCCAAAAAACTATCTAGGTATCTTTTAGATTTTGCATGCAATCTATATATTTTGCAGGATCGAGCGCGGAAAGCTACAACCATACCCCTCTCCGTTGGTAGTCGCAAATTTGAATGCAGTTTTCAAATGTCTCGTTCTTGCTCATACAGACTCTGATTTTGATGATTCTTGTTATGACCTTGGCTATTTTTTTGTGTTCTATCCACTAGTGGAGTTTTTTTTTGATTTTCATGCATAAATTTTTAGAAATTGTAGATTCTTGGCCGTAACTGTGCATAGTTCTCATTTTGGAAACTTTGGAAGATCATAACTTTCTCATATGACCTCATATCGAGGTGATTCTTTTTTTAAAAGTGCATATTTTTTGAGTGGATCATAGTGGTGCTATTTGTTTCCTTGATTCTTGTGCCTAAGTTTCACTTTCAGCATATGCTCTTCATGAGAGTTTGTAATGCATTGAAATCAAGACCACTAAGTATTTTTTTCTAGTGGTAGTTGTAATTTACACACTAAAATAAAGTGCCAAATCATATTTCTTTTGTGGAGGGGGTTCTTTGGTTGAGTAAAAAGGGGGGGCATTATCGTGGATGGGTTCTCTTCTTTTTAGCATTTCTTCTCTACATTTCTTCATCATGGATCAAACAAATATGCCCATCCTAACTCCATACAATTACTTTGAGTGGAAATCATGCATGACAATTCACTTAAGGAAAGAGGGATTAAATAGGATAACTATGGGACTTGAAACTAAACCTAATAAAGATGAAGATAAGCCTAAGTAGTTTAACAAATGTGATAAGGCATATGGAACATTGTGTTTGTCTATTTCTCCTGACTTACTATTTCACATTGAGTCTTTGGATACACCAAATGAAGTATGGACAAAGCTAGAAACACTATTTGGCGCACAAGATTCAATGAGGGGTCATATGTTGGAAAATGAATTAATTAGTTTAAGTCCAAGAAATTTCAACACAATCCAAGATTTCTTCACCAAATTGAAATCACTAAGGCTACAGTTAAAACAATGTGGAATTGAAAAGAAATATGAACAACTTATTCTCAGTATTCTCTCCAAGCTAAGTTTAGAATATTCTATGTTTGTCTCTACCTTCTATGCTACTAAGGGTGCACTTGGTACTCAATTCACCAGGTCATCTCTAGATGATTTTGTTGTCAATCTCACTCGAGAATAAGACAACCTAATTCAGATGGGCATTCTTAAGTCCTCTAAGTCACATGCCTTAGCAACCAACCAAAGCACAAAAGAAAAAAAAGGACAAAGTAGTAACAACAATAGTAAGGATGAGAAACAAAATAATAGTGAGGAAAAGTAGGATTAGATACCAATTGCTTCAAAAGCAACTATTGATACGTCATCCTCTAAGGGCGATAAGCCTAAGAAAGAAAAGGTTAAATGTGCCTATTGTAAAAGACTTGGTCATGATGAATATAATTGTTTGAAGAAACAAATTGATCACTTGACATACATTCTTGAGAAGAATAATATTAGTGTTCTTGAGTCTATCAAAAAAAGTTCTAATGAAGAGTCTAACAAGGCAAAAGAAAACAAGGGGAAAGGAAAGAGCAAGGCTCTTGTTGTAGTTGCTTCCTCACCATCCACTTGGGTTCTTGATTTGGGTGCTTCGCACCACATGGTTTCATCTAAGGAAGAACTTGCATCCTTGGAGCCATGTACTATGCCTTCTATTTTGATGGGTGACGAAACTCTTATTGAGGTGTGCGGGAGAGGGTCTGTTGATGTGGGGGATGGCACATTCCATGATGTTCCTTATGTACCCTCATTATCAACTAATCTCCTATCAATATACCAGATCACTCACACAGGTTTAGGCAAGCAGGTTGAGTTCACTCCTGATTCAGTGGAGATATGTGAGTTGCATAGTGATTCTGTAGTTGTAGTTGGCAAAGCAGATTATCAGTCATGACTCTATTTGTTTTCTCACTTTGTTCCTGATCCTCCTTCATTTGTTTTTCTCACTCACTCTAATGATGTGAGTAAATTATGGCATGAGTGGTTTGGCCATCTTAACTTCTGCTATTTGCATCAGCTCAACTAGTAGAGCATGGTCACAAGGTTTCCTTTGGTTCAATTCTCAGGAGGTGTTTTCCAAGGTTGCATTCTTGGTAAGCATCCTAAGGAAAAGTTTGACAAATGTAAGGCATGGAGAGCTTCACAGATACTAGAGTTAGTTCACAGTGATTTGGCTGGTCCATTTCAACATCCTTCTTTCAGTAGGGCCCGATATTCCTCACATCCATTGATGACCTTTCTCAATATACATGGGTATACTTTCTCAAACAGAAGTCATCTAGGTATTTGATCATTTTCAAGAATTCAAATTTTTTTTAGAAAATCAGTCTGGGAAAGCCATCAAGGTTTTGCGCACAAAAAATGGTGGTGAGTATGTCAACCATTGGTTTGAAAGATTTTGCACTTCAGAGGGTATTGATTTACAACATTCAGTTCCATACAATCCTTAGCAAAATGGTGTTGTAGAATGGAAGAATAGATCCTTGAAGGAAATGGAAAACTGTATGATTCACCCTAGATCTCTTGCACCATAGTATTGGGCAGAAGCCATTAATTGTGCTTGTTATATCCAGAACCATGTTCCTCATCAAGCCTTGAAGGGAGTTACTCCTTTTGAAGCTTGGAGCAGTCAAAAACCATAAGAACTTTCAAGTTTTAATCTCCCCTGCATGGGCCCGCATTCCTACAGAAAATGTAAGGCCTTAGATCCATAGAGCAGACCTTGCATATTTGTAGGTTATCTTGATGGTGTGAAGGATTATCGGTTGCTCCACCCTACTACACATGAGTTATTCATTGAGAGGAGTTTTTAGTTTGAGGAGGGATCTTCAAGCTCACTTTCTATCACTTCTCCAACTCCTCCTACCTTGACATTAGAGTCACTTGGAATACATGACAGATCTTCTGATGAGTTAGATTCACCTGAACAGTCTTCTACCTCTACTTTTGATGCAAAAAGTGATTTAGAGAACTCACCCCCTTCCTCTCCTAGTCATCATTCAGAGGTTAATGATTCCCCTCTAGATTCTCCATCTTCGTATCCACTTTGGGCTAGATAGACCTTGCAGTCTATAGGTGATTGGGTTGGGGATCCATTAGACACTAAGCGAACTCATTCATAGTTCTAGGATGCTCCACATGTCTTCATTTCTAGTGCCTCAGATCCACAGTCCTTTCATGAGGCTTTTGGTATTCCTGAGTGGGATACAACTATGCAAGAAGAGTATAGTTCCTTGATGAGGAACCACACTTGGGATCTTGTCCCTCTTCCTAAAGGAAGAAAACTTGTTCGATGTATGTGGATCTACCAGACAAAATTTGTAGCAGATGGGTCAGTTGACAAACACAAGGCTCACTTGGCCGCCAAAGGATTCTCCCAGGTTCTTGGGATTGACTACTTTGAGACTTTTGTGCTAGTTGCTCGAATGAATTCTATTCGAATTGTTCTTATCATTATTGTAGCTAATCATTGGGAAGTACATTAGATGGATGTAAAGAGTGCTTTTCTTCATGGTGACCTTCATGAGGAGATCTACATGGAGTAGCCATAGGGCTTCCTTTAGGATTCTTCACTTGTGTGCCATCTTTGGAAGTCTCTCTATGGCCTCAAATAGGCTCCTTGGGCTTGGTATGCCAAGATGGACTCCTTCCTTCTATCAGTTGGGTTCACTTGGTGTCATTCTAATCCTAATGTCTACATTTTTCAATAGGGTGATTCACTTCTATTTTTGGTTTTGTATGTTGATGACTTGTTGATCACAAGAAGTTCTTCACCCACCATTAAAACTGTCAAAGTGGCCCTTCAGGACAATTTTTTGATGACTAACTTGGGCTTGTTGCATTACTTTCTCAGAATTGAGATCCTTCAGTTCCTTTTGGGATCACCATCACATAATCCAAGTATGCTCTAGATTTACTCTCGAGGTATCATATGGTTGACTGTAAGCCTACTTTGACTCCCTTCCCTTCTAGAGTCAAAATAGAGGCTCAATGTTCTTCTCCACTTGTTGATGGCACTTTGTACTGCTAACTTGTTGGAAGTCTCATTTATCTGACACATACGAGACCTGACATCTCTGATGCTGTAGGCATGGTATCTCAATTCATGTAGGAGCCCCATGAGTTGCACTAGAAAGTAGCCAAGCTGATCCTTCACTACATTTAGGTTTCTCATAGTTGTGGGATTCACTATGCAGTAGTTATTGAGCTTGATTTGGTGGGCTACACAGATTCAGATTGGGTAGGTGATTTTGAGGATCACAAGTCTACTTCAGGATATAGCTTCTCACTTGGGTCAGGTCCTATTTGTTGGTCAAGCAAAAAGTAGTATTCTATTGTTCTATCTTCTACTAAGGCTAAGTATCAAGGGGCTATAAATGCCGCCACTAAGGCCATTTGGCTTCAACATCTTCTCACTGAGTTTGGTATCTAGATTAGATGGCCATCAGTCATATTTTGTGAGAACTAGAGTTTAGATTTCATGGAATCTGGTTCATCATCAACGGACCAAACACATAGAGGTCCACATGCACTACATCTGGGAGCTCATCCATGGTCATGTCATTGACCTTTTCTATTGTCCAACTTCTAAGCAAGTTGCTGATATCTTCACCAAACCCTTCACTAAGAGAAAGTTCCTTCATTTGCGAGCTTTGTTGGGGGTTCAAGATGCTTCATCTTTTGGGGGAGCCTCTTCGTCTCACTTGGAGTTCTAACCTTTTTTGGGGGGTCTCTTTTCTCTCTCTTTTGAGAAATCTTATGTACATGGGTACCTCATCAAGCTTGACTTGCCCGAACCCATTTCTACATCCACCTAAGCTTCTCTTATGGGCGGGTGTTAGTGAAGTTTTTTATTTATCTATTTTGCTAGGTTTTTACTACACTTTTAATAATCTCGCTTAGATTAATAAAGCATGTCTTATTAGGTGAATGGTTGTGAGGTGTCACCTTCCTACATGTGAGTATCCATTAGCCATCTTGGGAAGATACTTTTCTATCTTTAGTCTAATAGATGGTTGCTCCTCATTGATTGGTGTTTCCATCTCCTCCCTCTTCCTAGCCTATATAAGCATGCTACCTGGCTTGTATTTGTATCTCTTGTTTTTTGCATCCTCTTAATGCTATTTTTCTTCTAGCATCTGCATTACTCTCTTGGAAACTAACTCTGTGTTGCTATTTTGATTTTGTATCATTTGCATTCATAGTTTAGATATTTATTCTTTACACTAGTTTTCTGGGTTATTAATCTTTTCAGATTCTAACAGGAACAAGCTATTTATTATCTTAGTTGTACATTGATCTCCTTTGAGATGAACTACAACATTTTTGAGAAAGCTTTCTTGGTATTTGTTTTTTCTTCCCAAAAGTTGAGACACTACATGCTTCCTCATACTACATGAATGGTTGCAAAGATTGATCCATTGAAGTAGTTTCTTAGGAACACTAATCTAACAAGAAGTCTAGCTAAATGAGTCATGATCTTGAGTGAGTTTGACAATGAATATGTTGAAAGAAAAGTTATAAAAGGACATGTAATTGCTGATCAGCTAGTGGATGAACCAATGCAAAGTCTTCTCCCAATGAACATTGAATTTCTTGATGAATCTATTTTATTGATAACACATCAAACATGGGTGATGTTCTTTGATGGCTCCTTCACACAATAGTGATTTGGTGCTAGACTTTGGTTTATAACATGACAAGAATATTCTTTACCTAAGGCATACAATATTATTTTTCATTCTAGAAATAACATTGCAAAATATAAAGCCTTAATCAATGGCATGGAAATTGTAGTTGAATGATAGGTTTATGAATTGAATATCTTTTGTGAATCATACTTAGTAATCATTTAAGTCAATGATGTTTATCAAGAAAAGGATGAGAGGTTGATACCTTACAAAAGAATGGTTGATGATTTTAAAAAGTACTTTGCACATGTCACTTTTCAACAAATTCCCTAGGTAGATAATAAGGCAGCCGATGCATCAACTACTCTCACTTTAATGCTACAAATGCCTGAAGATGACTTTTGAAATGAATTCCTAGTGTAGACATTGTCCTACCCTTCTTATGATTCACCTGAATCATAGATAATTTGTTCTATCATAAGACACAAATCATCTCACTACAATCATACCTATTCTTACCTACATGATTAGATAGTTCCATACAATCTAACCTAGAGTGAAAATGTCACCTAATTTGTGGTGCTTCATGGTATTTCATCGTAGCTAATGACTTATTTAGGAAAGGTCTCAATAGTACACTTCTTAGGTGTCTAGAAACTGATGAGTCAAAATGTGCATTAATAGATGTACACAAAGGGATCCCACTTAAATGACTTGACACTAGCTCACAAAATTATTTGAGCTACTTAGTATTGGCCAAACATGGAGAAAAAGGCAATGAAATACACAAATTCCTACAAATAAAGTTAACTCCATGGAAATATGATTCATGATCCAGATAGGGAGCTTATTCCTTTCATTACACTTTGACCATTTCAACAATGGAGCTTGACCTAGTGGGTTAGATTCATCTATCTTCTTTGAATGGACATAAATTCATTATCACACCTACATACTACTTGAAAAAAATGGGTAGAAGTAGTTCCTATTTCTAAGGATAGTGGCAAAATAGTAGCTCTATTCATTCTCAACTACATCATATGAAAGTATGGTACTACCATCCTCCATCATTACTAAAATTGGGGGATAGTTTAGAAACAAGGATCTCAAGGAGTTGTGTTCAATATTTAGAATCACACAACATTGATCTTCTATCTCTTATCCCCAGGGTAATGGACAAGTGGAAGCTTCCAATAAGGCTATTCTTAAGATTGTACATCACATAGTCAAAAAATATAGAAGAGACTGGCACCTTCAAATTAATCTTTCTTTATGGGCTTACAAAACAAGTATCAAAACTCCTAAGGGAACAATTCCCTTTGCTTTGGTCTCTGGAGAAGATTTTGTGCTTCCTATGGAGGTCAAGATTCCTACTTTGCAAATATATCTAGAAGGCCTCATTATTCATGATGATTATAGAATATCTCAACTACAAGAGGTAGAACTATTAGATAAACATCAATAAGTGGCATTTGATCATCTATGAGCTCATCAAAATAGAATATCTAAAATCTATAATAATAAATTAAAACCATGTGAATTCCAAGTGGGTAACCTTGTCTTGAGGGAAAACCCTAGGAATCAACAACAACAGATATAGAAAGGGAAGTTTGAACCTAATTTGAGTGGTCCATACATAGTCACTACAGTGTTTGGATCTGGTGCTTATCAACTTTCAGAAACTAAAGGAGAATCACTCAAAGAGCTAATGAGCACTCCTCATTTGAAATGGTTCTACAACTAACATGATTTTGAAGCTCTTTGTACCTAATTAAATGTCATGAAAATAAATCTATTATCTTTGTGAAAGCTTGGTAATAGGCACCTTGGTGATACAAAAAAATTTGAAGAAGTCAAAAATACAAAAAAAAATTTGAAAAATAAGAAAAAGTTTCATTGATTAAAAATAGCAAATAGGCATTGTGGTAGGAAAAATAGAATTTCTTCCAAGAATGTGAAAACTTGCTAAATAGGCACCTCTTGTTTCAAATGCTACATCTTACAACACATCTTATAACTCTTATACAATTGCTTTCGTGCTTTAGTTGATTGTTTTCTCTCATGCATATAAGCTTAGTTAAATCAAAACTCACATGAATTGGATCTAATCATAGTCTTGAGGGAAACAACCTATGTTTCTTAGAACATATCTTAAGTGTCAATCACTAGTTGTTCTAGATGTGTCTATCTATTATTTATTACTTTACTGTTGAAATTCCTCTTGAAAAATATCTATTTCATGTCAGTCACCAGTTGTTCCCTACTTTCATTTACTTTACTATTGAGATTCCTCTCAAAGAAGACCTCTTTCATGTCAGTCACCATTTGTTCTAGAGCTATGTCTATCTACTATCACTTAGTCTCCTATTGAGATTCTTCTTAATGAATATTTGTCTCTGACAAAAGTCACGAGTTGTCCTAACTAAGTCTATCTATTGCCATCCTCCTACTAAAGAGATTTATTACACCTATGTTTTGAACATTGACACTTGATATTAATCTAATGACACTGACACTAAAATGGAAACATTGACACTATTTGACCTATGCTGAGCTTTTCTTTGTTTTTTTTCCTTTCGATTTATCATTTCACTTTGAGAAACTTGAGGATGTCTATTTTAACTAGAGAAGTGAGGACTAGGGGGATGATTGTTTCTTTGTTTTCTATTTGATGGTTTAGTTCCAATGATATGAAGCATACATATAAAAGGGGTGTCTACTGTGAGAGCCTTTATAAATCACGTTGGATGGTTGTGTGTACCTTGACTCATTTTATATGAACACTTTAGTGAGGTTGGTTCTTCTCCTTCACTGTTTGAATGAATTCTCTATGTTATAGAGTAGTACTAATAATCATCCTAATAAGAATGAATGTATGGGTCACTGCGAGTATACTCATTGCATATCTATATCATGTTATGAATGTGAGGGTCATTGCAGATAGACTACATCCTAATTACTTAGCAAGGTATGTGCAGGATCATGGTGTACCAAACTATGGCCTTAAGTGGCAGTGAAAAATTAGCAAATCAGGTTTATGTCAACTTGACACATAATTTTGAAGTGGTTATAGAATTTATATCAAATAGTTCTAAGAAAATTATCTGTAGAAAATTGAATGTAGTTTCTAAACTACTAGTCCTTATTAGGAGAAAAAGATAATTAATTGGTCAAAAGTTTGAATTTTAATGCAGTACTAAAAAAATTTCAGGACGAAAATAAAAAGTAGGTGTATATCTGACCACCTTAATCAAAATCAAATCATAATATATTTTTAATATAATTATAGATATGAAAAGTAGACTCATGTCCGGATGTGACGGATATTTTTTGATATTTTCATTCCAAATAAATAATTAAATATAAATTTTCTACCAAAAATTTTTCGAAAAAAAAAGTCTCTTGTCTGACCACCCTAATTTATTTATTTTTTTTCTTATACTAGGCGAAGTATAGAATGTGATGCAACTTTTAGATTTAAAAAATGTTATACCGTTTGAAAGTTACAGCTATTTTTCAATCAGTATGTCAATCAACACTTTACAATAATCTTCATTGATAATTAACTAATAAATACTTATTGAACTCAAAATTTGACAGAAATTATATTGATGGAATCTAGAGAGCGATATTAAAAAACTCTTTTCGTTTCATTCAATTTTGATCAAAATAACATTGTCAGACGGCTACCTAAAGTCTGAGTATCACTAAAAACCTCTTCAAACATGTCTTTTGGGTTGACCAGGTAGACTTGGTAAATACCAAGCCTAATCGGATATCTGATATCAAATCAGATATCTGATCTCAAATCAAATATCAGATTTTCAATCGAATATTCGATATGCTTCAGGTGGGAAATTTCAAATCCCAATACATTTTGGAAGGAAAATTTGGGTTTAAATGTTATAACTTATGATTTAAAAATTATTTATCTTATATTACTATGTAAAGACATATTTTAATATATTATATATATAAAATAACATAATGTAAAGATATAAGATATAATCTAGTAATATATAATAATATATTATGTTAATCTTATTACAATCTATAAATATAATTTATAGTACTTATTATATATTATTATATTAATATGTATGATATTAATATATATAATAACATAATATTTTTATTAAATATAATAACATTATATATATATATATATATATATTATTAATATATATGAGTCAAAGGGGGTATTAAGTCAACCATTGACCCCCTTTAATGCATTAAACGATGACATATGTGCCTAGGGGTCCTAGGACCCCTAGGGACATATTACAATGGTTAATATGGGTCAAAGGGGGTCATAGGGTGACCTCTGACCCCTTTTGACCCATTAAATGAGAACATATGTCCCTACAGGACCTAGGAACCCAAGGGACATATTTCAATCGTTCATATAGGTCAAAAGGGGTCATAGGGTGACCTATGACCTCCTTTGACCAATTAAAAGATGACATATGTCTCTAGGGGTCTTAGGACCCCCAGGGACATATTCAAATGGGTAATATGGGTCAAAAGATGTAATAGGTCCCTTTGACCTATTAAATGAAAACATATGTCCCTAGTGGTCATAGGACCCCTAAGGACATATTAGAAGTGGTAATATAGGTCAGAGGGGGTCATAGGGTGACCTATCACCCTCTTTGAACTATTAAATGATGATATATGTCTCTAGGAGTCCTAGAACCCCTAGGGACATATTCAAATGGATAATATGGGTCAAAGGGGGTCATAGGGTGACCTATGACACCCTTTGACCCATTAAATGATGACATATGTCTCTAGGAGTCCTAGGACCCCTAAGGACATATTTGAATTGTTCATATAGGTCAAAGGGGGCCATAGGGTGACCTATGACCCCCTTTGACCCATTAAAGGATGAAATATGTCCCTAGGGGTCCTAGGTCCCCTAGGGACATATTTGAATTGTTCATATGGGTCAAAGGGGGTCATACGTCACCCTATGACCCCCTTTGACCCATTAAATGATGACATATGTCCCTAAGGGTCCTAGGACCCCTAGGGACATATTCAAATGGGTAATATGGGTCAAAAGTGACCTATGACCCTCTTTGACCCATTAAATGATGACATATGTCCCTAGGGGTCCTAGGACCTCTAGGGACATATTCAAATGGGTCATATGGGTCAAAGGGGACCATAGGGTGACCTATGACCCCCTTTGACACATTAACCAATCAGATATGTCTCTAGGGTCCTAGGACCCCTAAGGACATATTTGAATCGCTCATATGGGTCAAAGGGGGTCATAAGTGACCTATGACCCCCTTTAACCCATTAAACGATGATATATGTCTCTAGGGGTCCTAAAACTCTTAAAGACATATTCAAATCGTTCATATGGGTCAAAAATGATGACATATGTCTCGAGGGGTCTTAGGAGCCATAGAGACATATTGAAATCGTTCATATGCATCAAACGGGGTCATAGTGTGACCTATGACCCTCTATGACGCATTAAACGATGACATATGTCTCTAGGGGTCCTCAGAACCTTAGGGACATATTCGAATGGGTAATATGGATCAAAAGGGGTCATAGGGTGACCTATGACCCCTTTTGACCCATTAAATGATGACATATGCCCCTAGGAGTCCTAGGACCCCTAGGGACATATTCGAATGGGTAATATGGGTCAAAGGGGGTCACAGGGTGACCTATGACCCCCTTTGACCATTTAAATGATGACATATGTTGCTAGGGGTCCTAGAACGCCTGGGGACATATTGAAATCATTCATATGGGTCAAAGGGGGTCATAGGATGACCTATGACCTCCTTTGACCCATTAAACGATGAGATATGTCTCTAGGGGTCCTAGGACCCCCAGGGACATATTCAAATCATTCATATGCTCAAAGGGGGTCATAGGTGACCCATTAAATGATGCCATATGTTGCTAGGGGTCCTAAGACCCCTAGGGACATATTCAAATGAGAAATATGGGTCAAAGGGTGTTATAGGTTGACCTATTACCCGCTTTGACCCATTAAATGATGACATATGTCCCTAGGGGTCCTAGGACCTCTAGGGACACATTCAAATGGGTAATATGGGTCAAAGGGGGTCACAGGGTGACCTATGAACCCCTTTGACCCATTAAACAATGACATATGTCCCTAGGGGTCCTAAGACCCCTAAGGACATATTCAAATCATTCATATGGGTCAAAGGGGGTCACAGGGTGAGCTATGACCACATTTGACCGATTAAAGGATGACATATGTCCATAGGGGTCCTAGGACCCCTAGGGACATATTTGAGTCGTTCATATGGGTCAATGGGGTTCATAGGTCACCTTATGACCCCTTTTGACCCATTAAATGATGACATATGTCCCTTGGGCTCCTAGGACCCCTAAGGACATATTCAAATTGTTCATATAGGTCAAAGGGGGTCATAGGGTGACTTATGACCCCCTTTGACCAATTAAATGACAACATATGTCCCTTGGGGTCCTAAGACCCCTAGGGACATATTCAAATCATTCATATGGTCAAAAGGGATCATAGGGTGACCTATGACCCTCTTTGACTCATTCAATGATGAAATATGTCTCTAGGGGTCCTAGGACCCCTAGGGACAAATTTGAATGAGTAATATGGATCAAAGGTGGTTATAGGTCACACTATGACCCTCTTTGACACATTAAACGATGACATATGTCCCTAGGGGTCCTAGAACCTCTAAGGATAGATTCGAATCGTTCATATGGCTCAAAGGTGGTCATAGGGTGACCTATGACACCCTTTGACCCATTAAATGATGACATATGTCTCTAGGGGTCCTAAGACCCCTAGGGAGATATTTGAATGGGTAATATGGGTCAAAGGGGGTCATAGGTCACCCTATGACCCCCTTTGACCTATTAAATGATGACATATGTTACTAGGGGTCCTAGGACCCTTAGGAAGATATTTGAATCATTCATATGGGTCAAAGGGGCTCATAAGGTGACTTATGACCCCCTTTGACCTATTAAACGATGACTTATGTCCCTAGGGGTCCTAAGACCCCTAAGGACATATTGGAATGGGTCATATGGGTCAAAGGGGGTCATAGGGTGATCTATGACCCCTTTGACCCATTAAATGATGATAGATGTCTCTATGGGTGCTAGGACCCTTAAGGACATATTCAAATCGTTCATATGGGTCAAAGGGGGTCATAGGGTGACCTATGACCATCTTTGACCCATTAAACGATGACATATGTCTCTAGGAGTCCTCAGACCCCTAGGGACATATTCGAATGGGTAATATGGGTCAAAGGGGGTCATAGGGTGACCTATGACCCCCTTTGACCCATTAAATGATGACATATGTCCCTAGGGATCCTAGGAACCCTAGGGACATATTCAAATGGGTAATATGGGTCAAAGGGGGTCACAGGGTGATCTATGACCCCCTTTGACCCATTAAACAATGACATATGTCTCTAGGGGTCCTAGAACCCCTAGAGACATATTTGAATCGTTCATATGGGTCAAAGGGGGTCATAGGCTAACCTATGACTCCCTTTGACCCATTAAGCAATGGCATATGTCGCTAGGGGTCTTAGGAACCCTAGGGACATATTCAAATCATTTGTTATCTCTATGTTTTTTAGGCGGTCTAGGTGTTTATAACAATAGTAGGGTTCCTAGCATTTGTGGAATCCATTTACAAGCAAATTTGTAATAAAAATTGTAACTCCTAACAACAAAATCCTCATTATGCCCATTTTGAGGGAGGTTGTCATATTTGCATTGAATTGGGTGCATGTGGTTTTGGGTCATAGTTGTGGAAGGTAAGTCTAGAAACCTTTTGTAGTGTTTTGGGTCCTATGAGAATGCAATTTGAGCTTTGACTCTATCTTCAATTGGAAATTATGTTATGACGGGTGTTATATACTCATCTTATAGGTAAATTATGTGGAATTTATTTTGTGAAAATGAACTATGGGTCATGTGTTGATGAAACATGAAAGTTTGTGAAGGTATTTAATCCAAATGTTTATGCTAAAATGTTATTAGACATTGATACTCAATAGTCACTTACATGTATATGTAAGTTCAGGTGGGAGTTCCTTAGAAAGATGTTAATTTATTCAGGATGTTAATTTATTATATTGGGTGAGTTATTAATTGATAAAATAGAGGTGGTGAGAAAATGCTAAGATCTGCTAGTCGATGTTTACCGTCATATATATACATGCTATATGTATATGGTTTCTAGGACATGAAAGAAGCATTAATAAAATAGTAGATGCAAATTGTATTAGGTCAAGAAGTGGTTCCATGGTTGAAATTATGTATGATTTTTAATTTTTCAAGTGAACCATTATGTTAGCCATGATATGATAAAATTAGTTGTTGATTGTTAAATTACAATGTTTTACTATTTTATGAATTTGACTATCTTGATAGAGATGCATAGCAAAGGATATGAGGATTTTACTGGATAATTGACTTTTACAAGTTTATGTTCACCTTACTTTGTATCCAACCTAAATAGTTACTGGATACTAAAATCCATTGGGCTCATGATTAGCACCTGAAAAATAGGCATATCATATTCTATACTAAAATTCAAAGGAATAAACAATCTTGAAATCATAAAGTAGGGTATCTAGAT
The DNA here is from genome assembly GCA_028749045.1 of Cupressus sempervirens. NCBI lineage: Eukaryota > Viridiplantae > Streptophyta > Pinopsida > Cupressales > Cupressaceae > Cupressus > Cupressus sempervirens. The sequence goes on from CM053791.1 coordinate 422,532,539, forward strand.
GGAGAAAAAGAAAAGGAGAGAAAACCTAGATGAAAGAGTGACCAAAATTTTCACTTCTACTAGAAAAAATTTATCAAAATTCTCACCCAAAAACCATATTCATGTCCTTCATAAATAGGGAAACCTTGAAATTGTTTACATGCTACACACACTCCCTAAATCCTCTCCTTGAGTTCTTAAAATTGTCATCTATTTATTCACATGACTCTCCCATTTTGGTATGAGAAAGGTCACTTTGCGCAAACATGTGAACAAATCTAATGGCATCACCAGTGAAAAAGGAAAATCTCATGTACAATTCCTTGTCCTATTGGAAAAATGTGCACCTAAAATGCTATAAGTCATCTTGAGAAAGTACTGAAGAGTTTATATAGAACTTCTTGGACTACTGATACTTGAGTTGAGTTGTGCAGGGAAATCCATGGAATTAAATTTGGAGAATTAGAACCAAATTTAAGTGAAACAGTTAGCCAAGGTTGTGTATATTGAGAGACAAGACCTCATTTTTAATAGTGTCTTATTCTTACATGTATTATTGAATTAGTGTAGTTGTTAATTATTATTTGTAAATGTGTAACTCCTAGGTGGACAATGTCATGTGTGTTGTGATGTGTAATTGTGGTGCCACTTGACATATGTGATGTGTATGTGTGACATGTCCACCAAATAACCATGTGAACCCTACCTTGACCATATTATCCTATTAGACTTCCCATATGATCTCCACTTGGTTAGAGAGCCTTAGGATGGGTCAAATATCTAGAAATTTGTATGTAAACTTTAGCTAGGTTTTCAGAGGGATATATGAGCACCTAGGGCTAAGTTAGGCCTATTTTACTAAGCCCACTTGGTATACCTATGGTAAGGGTCAATTTTAACAACAGGACAACCCTTAGCTGACTTGAGAGGCCTCCCTAAAGTTGGTTTTCCAAGATGGATGAAAATCAACTTTTGGAAGCATGACCTTGGTTAGACAACCTTTCATTTTTGTGCAAAGAATTTTTTCCTTTATAAAGCCATTTTTCTAGTTTCTAAACTTAGAAGTTGTAAGGGTTTGGGAAGAGTGACCAATGAGATCTCACACTTTCACCAAGAGGATTATAGGAAATGTGTGGATGCCATTTAGGGGTTTTCTCCATGGTTGGAAAAATCATTGCCCACTCTCCAACTTTGGGAGACAAGCTTAGGAGTTAAATAATTTTGGAGAATTGGAAGGGAGCTCTTCATCAACCATCTTTCCATAACTTGGACCAAGGTTGGTTCTCTTCTCATGTTTTATAACTGATGTTCTTACTGCAAAATTGGTATTGTAAATTTTGTTTCTTTCCTATAATGGGTTGTTTGGATGAAATTTGTTTCTCATTATTTTTCCTTATGTGTTGTTGTGGTTTTTTTTTTCTTGTTGATTGTTATGGGTGTTGTTTTCTTCTTTGTGTGTTTTTATGGGTGTTCAAGGCATAACTCACCCTTGGGAGGGAAGTAGTGGCCTTATGAGTGAAGGGGCTAGTTGGGCCATCCCATAAGTGTAGAGTCTCTTCCCTTGGAGGGAAGAGGGAAAAAGAACGAAGTATGGTCTCCATGTGCCACAACTTATTTTACACTTGGGGTGATAAGGGGAGAATTTGTGAAAAGAATTATATGTGCATCTTGAAGCCTTGTGAAGGCATGTCATTATTTTTTTGTAATTTGAAGCCTTGTGAAGGCATGATACTTGGTGATTTGTTGGCTTCTCCACTTGGATTTGGCACACCTTCACTCTATTTATTGGGCCCTTAGAGTGGTCTATTGTGCAAGCTTGATAAAATGGTGTTTATTGTTGTTTTGTTGAAGCAGTCCATTATTGACAATTTTAGGTCATTGTGAGGCTTGGTAATGGAAATGGCATTTCTTGGTTTGTGTATATTCTTGTGTGTATCTTATTTTGTTTTGTGTGTGGTGTGTGTGTACCCTAGTTTGGTATCTAGTTCTCCTATCTCCTTGAAGGTTGTGTAGGAGTTGGCTTGATCCTTTCTTGCATTGTTCTATCTTTGCATCATCCATGGTCAAGGAGTCTGATGTAGAGCCAAGGAGGTAACAACAATAACTTCACAAAGTTGTATGATTTCACAAGGTTTTCTAGGCTTCTTCAAGGCACCTAATGGCTTCACATGCACACTTTTGGAATATACCTTCAGCTAACTATTCCAACCCCACAAAGCATTTTCCTAGACTCAAAATGACATTTCTAAATAGGTTTTAGAATCCCCAAAACAATTTCATGCATAAACCCAAGTTAGCCTCCTTGATTAGGGTATTCTCTTTTTTGGATCAGTAGACCCTGTTTTCTTGATTTTTCTCCCAAACTTTCCAAAACACCAAGAAAATAAATAGGCTTTCCAGATACCCTTTTCAGATTTTTATAACATATCCAAAAATTAGATATCACTCCTTTGGAAAGATTGTACAGAACAGGGCAGTTTGTGTCACAATTAGGCCTAATTAGACCACTTTTACAGAGCAACTATGCACAATACCTCTCCAAACTCCACCAAATTCATGGAATCATCATATTTCACGCCCAATTAGACAAATAACCCACCAATTTCACTCTATAAGGTCTTTTGATACAAAACCCCCAATTTCATGCCTCAAAACCCTCAAATCCTAGGGTATCATCAATCTAGGTCAATCACTCACTTCCAGGACCTAAAATTTAGGATTCACCATTCATTCAACTTATCTTCAAAGGTTATAAAATAAAAAGTATACCTTATTTAGCCAAATGTAAGGCTATGTAACAATTAGCACTCATTTAGGTACCTAAATCAATCCTTTCACCACTCAAACTTGCATATTCTTCACTTTAACCTGCAGATCTTCATTCCTCTTGCATATTAACAGTTAGTCAGACATGTTAGCACTATAGGTTCCATCCCATGGATTAGTTGTACACAAATTAAATGCATCTAAATAAGAAACTATCTCTAATCTACACCTATGGCTCATTTGTGTTCGTACGACCTATACCTTATCATTGTACGGACTGTCTCTAACATGGATAAATATTTCTACCCATGAATTCATCATCTAACTGCAATAAAAGGTGGCCACCAAGCCCTAACATAGTGAAAACAAGAGGGAAATTGAGGGGACAGTCATAGTGGGAATGATTTTCCTTAATGAGGGCAGGGTTTGAGAGTTGAATCTTGTTTATGGTGTTAAAACATAGAGGTCTATAACTTGAATTGGTCAAGTAAGGCATTATATGTGGGAGATTGACCATACCCTAGAAACAAAGGTTTTGAATGCATGCTTTGGGGCTTTTGGGGCTAATGAAGCCATAGACTGAAATTAATTATGTAATCGTCTAATTGAAGGCATTTGATGAGCCTATACAAATTTTGAAGTCCATACATGAAGTATTGCTATATGTTGCTTTGTAAATGCACTAGTTGTTCCATTATTAAAGACAGGGTCATTGTGAAGAAACTTTGATTTTTGCCAAAGGAATCCATCCAATCTTGACATATGTTTTGTATAAGGATAAAGGGTACCTTAAAAAGTCATTGGTTCAGAGAGTCACTTGGGAAAATCAAAAGATATCTGCCAATTTACCTTGCTGCTATTATAGAAATTGAAAATTGTCATTGACAACATTTTGGCTTGCTATGCATTTTTGCTCCAGAGGTGTTGAAACTTGAAGATGATGTTTGGAACATGTTAGATAGGCTAGAAAAAACCTATTAAAGCCTAAAAACATCCTAGAGTTGACTATTTATGGGATTTTCCTATCAGGACCTAGAAGGGTCACTAGGAACACAACCACAATCTTGCTCATTTTGGGTGGTTACTTGGGTCCATCACCCTATCCTCTACACCAAAAAGCTTGCTAATCAATCACATACCAACCACATCTCATCAAAAATAAATAAATCAAGTAACACATACATGAGGTATGCACAATCACTAACCATTCTATGCACTTTTTTATCACATCAATACATGGAACACTAGTGCAAAGCACCTAATCATTTTTCTTGTCTTGATGTATAAAGGTCTAGGGATAGATCTAATGATCTCCCTATGACCATCCACATTTGTAATGGACACAAGACCCCATTGTGCAACTATAAGCCTTGGCCATCAATTTGTCCAATAAAGTGGATTTTTGATAAATTCCATGTTTCTTAGGTAAGTCTAGATTTTTAGAACATTATTAGGGTCCCTAGGAGTTTTTAAAGTCCATTTGCAAACAAATTTGTAATAAAACTTGTCTTAGTGCAAAAATTACAAAAATTGCAAAAAGTTGCTTAGCAACTTTTGCAATTTTCTTGACAACTTTTCAAAATCTAACTTCTAATGGCTAGAACCATTCAAATCGTCAGTGCCATTAGCTCTAGGTGGGTGGGTGAACCCTAGTGACACCCTTGTTCTTTCCACAGAGACCATCCATCATCTGTGGGCACCTCGTATCGAGGAGTCTCCAAGGTGCTCTAAGTGCATTTCAAGGTTGATCTTTCGAGGGTCATAACTTGGAGCTCGTGAGGGCTATCAATGAACTATCAAATGCTACAAGATGGTGATACTGAGGCCTAAAATAACCTATCTCATTTTTGAGAGATCACATTTTATTTGGATTCAGCACATTGATCTCGCTTGATTCCAAAACTCGTAGTGTGCCTTAGTTCATCGGTACACCACAGCCTAACTTTGAAACCATTAATCTTGGCATTGAATCATTAGTGCCATTATCTTCAGGTGGGCGGCTGAACCCTAGTGACACTCTTGTTTCACCCACGGAAACCATCCATCATTCGTGAGCACCCCATACCGAGGAGTCTCCAAGGTGCTCTAAGTGCGTTTCGAGGTCAATCTTCCAAGGGTCATAACTCGAAGCTCGTGAGGGCTATCGATGAACTATTCAATGCTACAGGATAGTGATGCTAAGGCCTAAAATAACCTATCTCATTTTCAAGAGATCACATTCTGTTTGGATTCGGCACAACAATCTCACTCGATGCCAAAACTCGTAGTGTGCCTCAGTTCATAGGTGCACCACAGTGTAACTCTGAAACCGCTGATCTTGGCGTCAAATCATCAGTGCAATTAGCTTCGGGTGGGTGGGTGAACCCTAGTGACACCCTTGTTTTGGCCATGGAGACCATCCATCGTCCGCAGGCACCCCGTACCAAGGAGTCTCCAAGGTGCTCTAAGTGCATTTCAAGGTCAATCTTTCAAGGGTCATAACTCAGAGCTCGTGAGGGCTATCGATGAACTATCAAATGCTATAAGACAATGATGTTGATACCTAAAACCACCTATCTCATTTTTGAGATATCACATTTTGTTTGGATTTGGCACAGCCATCTTGCTCGATGCCAAAACTCTCAATGTGCCTCAGTTCATAGGTGCAGCATCGCGTAACTTTGAAATCGCTGATCTTAGCATCGAATCGTCAATGCCATTAGCTCAAGGTGGGCGAGTGAACCCTTGTGACACCCTTTTTTTGGCCACAGAGACCATCCATTGTCTGTGGGCACCCTGTATCGAGGAGTCTCCAAGGTGCTCTAAGTGCGTTTCAAGGTTGATCTTCTGAGGGTCATAACTCAGAGCTCGTGAGGGCTATTGATGAACTGTTGAATGCTACAGGACAGTGATGTTGAGGCCTAAAATAGCTCGAAGCTTGTGAGGGCTATCGATGAATCATCTAATCAAGTCTCTTAAGTTGATATATTTTGAGGTTTTGTTGAAATTGAAAAGTTGTAGTATGAGGATAGTAACAAAGTGAAGTGCTACATGATGGTAAGTCTGGACATGTTTCAGACACTTTTTGTGGGGTCCGTGACCCACCCTTGGATCTTGCCTTTGCTTCTCGTGTGTCAAGTTAGGACAAAGAGGAAAAGAAAGATTATGTGGAATCTAATAAAGTTAATTCCTCTGTTGGAGAAAAGGTAGGGTCCTCAGAACAGAAGACCTGGTCTTCACTTTTCGGCAGGAAACCAACTGGCAAATCTTCCTTCTCGTCGGTGACTTCTAAGACTAGTTTGGAGAAAGGTGAGTTCTAGGTCTTTATCCCTGACCCCTTAGTGGATTTCTCCATTTCCTCCATGGATTTCACGCTGGTGGGAAAATTTTTGGGGGCAAGACCAGGTCTTGATTCTCTAAGGAAAATGGTTAAGAGGAAATGGGCTATTCGTGAGGAGGTGGACATTGCTCCCATGCCAAATTGTTTCTTTCTATTTATTTTTAACTGTAACAAAGATATGAATTTGGTTCTTTGTGAAGGTCCCTGGTCTTTTGGAAAATGTTCTCTTACAATCAAAAAATGGGAGCCTAATATGGTTTTATCAGATTCCTTTTTCCTTTCTACCCTGATTTGGGCCAGACTTCCTAGACTCCCTCTCAAATTCTAGCATGAGGATATTTTTAAGGGCATAGCCAATTCCTTTGGTGAACTGGTTGCTCTGGATAATGCTATTGCAACCAGATCAACACTCCAAAGTGTTAGACTGTATGTGGAGGTGGCAGATCTGAATCATCTCCCTGAAAAGGTGGATTTAATCTCTAAGCTTGGTAAGAAAACTCAAGTAATCATTTTTGAAGATCTTCCTAATGCTTGTTATGCTTGTAAGAAATAGGGTCATTTGGTTAAAAACTGCCCCTCCAAGAGTAAAACCCACTTGAGTAGTGAGAAGGAAGTGAAAAAGACTAAGGTTCAGCAAAAGAAGTTTTTGAAACCTAAAGACATTCATCTCAAAGGGAAGAAAGAGACTAAGAACTCAATAGCTCCACTAGCTATTGTGGATATTGTCTGTGAGCTTCTTCTAGAGGATGGGGCTAGGCTCATGCCTGAGACGGAGAACATAAACTCTGAAAAAGAAGTGAATGGATCTCAACTTGATCCCATCTTGCCTAAACGAGGTATAGATAACCTGCCGAATTTATCAAAGAAAATTGTTCTTTATCAAAAGATGGAGGATAAATGGAGGATAAATGGCTGAATATGGAGCTCATAGAGAGGATGATGTAACTTAGCCTAGGGAGATGGAGGTTTTTGCCCCTTTACTTTCCCAGGATACCCTTTTTAAGGACCCTCCTATCTTAGAAGCTTTCAAAGAAGATGGAGTAATCTCAAAGCTTAAATTAAATTTAAGGAAAAGGGTTGAAAATAAGAATAACATAAAGGGGGTCGAGACTCGAAGCAATAAATTAGAATTGCATACTAAAGTGAATCCCAAAGCTTCAACCCCGGTAAAACCTAGGAGAAAAATGGATCAGTAGTCCAAGGTGAAACCAGATGTTGGGTCTCCGGATGGACGTGGAAGGAAATCTTCTAAGAAAACCAAGGAGTTAGAAAGCTTGCAGAATATTGCTGATGGTTGTCAAGCAACTATTCTGGATTATACCCCTAAAACATGGAAATGAAAATTATCACTTGGAATATTAGGGGGCTGAATAGTTACCATAAACTAGATGTTGTTAGGAATTTTGTTAGAGAACAGAAAACTAATTTTCTTCTACTTAAGGAAACAAAGATGAACAAAGAGAAAGCAGAGTAGATAAAATCTTTTAAAAATTACTCTATTAATGCTAGTAGTTTAGAAGGTGCTTTAGGGGGAACCATGATGCTATGGAAAAAAATTGCTTTGTTGGGACTATTTTGAGGGCTAGTAAATACTTTATGATTGCTAAAATTACTAGTGCTGATAAAAAAGAGGACTGTTATATTGTGAATATATATGCTCTCAACACGAAAAGCCAAAGGAAGAAGGTTTGGGACTCTATATCCAATTTTAAAATCATGGATTACTCTAGTAGGTGGATTATCATGGGAGACTTCAATGTCCCTCTTTATGACCATGAAAAAATGGGAGGTAATGCAACCCATCTCAAAGGAAGAATGGACCTTAGGGAGTTTATAAACAAAGAGGGCCTAATGGAAATGGATCTTCAAGGCATTAAGTTCACTTGGAGTAATAAGAGAGTTGGCAATGATTGTATTCAGACAAGGCTTGATCATGCTCTTATCTCTCCTGATTGGACAAAATATTTCATCTGCAAGTTGTAAACCCACCAAAAAATTGGTTTTGATCACTTCCCTCTTATTTTCACTACTAATAAGATTAGTCCTAAATGAATTTTCCTTTTAGATTTGAGAAGATGTGGAGGTAGCACCATCAGTTTGAAAGAAAAATGGAAGAATGGTGGAACATCAAAATTGATGGTACTGCTCTCTTCAGAGTGACTTCTAAACTTAAAAATGTCAAAAAAAAAGTCAAAATTTGGAATAAAAGATGCTTTGGAAACATTTTTGAGGATAAATCTGTATTGAAAGAGGATATCCAAAAAATCCAGGATATAATTCAGAAGGAGGGATATTCCCCAGACCTTCTTTTAGAAGAAAATGAAAAGCTGACTCAATACCATGACATCATTACTAAAGAAGAGATCTACCAGAGGCAAAGATCAAGCTTGATATGGCTGAATGAAAGAGACAAAAATACCAAATTTTTCCATCTATCCACTCTGAAGCATAGAGCCAAATCTCATATTTCACATCTTACTAAGGGAGATTTGAAGATTGAGGAGGATAAGGACATCATGGACGAGATGGTGAATTTTTTCTTTGGTCTTATGACAGTGGACCCCAACATCAACATGGAACACCAGGCAGAATTCCTTAGAGTGATCCCCACTTTGGATTCAAAGGATCAAAACAAATTGTTAAGCTCAATTCCTAAGAATGATGAAATTTTCAAAGCTATTAGCTCTCTAGGAGGAGAAAAAGCCCCTGGTCCTGATGGCTTTCCCATGTTTTTCTTTTAGAAACTTTGGAAAATTATTGGAAAAGATGTTTGTGATGTGGTAAAGGAATTCTTTGGGGCAAAAAAAATGCTTAAGGAAGTCAATTCCACCTTCTTCTGCCTGATTCCTAAGAAAATTGGAGTTGACTCACTTGATCAGTTCAGGCCGATCAGCCTTTGTAATTCTTTCTATAAAATTATATCCAAAGTGCTTACTTCTAGATTGCTTCTGGTGACCCCTTTGATCATTAGTGACCAACAAAATAGCTTCACCCCAGGTACACAAATCCTCAATTCTATGATTTTTTCTCATGAGAATATTCATTCCTTATCTTGTTCTAACAATCAAGGTTTTGTAATGAAAGTGGATGTTGCTAAGGCTTATGATAGAGTTGATTGGTCTTTTCTCTCAAACATTTTGCTTACCTTTGGCTTTGACAACAAGGTTGCTGGACTGATTCATCAGTTGATCTCTACTTCTTCTATTGTTGTTCTGGTTAATGGTAGTTCTTCTCATTTTTTTAATCCCTCTTGGGGATTGAGACAAGGGGACCCTTTATCCCCCATCGTCTTTGTTATTATGGCTGATTGTTTGGGGAGGTACATTGGGGATCTAGTGCATAAAGGAGTTATTAAGGGATTACAACCCTCTTCCCATCCTCTTATATGTTCTCATGGCCAATTTGTTGATGATACCATCTTTTTGGGGAAATCTGAAGTTAGGGAAGCCAAAAATTTGAAGCAAGCAATTAATCTGTATTCTTCTACCTTAAGCCAACTAGTTAACTGGAATAAAAGTGTTGTGTTTTTTCTCAATACCCCTATTCTTAGACAACATAAAATTGTCAAAATCCTTGGTTGTTCTATAGGGTCTTTACCTTCTTCCTATCTGGGTCTTCCTTTAAGCTTGAAGGCTCCAAATTCCTTCTAGGAAGACCTTATTAAAAAATTTAGTAAGAAGTTGGCTGGTTGGAAAGGGAACCTTTTAAGCCAGGCTGGAAAATTAACTCTTCTTAAAGCTTCTTTCCAAAGTATACCTACTTATGCTTTAAGTCTTTTTAAAATCCCCACTAAATTTACTGAGGCTATTGACAAAATTCAAAGGATTTTTTTATGGATTGGTGTAGAGGAAAAAAAGAGAATGCCTTTAATTTCTTGGGACCAAGTTTGTAAATCGATTAGGGAAGGAAGATTGGGCATCCAGAAGATCAGAAGCATGAATAAAGCTCTTCTAGCTAAACAAGGTTGGCATGTCTCTCATGGAAACAAAGAGTGGAGTACCATTTGGAAACACAAGTACCTTCTTAATTCTATTTCTCTTCTTGATTTCTTCTGTTCTTCTGATGTTGCTCATCCTTCCTCCATTTGGGGAGCTGTGCAGGGAACAAAGAAAATTCTTGGAGAAGGGTGCTCTTGGAAAATTGGTAATGGGATTAGGGTGAGATTTTGGGAAGATTTCTGGCTTAAGGATCACCCCCTAATTGAAGATGTTCAAGATATGACACATGTTGACTTATGCAAGCAGAGATATGACACTTTTGTTAGTCATTACTGGCAGAATGACTCTTGGGTGAACTTGAAGGACATTGATCAATGCTTCAATCACATCCAAGTTTCTCTCAATGCTATTTCTCTCCATCCTTCTTTTGAGGATGAGATTATTTGGTATGCTGATCCTACTGGGAAATTCAAAGTTTCTTCTTTCTTTTTTTCTAAGGAGAAGGAAAATCTTCCCTTTTGGGTGTAGGCTTGGACTAAGGGTCTCATTCCTAAAATTAACATCTTCTTTTGGGTCCTGCTTCAAAATAAAATTCTGACCCTTGATAATTTGCAGAAAAGAGGTATAAATTTGGTGAATAGGTGTATTTTATGCAAGAATGGATTTGAAGATAGAGACCACTTGTTTTTGAACTGCTCTTATTCCCAGCAAGTCTAGACTGAGATCCTTATGTATTGGAATTTGACCTATGTTCATCATAACAATAAGGAATCTTCTTTGAAAAGCTGGCAATGCCCTACTAAGAATCCCGATGTTCAATTCCTATGGAAAATTACTCTTTCTCATCTCTAGTGGGGTATTTGGAAAGAAAGAAATAATAGAATTTTTAGAAATAGAGAGGTTCCTGGATGGGTGCTTGGTTAGAATATTATTAGAGCTTTGAAGGAGAATTTTAGATCTCTGAAGAACCCTGATAAGACCTTTCCTATTGATAATCCAATGCATTCCAAAAATCCTAAACTTCAAATTGATAACCCAAGATTGACCATCACTTGGAGCTCCCCCCCATATGGTTGGATTAAAGGAAACTTTGATGGTGCTTCTAAGGGCAACCCAGGAAGTGCGGGTTGTAGAGGTGTGTTGAGAGATCAAAGTAGATTCCTGGATCTACAATGAAATGATGGGTTTGAAGAAAAAGGTTGAAAGTCTTCAACATAATCTGGATACTATCAATGTCAAACTTATCCAACTGGAAGGGCAGATGGGAGACATCCCTAATAAACTTAACAACTATGAGCAGAACCTCAGAATGCTAATCAAGGAGAGTGGCACTAAGATGGAACAGGTCACCTCGAGTATTTGTGTAGCTATTGCAAACCTAGGTAAAAAGGGCTAATGAAGATATCACTTTGGCTGAGGGTCTGAGCAAAAGAACAAGGCAGAGCTCGAGGAAGAGTGCAATGAAAGTTGTTGCTACTTTGGCTGCTGACACCATTCAAGAGATTGCTACAATTGGTAAGGAAGCTACTAAAATGATCTTGGAGCTGCAATAGTGGCTCTGGGTCGGGTTCCCTGGTTTAGTTTCTACTTGTTCTGGTTGTTGGTTGGGGTCTCTGGTCCTGGTTTTTGGTTTCTTTCATTTTGACTGTTTGTGGTTCCAGGTCCCTATAAAACCTATTTAGTTTGTTCTTGGACTTTTTTTGTGGTTTCAAGTCCCTGTAAAACCTGATTTTGATACTGTGCTTCAGTTTGTTTTAGGTTTCTTTTACCTGGTTGGACTTTATTGCTTTATCTTTCTACTTTTTGTAAAAGGGTTTTGGGGTCCCTTCAAAACTTGCTTTTACCGTAATCTAAAACAAAGTGAAGTGCTACTTATCAAAGATTATGAATCTATGAATGACTTGGTGGTTGAGAATAGAATCCATGGTTGAGGAGTGGAGTCATTAACTATGTTGAGATTAGATTTGAAGCCAAGAGTTAGTTTCAAGGTTGAAGGTGGAGTTTAAAATCAGATTTGGGGTTATCTAAACCTTGTGTAGGATGTTAACAAGTGTGTTTATGTTATGATAGCACTTAAATTTATACATTGCATCCAAATTTGATAATAAAGGTTGTTAAAATATTATTCAAAAATTATTACATTTGAATCAAATATAACAAACATAATCAAAACTAATGATATTCCATAAACATGAACAATACACATGATCCATGATAAATTGAACATTACTAGATACTAAATTAATATGTATATCATTGTGCACATAAATGAAAAAAAAAAATATCAAAATACATGTATCCATACAAAAAATTTTATGCAAATATATATCAAAGATCATGTATCCATAGACAAAGTACTCAAATATATATCAAAATACATAGATCCATATACAAAATGTGGCTAATCATGTCATCAGAATGTGTATAATATCAATGTTTCTGTATACAATGTGGCATATGCCATCTCAAAATTTCTCATGATGCATCCTACGAAAACTATATTATCCTAGGGTGTTGGTGGATGATCAAAATGCAACCTCTTCACTGCACTAGGTGGATCAGATGCCTCCTACATAAACACAAAAAAAAAAACCAAAAGTTAGACTACTAAATTTATATGATTCTTTATATCTAACATTGAATTAATCAAATGCATAATGATCTTTTTTGTAATGAATATTTATACTATCAAAATTTTATAATAAATACCTCTCTTGTCGACCTCCTGCATCGGTCAGGAGTCCTCTCGTATGCCATTGGCAATGATGGTACGTCACTGATTGTGGGTTGTATATGTTCAAGTATGTTTGTCAGATTAATCTACAATTTAAACTATAACACTATAACTCATCAATGCTAAATTTATAACATATTTAATCATGAATTCAAACTACAACTTACTATTGTAGGCTCCACCTGAGGAGAGAGTGGCCGCATCATCAAATCTACATAACTCTCTCATTGGACCTCATGTGCACTAGGAGTCTCCTATGAGATACAAAATAGTAGTTGTTAATATCACAAATATTAGTTTTGAATTTATTTATGAAGATAAGTGATGCAGGAGAATTCCATGCTCATCGGGGGAACATTGAAGATCCAAGGCATTACAGATGTCATGGAGCATCTCTTAAAGTCAATTGGGCAATCCCTGCACCAATTATGGCTCATGGAAGCATAAAAAGTTATAATGTTGGACTCATATGTGGAAAAAAGTTGTAATTGGGCATGAGATAGGATTTTAGGATTTCATATGGTAGATGAGTCATTTGATAGGTTCATGTAGGTTTTCATGATCATATCTTGTCATTAGACAAGTCAAAACATTCAATAAGCCCATTAAAAGCATAGTTTAATAGTTAGAAATTTGAATAGTAATGGTTATGTGTTTTTTGGAGGGAAACTCCATAATTTAAATTTTATGAAGAGTTAACAAATGAAACTGATTGGAGGTGGTTGAGGGGGTTACTAACCATCCCTTGAAACTTATAAATTGTGATTGTACGGCCTGGAGGGTCATATTTGTACGAACTATCTCAGAAAATTGAATGAAAGTGATTGGTTTTCAAGAGGAACTTGAAGAATCCTTTGTTTTGTAAGTGCTTTCTGATATTGGAATGAGTGGTAATATCATCTTAGATATCTAAATGCATGGTGAATGCTGAAGGAGAAGTTCTAGAATTGAGTTTTGGGGTTTGAACAAGCAGGCCCTAGTTTTTAAGCCATTTTAAGGAGGGTTTTGAAGTTGGGTGTTTAGGAGTGTGACCAAGACCTATAATCTTGAAAGTCCTTTGATTTAGATCATTAATAGAGACTATGAAAAAGGATTAAGTCAGATTGCAAGTTTGAAGGGTACTTGCTTTGTAAAAGTGGTCTAATTAGGCCTAATTCTAAGACAAACTACCCTGTTCTGTACAATCTTTCCAAAGGAGTGATATCTAAATTTTGGATATGTTATAGGAAAAATCAAGAAAATAGGGTCTGCTAATCCAAAGAAGAGAATAGCCTAGTAAAGGGAAAAACTAGTCTCTTTTGTATCTACTGAAGATTTGTGGGTTTGGAAACCTTAGAAACATGTTGGTTGAAGTTTTTTAAGGTGTGTAGAGGTGGAGGAAACACTTGGTGAATGTAAATCCAAGTTTGGAGTCTTTGGTGGCATTGTGTGCACTGGGAACACCATTGAACATAGGGGTTGGGTCCATATTGTGCTTGAATTTGCAAGTTTGTGGTTAGATCCTCCATCCTCTGCATCAAATGGTATCAGAGAATCAACGAGGTCTTTTGGGAGTAGTTAAGTTGTAGGTTTTTTCATCATAGGAGTCTTTGTCATCCATAGTGTGCTGGTCCCTTTATCAAAGCCTTGTAGTGCCTAATTCCTCCTTGTGTGTCCTAGAGTTGAAAGGTACATAAGTGGTGTCTAGAGATTTCTTGGTGAGGAAAGATAGAGAATCAGTGAGTTGGCCCTTGGGAAGGAAGAAAACTTGTTGTGAAAATGCCTCCTAAAAATAAAATGGCTAGAGAACTTGAAGAATTGAGAGAAGAGGTGGCAAGAGAGAAAAGAGAGAGGAGAGAACTTGAAGGATCTAGAGTGAGGGAAGAAAGACAGATGAGAAGAGAGAGGTTGCAACTTATTGCAAGGATAGAATCCTTAGAAAAGGAAAGGCAAGAACCTAGAGGAGAAGAGGTTAGAGGAAGAAATCATGGAGAGAACCATGAAGAAGAAGAGGTTGGTAATGCAAGGCAAGAGCATGAGACAACAGATGATCCTAAAGAAAGGAGATTTATGAGAATCATTAAGGCAGTACAACGTAATGGTGGGAAGAACCATATTGATTTTCCAATATACCAGGGTAAGATGGATAGTGAAAAAGTGCTAGGGTGGATAGAGGCCCTTGAGAACTACTTTGATCTTGAAGACATAGAGGCAGATAAGAAGGTAAAAGTAGAAAATGAAAGACTAAGAGGAACAACACTCACTTGGTGGACTATTGTTCAGAATGAGAGAGAGGAAAGGTGATGCAAGGTACCTAACCTATGTGGTAGGGGGGAACAAGTATCTATGTTGCCAAACACCTTTCCACTCCTTAAAAGCGAGGATTCAAGTAGATTAGGAAGTTGGAATAAGTTTGGTCCATATTTTACAAGTTAGTCTATGTTTTGTAATAAAAGCACATGTAAGGCCCACGAGCATTTTGGTGTGGTTATAAACCAAGTGACTGCATGGGACCAAAAGGCCTTAGAATAGGGTATTTATGTAAGGAAACTCAGGTGTGAAAATAGCTTCCTACACTAATCTCATAAGGAAAGTATGATGCAAATCCTATTAAAATCTTCTACACTTACAGATTCAATATCATGTAAACAACAATATTGCAGCCAACCATGCATACAAAAAATACACAGAGAAAGGAACACATAACACAAGGATTTTTCGGTGGGGAAAAAACTTTCGGTAAAACAACCCCACCCCTTCAGAACCTGCACAATGTATTATCTTCAACACAAGGTTACAATACACTTGCAATGCAAGTTCAACATCAACAACAAAAGACTCCAATAGCTACTCACGGTACCAACAATACACCCTTTTCGCATCGCCTCTCTTCACAACCCTAAAAATGCTTATAACATGTGCTTCACTTTAGGGCTACTCCCAAAGGTAAACCATATTAGGGTTTTACCATTGTTTGAGAAAATAGGAACCCCAAAATTTTTTTTGGGGTGATGCCCCAAACCCCACTATTGGGGTAGAGTGTATAGTACTCAAATATCTTAGTTGCCACATGTCTTCAGCTATCATTGAATCTTCCTAACATAGCTCTTACGTGTCATAGGAATCTATCATAACCGTTTTAGTCATGATCTCCTTACACACAATTCAAGATGTCGACACATCAACATTATTTGCAAGAAATACATTTTACAAAATAAATAATAATGAATAGGAATTATACAAGGTTGAGACACCTTATTCCTGACATTCTCTCACTTGTCGAACACCTTGTAAGAGCAATAGGAACATAACATGAACTAACCACTATAGGCCAAAAGGCCCATAGACTCTGAACACCATCTAAACTTCTCAGTGCCCATTGGTTTCATTAATGCATCTGCAAAATTCTTCATAGTATCTACCTTTTCCAAATTTACCTTTCCATCTTCCACCATATCTCTCACAAAGTGATACTACACATCAATGTGCTTCATTCTGGCATGGAAAGTTGGATTCTTTGCAAGGCAAATAGCACTTTGACTGTCACACCAAATAGTAATTTGTTCTGCATCAACACCAACATCAGGACATAATCTCTTAAGCCAAGTGGCTTCCGTACAAGCATGAGTAGCAGCCATGTACTCAGCTTCTGTAGTGGACAAAGCAACCACAGGTTATCGCTTGCTCATCCAACTGATGGCACCACCAAACATAGTGAACACATAAGCACCGGTGGATCTCCTGTGGTCAATATCACCTGCCCAATCTGAAGCCACAAACCCATGATACAAACTGAATGCTGAGATCCAGAAGAGTTATCATGATAACATATGGAGTAATCTGATGTACCCTTCAAATATCTGAATACTCGCTTAACTGCATCCCAATGTATCCGTCCATGATTAGCCATAAATCGACTCAGGACTCCCACTGCTTGGGCAATGTCTGGTCTAGTACAGACCATAGCATACATAAGACTGCCAATTGCACTAGCATAAGGTACTTTACTAATGTCGTCCACCTCACTAGTTGATTTTGGACAATCATCTACAGATAACTTTGTTCCCATAGGAATAGGAACACATAATGTTCTACAATCTGCCATGCTGAACCTGTCCAACACAAACTTCACATACTTACTCTGACTCAACCAAAGTTTTCTGTTAGACTTGTCTCTACTAATTTTCATACCCAAGATGTACCTAGCTGCCCCAAGATCTTTCATCTCGAACTGTGCTAACAACTGAGATTTAAAATCAGATATCATACCCTTACCCTTCCCAAACAACAACATATCATCAACATATAATGCAACAATAATAAGGCGATCATTTTCAATTCTGAAATAAACACAATGATCTAATTTTGATCTTACAAATCCAATTGACAAAACAAAGGCATCAAACTTAAGGTACCACATCCTAGGAGATTGCTTCAAACCATATAGAGATTTCTTTAATCTACTAACTAAGGATTCTTTATCTTTAACAATGTAGTGCTCAGGCTGTGACATATAAATCTCTTCCTCCAAATCACCATGAAGGAAAGTTGTCTTCACATCCATGTGTTCTATCTCTAAATCATATGATATAGCAAGAGATAACAGAAATCTAATGGATGTCAACTTTGCAACAGGAGAGAATATTTCACCATAATCTATTCCCTCTACCTGTGAATACCCCTTTGCAACCAATCTAGCTTTGTACCTTTCAACACTAACATCTGCACATAATTTCTTCTTGAACACCCATTTACAGCCAACAAATTTTCTCCCTTTAGGCAAAGGTACAAGGTCCCAAGTTTTTTTTTTCTCTAATGAAGCCATCTCATCATCCATAGCCTCAATCCAGGAACCTGCATCTTCCATGCCCAAAGCCTCTTTCACATATCTAGGCTCATCAGTGTTAGCAATCAAAGCAAAAGCACAACTGGAATCTAACATAAAATAACCAAACCTTTCTAGTTGCTTTCTTTCTCTCATGGATCTCCTCAAGGGCTAAGGTTGAGGTTGTTCTTCCTCTTCTTCTAAACTATCAGAGCTACTAGATCTCTCCTCATCATTAGACCCAACATGGTCTCTTTGTTCAGTCTTCTCAGGGGTAGGAGGCAACTGAACAACATCTTTTTCCTTTTCTTTTTCATTTGGTTGTAGCACAATAGGAGAAGATGTTAGGTCTCTAAAAATAACATTTCTGCTATACAACACCTTACTAGTCACAGGATCCCAAAGCTTGTATCCTTTCACACCAGCACTGTACCCGATGAAAATACATTTAACAGCTTTGTTTTCCAACTTAGATCTTTTCTCCTTTGGAACATGTGCATAAGCTTCACAATAAAAAACACAAAGATGTCTAATTGAAGGCTTCTTACCAGACCACACCTCCATGGGTGTCTTACCAACAAGGGCTGATGTAGGAGATTCGTTAACCGGATAGCAAGCAGTGGCCACAGCTTCGGCCCAAAACCTTTGTTCTAAACCAGCTCCACTAAGCATTCTCCTAGCCTTCTCCATCAGTGTCCTGTTCATTCTCTCTACAACTCCATTTTTCTCTGGGGTATAAGGAGTTTTCTTATGCCTCTCAATACCTTGTTCTTTATAGAACTGTTCAAACTCTGCTGAGCAAAACTCACCACCATTGTCAGTTCTCACACACTTAATCTTCTTACTAGTCTGATTCTCTACAAGGGCTTTAAATTCCTTGAATCGACTAAAGACTTGTGTCTTATTTTTAAGGAAATAAATCCATGTCCTTCTACTATAATCATCTATGAAAGATACAAAAAATACAGACTTGGAGATTGAAGGAACTTTTACAGGACCAAATAAATTAGAATGAATAAGATCCAAAACATCAGAAGATTTGTGAGAACTAGAGTAAAACTGAACATGATTTTGTTTACCATATACACAGTGTTCACAGAAGTTGAACTCGAGATTGCAATCATTTAACCCCTCAATGAGATTTTTATTTTTCAGGGTTTTGAGACCCTTCTCACCAATGTGACCAAATCTCAAATGCCACAACATTGTCTTTTTTGTAGGAAGCTTTCCTTCCAAAGTGTTTGCACCCTTAGGTACACTTGTTGCACTACCATCAGAACCACTAACCACAGTCTTCTTTACTACTCATTCAAATGGTGGGGATGAAGTGATAGCTACTATCTTCTTTGAAACAAAAGAACTATTACACTGAGAAATGTGTGCATCAAGCTTAAACAAAGTACCTCTCCTAGTACCCTTATCAAGCACCATAGCTCCTCTCATCATCTTACATCCATCTTTAGAAAAAACAACTTGCACACCTACATCATTCAGCATACTTACAGATAATAGGTTTTGTGCCAAACTTGGAATGTGCATAACTCCATTCATTTCCTTTACTCATCCATCAGGAAATTTGATAGTGACCCTTCCGTATCCAACTATCTTTAAGTGAGAATCATCACACAACTACACCTTTCCACCATCAAACTATTCATATTTAGAGAAATAGTTTCGATGAGAGGTCATGTGAAAAGATGCACCTGAGTCAACCAACCACACATCATCAGATGCATGGGCTGCCAAAGCTACGATGAATGCATCGCCATCTTCTTGAGATTTTTTTAGAACCAGAATTTGAGGCTTTCTTCTTCTTCTTAGGCTCTTTATAGTCTTTACGGAAGTGCCCAATCTTATTACAGTTCCAACATTTTGCCTTGGACTTATTGGAAGTCTTTGACTTCCCACGAGATTTGGATCTACCCTTATTGTCAGAGTTATTGTCATTTTTCTTTCCTCTTTTCGTGGATCTCCCACGAATAGCAAGGACTTCTTTTTTTGAAATGGAAGCCTTTCTCTGCATCTCCTCTGATAGTAGAAAAGACACCACATCATCCTTTTTGAAAGTGACTAACGTGCTTCTGAGAGCCATCACAAGATGGTCCCATGAATCTGGTAAAGAACACAAAAGTGTGTAGCAGCGATCCTCCTCCTCTAACTTGACACCAGCTGATGTCAACTGTGCAGCCAGTAGATTAAATGCATTTAAACGATCCGTTAAGGAACCACCTTCCTCCATTTGCAGAGAATACAACTTCTTCCTTAGGAACAACTTGTTCACCAAAGATTTTGCCTGATAAACGGCCCCAAGTCTCTCCCACAAACTATATGTAATTTTCTCATCTAGAACATTCAAAATGACTGCATCAATTAAACAGAGTCTTATGAGACCCTTAGCTTTATGGTCTTTGATATCCCAATCTACTTGAGCTATAGTTGCTGGTCTTGTAGCACTTGTAGTCGCTTCCTGTAGGTCACGATCTTCCAACATGTCTTCCATCTTGAGTTTCCACAACTCAAAATTAGTGCCATTAAATTTCTCCACCTCCATTCTTCCATATGATGAACTCGCCATCTCAATCTGCAAATAAGATTCAGGATGCTCTGCACAAGACTCCCACTCAACTTGAGATTAGCTCAAAAAACCCTACCCAACAACTAGGATCAAAAAGTTGATCAAGCTCTGATACCAACAATACACCCTTTTTGCATCGCCTCTCTTCGCAACCCTAAAAATGCTTATAACATGCACTTCACTTTAGGGCTACTCCCAAAGGTAAACCATATTAGGGTTTTACCATTCTCCGAGAAAATAGGAACCCCAAAAATTTTTTTGGGGCGATGCCCTGAACCCCACTATTGGGGTAGAGTGTACAGTACTCAAATTTCTTAGTTGCCACATGTCTTCACCTATCATTGAATCTTCCTAACATAGCTATTACATGTCATGGGAATCTTACTATATATTATAATATATTAAATATTATAATATAAGTGAAAAAAGGTCAGAGCGGATTTTGAAGCGCTTGTAGGCATCTTCATACTCTATTTTTTTCACATCGCCACTTTTTGGCACACCATGATCCTGCACATACCTAGCATAAGAAGGATCTCTTACATGTATGGTGTATTTTCATGCAAGAAACATTTTGGGTATTCTAGCACTTATGCTCTGATGCTTATGTTTGCTTGCTACATTAAAAGGAATAGATGTTCTTGTCATCCTAGCTTCTTGTACTTTAATGCTTAAATCTAATCCCAACAATACTAAGAAAAATGTCATATTCATATTCTCATGATTTCATTTTTAGTGAGGGTTGTATGGCATTCCTTGGTCTAACTAAACACTCTATAATGAAAAATATCTTATGAGTTTAGTAACCGGTCCTAGGGATTACATATATCATAGAGTTATATCTCATACTCAAATTACAGTAGGGTATAGCTTTGGTTACTTATGTACTTGCATTCTTCAACTTGAGAGGTTGGTGATTTCTTCCATGTATCACATTTTACCTTAACTCTCATGTCCCCTTTTCAAATAATTAAAAAATAATAATCTTTGCTAAGGCAGGCAGGCCCAAGAAAGTGAAGTTTCGAAAAAAAGGGGGTTAATCTTTGGAAACCGTTGGACTAATAAATGAAAATTATTATTAAAATATGTTTCATTAACCTCTCTTGGATGTGAGTTACAGTTATGCCCTCTTTTAAGGGGTTTTGAGGCATTTTGGGGGGGATTCCAGAACTTGATTTTTTCTCATTCTTTGTTATTCTTCAGAGGCTGCCAAACCTGTGGAGAAGGAGACCCAAGAACGAGAGTTTGCAAGTTTCTAGGGAGACCCAAGAATGGGAGTTTGTAGGTTTCTAGGAAGGCTAAGGATGGGAGTTTGAAGCCATTCCATGTGCATGCTCATATAGAGTTTGCCTTTGTGCTGAACAGTGTAGATTTGTGGGTTTTTGGGTGTGTTTTTTTGCATGAGTTTGGTGTTTTCAGTTGAGCATTTCATATCAATTTTGGTTGCTACTGTATTTCATACTTTAATCTGTTAAAATAGAGCTGAATATATGTATTGGGACGTGATTAAACTTTTCATATAGTTTATTAGTGTTTTTGTGGTGTTTCCGGGCATTTTTGTGTTAATTTCGGGAGCCCGATGAGCATAGTTTTTGTCCTACATTTGTGAGCTGTTGTGTAAAGGATATTTAGATCTGGAAATATCATTTTTTAGGCTGTTATGCTGCTGAAATTTTTGTAAAAATTTCCACTTTCAGATTTATTAATAATAGGTGAAGCTGTGAATCTTTTGGCACCATTTCTGGCATACTCGATTTGGGGTTTCTTGAGAAATTTGGAGGATCTTTGTGATATTAGTTGTTTGATCTTAAAGATCTGATTAAACATTGGAAATATCATGCAAAATTAGAAAAGGGGACATTTCAGTGGTATCAGAGCCATGATCTTGCCAGCCTGAGGGTTTGTAGAAGTTTGCATGTCAGTTTTGAGAACTACCCAAATCTTGCATGTCATAATTTATGGTTGCATGTTTCTTCTAATCAGTTGCATGTGAAAATTTATGGTTGCATGCTACTTCTAATCATTTTCATGTTAGTTCTTCGTGAATTTGGTGGTTGTAGAAGTTTGCATGTCAGTTTTGACAACTACCCAGATCTTGCATGTCAGTTTTGACAACTACCCAGATCTTGCATGTCATAATTTGGTGGTTGCATGTTGCTTCTAATCAATTGCATGTCAAAATATATGGTTCCATGCTACTTCTAATCATTTTCATGTTAGTTCTTGGTGATTTTGGTGGTTGTAGAAGTTTTCATGTCAGTTTTGACAACTACCCAGATCTTGCATGTCAGTTTTGACAACTACCCAGATCTTGCATGTCATAATTCGGTGGTTGCATGTTGCTTCTAATCAGTTGCATGTCAAAATCTATGGTTTCATGCAACTTCTAATCATTTGCATGTTAGTTCTTGGTGTTTGAAGAAGTTATATCCTATTGGGGTTACACTCTACTTTATCCAGAATGGATAGGTATAGTACAACGTCTCAGAGGAAACGATCTTGGACAATTGATATCCAAAGTCAAAATAGTAGAAAGGATGGTTATTTAGACATTCGAGATAAACTTATGAAAATAAGCCATGACATGTCTGAACAGTTGGTTGAGCACCACCGTATAATGAATGACATGTTGTCTGACCCAGCTAAGGTGGATAAGTTGACTAGATTTCTATTTGGAAGATTTTCTCATAGGACAGATGACACAATTCCCAAGAACTTGCATGAGGAGTTTGAGAAACTAGCTGATAGCCAGGTAGAGGTCTCAGATTCTACTTTGCCACAGGAGGTGGTGGGAATGGATATTACACAGATTGATAGTAACGGTCAACTTGATACTCAAATTGAGACAATTGTTTACAGGTCATCAAAGGGTGATGCCACAGGTATTCAGGATGGTATAGTTACAACAGGCAGTGACTACAGTGTAGTGTGTTCAGATGATGATTATGAGGACGTTGTTGTGCAGGATGGTGAGATACCTCGTAGAGATGAGCAGACATTGAGCATTCATGACTTTGCTGAGAAAGAGTACCAGGCACAGTTAGATGCTTCATCACATGAGGTTGAGGCTGGTAGTACTTCACATGATTTGTCCAGCCAGCTAAAGGTGAACAAAGATAGTATTGTGACTTCATTATCTCATCATGACAGGTATGTGGAGTTAGTTGGTATTGGTCATATTACTCAGGTGAGGAGTTTGCTTGAGTTACCAGGTGATTCTAGTTTACGGATATGGACTCAAGATTGTTATATTGGCATTTGGGATTCAGTTGACTGGAGATCTTTAACACTTTTTGGTAGCAGTGTTTGTTTGGGTGCTATCATGGATTTGATTAGCAGATTACACGGTGTTGTCTTTTCTTGTGCCAGTATCTTGTTTGATGTTGGTATTAGTTTTTATACACCAATGTTGGGCTTTGTTCATATATCCAGTCGACCATACTTGTTGGAATGTGTTGATGATATTTAATATTTGGCAGTGTGTATAGATGAGTCCCAGAATCATATTGGCATTGATGACATCTAGGAGGATGCAGTGGGCAGTTTTGAAGACTTAGTTTCCTTGGGTATAGAGGAGTTGGACAGAAATGCTAATTTTTTTGATACTCCGTATGTTGATATGAGTTTTAGATTTGATTCACAGGATATGGATGGTAATACTCTAGAGACTAGTAACTTTGAGGATACTCCTTTAGACAGGTCATCAAAGGAGGTTTGTAGGAGACAGTCAAGCCAGTGCCATCATGTGTCTAATCAGTTGAGAGTTAGTGACTGAGACATTGCTATCACTTGCCAGCATTTCGATGTTGCTCGTCAGTTGTTAGTAGTTTATGGATGGGGTTATCCTACTAGTGATGAGCAAGGAGGCAGTTATCTTTCCTTGACAGAGTTCCACTCTTTATGGGAGGCTATCCAGATTCTAAGACAGGATTATATGCAGTTGGTAGCCGACAGAGATTATCTTATGAAGTGGGGCAGTACAGCATATGATGCATTGTTAGCCAAGGAAGATAAGGTGAGTGAGCTTACTGAGCAGCTTGAGGTGACTTCTGAGATTCTTGAGAGTACACAGTTGGCTTTCAAGGAGTCACAGTTTCATTTGGCTAAGGTGACCATGGAGTTAGACCGACTACAGTCTTTACTTGATTCTATACAGTCACAAGCTGTGGTGTTTGGTGATTCGAGGATGTCCATGGCCGAGATTATCAAAGACAGTGGAGATGGGGATGCATCCATTCTTGATACTAACATTGGCATATCAGGTTCATTCCCACTAGAGTCAGGTTCAGTTGAGTTGGGTGTTGTAGCAGATTGTTGTATGCCTAACATGGTGGTGGCCTCTAGTATTGATGGCATAGAGACTAGAGATGTATCAAAGATCATGTGTGATGTTGGTGAGTCGGTAGTTGGCATGGTTCCTACTAGTAATACTACTCCCTTGGTGATATCTTCGGAGGTAGTAGTCAATTCCAACATGGTTAATGATCAATTGCAGTTAGTTTCATCTGGATTACAGTCTAAGCCACTAACTGAGATTGGTGCATTCTATCAGCATTACACTGTGAGGTATGCTCATCAATTTACCTTTGATGACCATGTTGATGAGATAATGATACAAAGATGTACTTTGGTTCCTAGTGCTTATCATCAATTATGGGACACTTTGATGCCTCAAGATGAGAGTTGTGATGGGCATGACATGGTGATAGGTTCTGCAGTTGACAACTTGATAATATGTGACTTAGAGTAGGTGTTTGGGAGTGATGCTTCAGTGGGTGTTGTTATTGATTCTACTCCTTTGGCTATGACATCTCCTGACTTAGCTAGTGATCAGTCACAGTGGGTTGTATCACTTGTTCATGGTGAGTTGTTGACTGAGGTTGGTTTTTTTAATCAACATTATATTGCAGGGTATGTACATCAGTTAGCATTTGATCCTTGTTTTGAGGAGTTTATGGCGGGCAAATTTGGTTTGGATTCCATTTCTTACTCTTTATCTTGTAATGTATTTTCACCATCAGCAGTGCATGGGAGTTATGGTTATGAGATAGTGGCCAGTGATTTGCAGAGTTGTGTTGACTACAGGAGTTTTACAGTGTGTGGATTCTCCATACTTGGCACAGTTTCATTTGAGAGCATTCACCATTGTTGCAAAGTTGGATTGAACATTTCGTATAGGCCAGTGGGATGCGTTGATGGTATTTACTGTGTTGGTAGTTTGATTTGTTCACTTTACTTGGATTCTGATGTTCTAAGAGTTTGTGTCTCATGGGTTTTTGACTATGGTAGTGGATATTTTGGAGTTTGGTTGAGCTATAATTGTCAGTTTGATTATGGATTCCTCTTGGTCATATTGCAGAGGATATTGCAGGAGCCTGTGTTAATTGGTAGTAGTATAGTTCATGACTAC
Organism: Cupressus sempervirens; assembly: GCA_028749045.1. Lineage (NCBI taxonomy): Eukaryota > Viridiplantae > Streptophyta > Pinopsida > Cupressales > Cupressaceae > Cupressus > Cupressus sempervirens. Next base: position 422,558,064 of record CM053791.1, read on the forward strand.
ATTTGGGATCCAGGTCGATTGATTGGTTTATTGTTCAGCCATTTCTTGAGGACAAGCAATGTTTGGGAGGGGAGGACTTGTCATGTCCCCTTTTCAAATAATTAAAAAATAATAATCTTTGCTAAGGCAGGCAAGCCCAAGAAAGTGAAGTTTCGAAAAAAAGGGGGTTAATCTTTGGAAACCGTTGGACTAATAAATGAAAATTATTATTAAAATATGTTTCATTAACCTCTCTTGGACGTGAGTTATAGTTATGCCCTCTTTTAAGGGGTTTGGAGGCATTTTGGGGGGGATTCCAGAACTTGATTTTTTCTCATTCTTTGTTATTCTTCAGAGGCTGCCAAACCTGTGGAGAAGGAGACCCAAGAATGGGAGTTTGCAAGTTTCCAAGGAGACCCAAGAACAGGAGTTTGCAAGTTTCTAGAAAGGCTAAGGATGGGAGTTTGAAGCCATTCCATGTGCATGCTCATACAGAGTTTTCCTTTGTGCTGAACAGTGTAGATTTGTGGGTTTTTGGGTGTGTTTTTTTGCATGAGTTTGGTGTTTTCAGTTGAGCATTTCATATCAGTTTTGATTGCTGCTGTATTTCAGACTTCAAGCTATTAAAATAGAGCTGAATATATGTATTGGGACGTGATTAAACTTCTAAGATAGTTTATTAGTGTTTTTGTGGTGTTTTCGGGCATTTTTGTGTTAATTTTGGGAGCCCGATGAGCATAGTTTTTGTCCTACATTTGTGAGCTGTTGTGTAAAGGCTATATAGATCTGGAAATTTCATTTTGTAGGCTGTTATGCTGCTGAAATTTCTGTAAAAATTTCCACTTTCAGATTTATTAATAATAGGTGAAGCTGTGAAGCTTTTGGCACCATTTCTGGCATACCCGATTTGGGGTTTCTTGAGAAATTTGGAGGATCTTTGTGATATTAGTTGTTTGATCTTAAAGATCTAATTAAAGGTTGGAAATATCATTCAAGATCAGAAAAGGGGACATTTCATTAACTACACAAGCATTTGATTCCTTGGTCACTCTTTATGAATTTGATGAAGCACCTTTCATGACCAAGAAAACTAGAATCCTACATAAGATGTTAGTACATATACATTTTGCATTACCATATCTTTCATCTATGCATACATCATATCTCATAAATCACATTTGTATAGTAAGAATCTATCTCATCTACATTACATATTCATACATCAAATCAATTTGCATTGATCGCAATCATATAGCTACACATCTAATGTATGAACAACTATAAGAAAAAAAATGTGACAAATGCTATATATACATATTACTAAAATGTTAGAGATTTAGTAGGAATGATTATGTGTGTGTGTGTGTGTGTGTCTATGTGTGTGTGACCAATGGAGTCAAAATGCTCATTGATACAAGAATGAGTGCTACTCAAGCACTATCAATCTCAAAAAATAATACAAAAATGATGCGACTACATCATGATTAGAAGTAAAATAGAAGAGAGAAAACTAACTGCATCCTTCTCCTTCATCCTTGGGTGTAGCAGGAGGTGGAGGTGCATATGCTCTAGCTAGAGGGTGTGCACTCTCTAATGCATTAGCATACTCAAAAAACTGAGGCACCTACTTTTCCACCTCTAGGACTACTCCAAAAAAAGCTGCATAGTAATATGCTACTCTTGTTGTCTATACACAAGCCCCATCCCGCTGCTGCTCCAACTACTCTCAAAGCTTGTGGATCTCTTGATCTTGCTCTAATAGGCATATATCTTGAATATCTAGTTCAATCTCTAGATCTCTCAGCCACCATTGCTCTACCCTCACTTGATCCATTGATCTCCTAAGGGCATACTAGGTTTGTGCTAGAATATCTATGCCCTATGGCTTAGGAGTAGGTTGATCTTGCATATCCTCAACACTCACACCCTGCTTTACCTACTATGAGGGTTGGCCCTCCACCCTCTATCTCTAAGAATCACCTTTGATGGAACCCAACGTTCCCATCTCTCGTTGATAAATCCTATGTCTAGACATACTATCACTGACTCCTAGATCCACTCTCATCTATCAAGTTTAGATCAAAACCTATGTAGTCCACTATCTCAGACCCTACTATTGTGGTCATTGTGGTATTTGAAATTGATGTACTGGTACTTCCATCCCTACTAGATCCATTAATCTAGGGAAGGGATGACCCAAAAAATACTTCCCATACTTGGGAGTCATCCCTCCATCTATGACTACTACCATGTAATCAAAAAAAGTCAAAGTGATATCCCACACATCGGTCATAGTCCACCTCAGATCTAGCCTTACTAACCACCCATTCTTCACCTCCTTGGTGAAGCAGGCATATTCATATTACTCATGTACTTCCTTCACATGCAAGTCAATAGAAATTGCTGAATAACATGTATAAATGACCAATTAGAGCCTGAGAAGTGAACATATAACTGAGCTATGCTGAGGCTTCATTTCTTCCCTTTGTCTCTCGCCATAGCCACAATAGTAGTGCAACCAAATTATCTAACTATGCCTACCACTACTCTGTCTTACCTAGAGTAGTTTGGGTCATCTACCCTCTATATCTACAAATATAGGGCTCATTGGGTTGTTTCTCATCCTCACATATCAACCTCATGATTGGTAGGTGCTCCGATGCCCATACCTATAGAACATTGATACCTACTATCATGGTCACTATCTCTATATAGATGTTCTCGTGCATCTCATGAAACATATGGTCCAACATACACTGACCTGACTCAAAATATACTGGATGCTCTAGCATCCTCTATAGCAAGTGACCCCATCCACACTCTAGCCCATGCTGACCTCTATCAGGCATCAAATAACATGTAAGTAAAGCTCCCAAAACCACTACCAATCTTTTTGTCAGATCGTATACTTGTACTAGCTCCTCCCATGGGATGACTCCACCCATGATAATATCATCTTGAAATATGACTCCTAGAGCCAATCCCCCTAGTTGTGGCTATGTATCATACTCAATCTATGGCCTATGGAAATGAATCCATAGAATCCTACAGATATCGTTAGGTGTGATAGATGTGCTCCACCTATTCCTCTTTCTTTTCCCATCTATTGATCTTGTCTCATAGCTCCCATCTCACTTCTCACTAAACCTCATCCCTACAACCAGTTGTCTAGTCCACATATTTTCTCTATCCTTCCACACTAGCCTTTGGTCTATATTTTTGTGCAATGTGCATTTGATATAGGAGCCATCTAGCCACCTTGTTTAACCTATTGTAACATAAAGCTATCTCCATGAAATAGAGGGTTAGATTGAGTGAGGGTTCTCTAGAAGCCCTTGGATCATCCAAGTAACTTAAATCCACCATAGGGGAGTGTGGGTACATAGTTGAACCAAAGGAAAGAGGGGTTAGAAACTAGGACAACATCTCTAAGGTCCAATTGGTTTCAATGACTAGGGAGGCTCTCTTTGAATAATCTAAAACTTCCACAACTTTATCATTGGAATCACAAAACTCATCCTTTTTGTTCTTGGCTTTACAAGGAGGAAGGGTCCTAACCTTAGAAATAGAGGGAGTAGTAGTATTTTACTCAAGAGCAAGGTGGGGGGAGGCCTGAATCGTCATGTTCTAATGAAATCATAAAGCTTAAGCAAAAGCCCTTGATGTTTTGCCAGTGAACCTTTAACTTAACAATTTTCAATTGACAATGAAAGGGACGAGAAAATCCAAAAGCAACAATTTAGAATCTAGGCCATTCCTATAAAAATGATTCAACATGGGAAAAATCTAAGAATGAAATCTCTTATAGCTACCCTCACAAGTGTCAATTGGATTAGAACCTTTACTAGGGTCTTTCACACCCTATCCATCACCTCTTTGTTAAACCCACAATGTAATTTAGAGATTTTTTTCCTAGCTCCCTAAATCTCTCCAGAGCATCCTTGAATGGCATATTATTCTATCTCATAATTTTAACACATTACATAACAACCTCAGTGATGGAAGAGATGGACTCTAGAGTGATGATAAATGTGACAAATCTCATTGTGACCTTTCCATCATCCTAGGAAAGTGAATCTTTCTAAGAAAGTTTGTGGTTATAACCTTTTATGCCTGTGATGTAATGAGTTAAACCACCCTTCTCAAGGATGTCCCTAAGCTCCTTTCCTTTTTGATATTCTCGCCACTTGTTAGGCTCAATCTGATAAGGGTATGAACCCATCCTTCTATTGTGAGGAACAGAGAAAACACACACCACCTTAAGAACACACAAATCCATAAACAACAGCAACAATAAAGTCAAGATTTTTGTCACCACCACTTTCAACAGAAAAAATTGAAATGGCAATCCAAATCATTAAAAAATCAATGGAAAACAGACTATATTAAGAGTAATGATGGTCATATCATTACTACACAATTTGGACGTGATCAAGGCAGATTCGATCGTACACATCAGTAGAGATGGATAGAGGGTTGTCCCAAGATTTGCATCCTTTCATAAATTTCCCCATGCTATTCTATCCTCTATCATAAGAAATATTTACTATAGGGAACGTGACATTTAGCAAGCTAATTCTCATCTTTAAATGATGCAGCATAATAGAGGTCTGCTACAATCAAAAACTTGTAAAGAATTTGTACAATAAGGTGCACCTACATGTATAAAAATCATTACATTAGGTTTTTAATGCATAAGATTAAATGTGTTTTGCGTAAAGATTTAGGAAATTGTTAATTATTGAAGGTATAAGTAATAAAATAATATTTTATATGATAAGTGAAAATATTTATGTCAAGTAAGAAACAATCTAAACAATCTGACAATGATCTTGGCCAAGCTTTTGTAATTTGCAAGATGTAATCTACAAACACTTATTAATTCTTTAATTCAATATAGTGAATTATTCAAAGTAAAGATAAAAGATAGAAATTCAATTATCAAGGAAGGCTGTCAAGACAATAGCTATTACACAATACAAGTAATCAATGAGTTCCTCTCAAATAATGAATTAAATTGTTCACGACAATTTGTAAATTTATTAAACTATGAAGACATTAGCCTTTTACGGGTTTTATTTTTAAAAAAAAAAAAATGTGAATGTTTAAGATATTTTTCATTGATTATTAAATTAATTTTGTTAATGATTTTTATAGGAATAAGAATGTTTTAGTGAACATTTTTACTACATGTATTTAACAAGTATGTTTTGGTAACCTCCAACCTTTTTGTTATTTAGGATCAGTCCGGTCTTTTTGGTTGCTATCTAATACTTCAAAAAAAATGTTTTGAAGATATTTTAAGGGATTTTATTTCTAGAGGATGATGTAATTTTATGTAGATCTTAAAACTAATATATATTTAAATTAAGTAAAAATTTGATAATAATAAAAGGAAAAGTAAATTAAAATAATTTTATTTTCTAAGATAACCTTGAGGTAAAAATAGTTTTTTTTAAAAAGTTTTCTAATTATTTCATTATAATAAGTTTGGTCAATAGAACCCAAAATTTTGGAATAAATAAATTGAGTGAAAAATATTGAATATTTATATTTCTATTGAAGATAAACAGAATTTGAGGTTGCGTTGCAATACATAATTATTTAATAAATTAAAACACATCTTCACTTAATCCTCTTACCAATCAAAAAGGGGGGGTGGGAGGGAGGAGGGGGGGTGGGAAAGAAGAAGATAACATAAATTGTATTAGTATTGACATAGTGTAATTGTTAATTTTTTGTGTTTTAGTTATTCTCACCAAAGTTCAAACCTAATTTTTGTGTTATGGTTAAGTGTTTATAACACAAATAAGGTGCACAATTGGTAACTCTACTAAGTCATAGTTTTAAATTATTAAAAAAAAAGCATTTGAATAAATAAATGTTAATTTTTGTTGTTTTCTTATTTCAATAAGATAAAAGGTGATAACTATAATTTGTATATGTAACTTTTCTTTTAGATTTTATTTGTGTATATATCTAATAATCAATGGATTTGAAAAGATCTACGAAATCATTCCATTGAGATGAAATGAATCTCAAGAAATTAAAGGGAAGAAAATTATAATAATTACAACTAAAAAATATGAGGTAAAATTTTTAAATAAAAAAAAAGATTTCTACCAATGAAAAGAAGATTTTATTTGTTAAATTAATGTTATAAAAAATTATGAAGCAATATATCCTCCAACCTTTTTTTTTTGTTAATAGTTGTTCTCTTAACTTTCATATAGAAATGAGAAAGACAATCAAATTTTAGAGGCTCTTGTTAAGGCTAGTAGGAAGCCTCCATATTAGCCTTTGTGATTGTAGATGAAACAATAAGTAGACTATCCTCAAAGAAGAGGTGAATTGTAATAAGGCCAATGAGGTTACTAGGAGGGAATTAAATACTATACAAATGACAACTATTTACTTCTAGGGTAACAAAAATAGAATATTGAAGGATATGGAGGGCATTTTTTATTTCATCAAGGATATGCTCAAAAGGATCACAAAATCTACTTATATATCATAAGATGAATTAGTGACAATGAATTTGTGCGCAAGAGGGATGGGAATGTAATGGATGCTAATAGTTTTATGGACCTAGGTTGTAGAAAAAAACATAGAAGTTAATGATACTCATAATGTTACTCTCTCTTTGAAGAGGTCTCTTCTAACAATGGGTCTAAGATTCATGGATAAGATAGATATTCTCAAAAGGGAGTGGTAGGTCATGATGTGTGTGTATGAAGAAAAATAAGTTATTTTAAGAATATAAATTATAGGTAATAAGATGATTCCTCTCTATGCCATATTGGTTTTACTGATTTATTTTTAGTGTAGAAAAAGAAGAATTGCAGAAGGGTTATCTTTTATTGAGGACATAAAATAAGTATCCAAAACTATATTATTGTTCATTAAACTAAGTCAAGAAGGGCCTCACTGCAATCACCAAAGATAGTAATGTTGAAGAGTAATATAGTTCAATATTGTTAATCACTAAATTAGAAAGAGTCAAATGGCCTCCTGAAATAATTCACATGGCCTTCTAAATTCTTACACTAAGTTTTTCCTAAAAATTGAAAGTAATTTCAACCTTTCATTAATGACCACTTGAGAAAAATGCATATTGTCAACTTACAAAATTAAAATTATTGAATTAACCTATATGATAGAAGAGATTGGTTGAAAAATATCATTTAAGATGATAAAGTAAATATAAATTTTTAAAAATATTTAGATTTAAAAAAAAGGTAGAATTAGCAAACATTACAAATTCACACACTCAAAAAATAAAATGGAGATTATTAAAAGTAGATTTTTTTAATCCAAATAAAAAAGGATAGAATAGAGAGAAAATGAATACATTTTATAAAGGTAATCCTTTAAAAAAATTATTGAAGAAATCTCTCCAAACTATTAGTGATCTAAGAATTAAGTAAAGTTGTATAATAAAGCCAAAAAAGGAATACATTTTATAAAGACATGTCCATCAATACTTACTAAAAAAAATGTATTCAAATTAACAGTGACAAAGAATTAAGTAAAATTGACTACCAAAACTTAAGCAATGATGATAATAATCAAACAATAAAACTCGCATGTTTCATGATTTAATTACTATAAAATAAGTGATAAGTATATCTTGAGTATTTTGAAAAAAAGAGAGGAATCTTTAAAAAGGATAACAAAGGAATTCTAAACAATATTTCACAAAGGTTACGAGGAAGAACTTAAATGTGCAAGTGCAAAAAAAATTATTAAAAAAAAAATTATAAATATTAGAATGAAGTATAAAATAATCATCCATCAATTTATTTGTGTTAGATTTATATTTTAATAAAATGGTAACATTGCAAAAAAGAAACTCAAACTATGTATTATCACCTCAATTGTTGAAAATAAAGAGGCATGACATACTAAACAATCTCAATAAAATAAATTTTAGTTTGAAATAAAAATAGTAATACATATGTAATGAAAAGAAATCACACAAAAAAATCTTTCTAGGTACCTCATGTAGAAGTAGTTGATATAATTTGGGTATACAAGACTAAATAAAAAATTCATGAAGACATTAGTAGTTTTTCTTTTGTTTTAAAGTAGACCATAAACACATTGAACAAGAATGCATTGATCATTCTTAAATATTTTCATTTTTTGCATGGATAGATATCATCAATGTAACATAAAATTTGATAGCACAATATCTTAGATAGTTTGCCAAATAATTGTAAAAAATAACATATTAGTTTTCTTTATGAAAACTAGTTACCACTACATCAAAAGTTAGAAGTATCAAGAATGTACCACCAAAGAGGCTAGGTAGTTAAGACACCAATAGAAAGGGTTAGGGGTCATGTGTAAAAAAAATTCCCACCCAAGCCAATAGTTCCATACTAAACACAATCACACATGAGACAAGTACACTATCAAGGGTGGGATTCAATACTTCCCCATCAAAGTTATTAATTTTGTTAACAAAAATTTGTTGCAATGATACAAAAAGCTCAAATTCTAAATGGCAGTCCCATCAAAGAGGTTTTGGGAGTTATGGTCCTAAAGGAAAGCATTGTGAGTCTTACATGACTAAAATTGTATGGATACATGATCATTAAATTAAAACCAAATTTGATACTTTAATAGATTAGACAGTGCATGAAATGATCATGAAGAGCCTTGACCAATAATTATATGTGACATGCCCCAAATATTTTGAAATGTCTTTTAAACAAGATATTGTTTATGAATTTAAGAAGGAATTATATTCTTTCAAGAAAATGATAATTACATGACATACCAATTTTGTCTCATAACTATTGTAGAGTTTTTTTTTGTAAGAATCACTTAAATCCTAATCTTTATATCAAAAAATATGGTGGAGACTTGTTTTCTTAATTGTCTATGTGAATGAGCCTATATACACCATGAACAATTCAACTTAATTCAAAAAGTTTCAAAAAATTATAACCAAAATAATTTGAAAGAACATTTTTTTAATAGACACATGATATGTGGCAAAATGTCCCCCTAAATTATTAGAAATAATTTTAAACATTATAAAAAAAATACATTTAAATTTATAAAAACTAAAAAAATAGAAAATCCTACTTTCTTGATTGAGATTACAATTTATCAAGCTATTTTTCTCTCCAAATATCACTACACCTCTCTTATTAAGAGTTAATTTAAAGTCCTTTCCATTGGAAAGCTTCGTAAGATATTGGTAAAAGAAAAATCCATTAAAATAGAAATAGAAATTTGTTGATAGCAAATAAAGAAATTTAATGTCTTTGTTGTCAATGAATTTGGCTTATTTAGCATCACATAGTTTTTGGTAAAAGTAATGAAGGTTTTTCCAAGGATGCTCTACTCCTATGCTATTTTAACATATGGATTATCAAGTTGAACCTTAGAGAAAATATTGTTTGGCATTACCTACCCGAAAGCTCTATTAAAGCCAACTTTGATGGGGGATTCAAACGGTAATTGTATTGATGTTGGGACTTGTCCACTTTAGTCTGAATCTAGCGACATGGTTGATGATAGTTAAGTCCTCCTTGTTATTAAACTAGCCAAAGCTACAAAATCCAACTCCCTTTGGGTCAAAGGTGATTCAAAAAACATTGTAAATTGCCTCAATGAGATAATGAAACCCACATGGACAATATCGTCTATTATCAAAGAGGCTAGATTGATTTTAAATAACTATGAGAAAGTAATTATTTCCCATGTTTATAGAGAGGCTAATGCATGTGTGGATAACATTGCCAACCTGGGAGTATGAGAGCAAGGAGGGATATCATGGCAAGATAATCTCATGAGAGATTGCATTTTGAGGGGCAAGATTTATGAGGACAACACATGTTATCTCATTGGTAATTAAAAAAGGCACGAAGAATTCATTAAAAATGTATAAGAGTCACAATAATTTACTGAGGTGGAAGGAGGGCATTAAGAAGTGCAACTAATCACATGCTTTCTATGTGATTTTGATGCCTCTTCCCCTTAATCACAACAGTTTGTAGAGACATCTAAATTGCATATAAGATAAGTTTTCTCGTAGAATAATGGGTGGTGTGCCAAAAAGGAAGGATCCCAACAATTTCAATGAGTGGAGGGATGAACTACTAGTATGGGAGCTACTAGTTCATAGTGGTGTGATGTTGTATTTGGAAGGTCTCCATGGTTTTTATTTAGAGGCAATGAAGGAATTTTATGAAGGATGGAAGGAGCACAATGTCACTATGTATGGGGTTTCTTCCCCCCTTAACACCAAATTCATCTTTGACATCACAGGACTACTAAATGAGAAGAATTTTTTCAATGAAAGGAATACAACTAGAGAGGTGCTTAAGAATTTTTTGAAGGATAAAATAGACAAAAGACCCTTATTAAGATGGGCACTTCTTTTTCCTTTAAGAAAATCAAACCCTTATGGCATTGTGTTTAGAGTTGCATGAGACATTATTTCACCCAAGATGGTAGGATTCAAGAGGGTGCACTGCTTTTATTTTGTGTTTTTGAATTACTTCTGCTATGGGGAGAAAACTCCTTTCCCCTACTACATTTTGCACTCCCTAAACCAAATCATTGCTAGTCTTAGGAAGAAATCATCCCATTCTTTTCTTTAGGAGGGCCTTATTCTCCTCTTTGTAGAGTATTGTAAATTCAAAACTCCTATTGTGAGCCGTAATATGAATTTAGAAAAGAGAAAAGTCAAATCCCCTACTAATAAGAAGAAAAAAATGAGGAAAGTGATGATACAAGAATGGATACAGATGAGGAGGAAGAGTCTATGACTCTCAGGAGGATAGGGTTTCTAATGATTTATAGGGTGGAGATGGAGATGGTATGGAAAGAGGGGAAGAGAGTGATGATACCCCTCCCACTAAAAGTAATAAGAATCCCTCTATATCCCCCTCTAGAAGGAAGATTTCTAGAGAGGACAAGAAGGAGGAACATATTGGGGATGTTTCTAAAGAAAAGAATATTAAGATAGAGGACTCTCCAATTAAGAACATAGTTGGGTACCTAGTGTTCGATTTTGAAGATGATCCTACAGATAATACTGTGAAGGAGAAGAAAAATATTCCTTCTATTTCTATCCAAGGTGATCTTGATAGCATTGGTAGGGTGAAGGATAAAGTGGAGGCCTTGATTTCATTTGATAATTGGGTCATCAATGAGATTAAAGCCATCAAGGAGGAAGTAGGTAAAATAGTCAAAGGTTTGCAACAAGAGGTCAAAGCAAAGAAAAAACTAAAAGATGTTATCCCGAGATAAATTTAGGACTTAAAGATCATTGGAGATAGTTATACCAAAATCCAAGGCCTACTCCAAAAACTCATCACTATTAAAGGAAAAGTGGAAGTTGAGAGCATTAAGGTTAGGGAAGATTGCACTAGAGAGTATAAAGGCCAGGACATGGACATTGTGGGTTGACCTAGTAAAATAACAAGAGGGAAGTTGAACAGAAAGGCAATTGTTGTTGCCAAGACAATAGAGAGCGATCCAAAGCTTGCTGAGGTCCATGTGGCCAAGGTCTTGAAGAAGTTGGCCTATTTTTGGCTTTGTTTTCTTTTTTGGTCTTTTTGCTTTCGCTGGTCTAGTTCGTGTGCTGATTAGTTGCCTCTGACTAGCTATTAGTTTTTTGAAACATTTTGTTTTACACTAGCATAGTTGTAATTTTGGACATCATCATTTTTATCTTTATATTTTGAAACTATTATGTTTGGGGTCCCTCTAAAACATATCTTTTTACCTTAATCCAAAAAAAATCCAATAGTCTATCATAATATTTTAATGTTCATCTGTCTATTGTTTTACAAATACTTTGATGCATTTAGTCAATGGATTGAAGCCAATATTTAATGATTTCAATTGCAAAAAGAACATGAAACAAAGATTTTTAAAAACTTAGTATTTAGATGCAATAGAAAGAAAAGACGATCACCGGTTTCTGTGTAGATCGGTGTTGTTGCCGTCGAAGTGTTGTGATCATAACGTTGTCTCTTGCAAATACAGGGGTACTGATCTGCCTTCTTTTCAATCGGATCGAAGGAACCTTTATTAACTGGAGAAGCCATCGCCAATCTATCCTCTGCAAGGTAATCGACGTTGGGGGAGACGTGAATAGTATCATTGCTATTGCTGACACGGAGAATGACCCGCTCTAGATTCGAACCCAGATCCGATCCATTTCCCTCGATCGCCATTATGCAATCGCTTTTTCTACTCACCTAACAGGACACCATAGGGTTAACTTCTTGTATCGTTGAATATCTGAACCATTGTCGTGTTTTGTTAGGGTCTTGTGAATTGAAATGGCAGACCCTTCGAAGACTTAGAGACTCGGGTCTTCCAAGTCTTCGCAAGAGTTAGACGATCCTCGAATTTGACGGCCGACCATTGGTGCTTCTGTCATTTATTATGGATCGCTTTCTTTTGTGTAATAGCTGTGAGGATAGGATCAAATTAAAAATATAATATGAAAAAGAAATTATTGCATGTTTCAAGATTTCTCTTTTACTAAAAGTATGCATTTGACAAATATGTCTTCTATTTTATTTTATTCTTCATGTCGTGTGACAAAAGATTTTATTTTATTTGAGTCTATAAATGTATGGGTTAAATAAAGATATAGGATTCTTTCAAATGTGGTAGATGATAAAAAATGTGAAATCATACATATTTGATGATGTTAGTTGCTAATACAAAATATTTCTCTATTTAAAAACACAGTGTAATTTTTTGGTCCTAACTAATAATTGATGCATCATTAGGAAGGAGAATTGAAAGGTTTAAAAATAGCTACGCAAGTGACTAGGAGAAACCTCAATATATCACAAGGGCATAAGAGTGTTAATCTATGAATATTAAAGTGTAGTCATATTCAAATTAATATCTAGGAAGACTGTAATTTATTCATCTTTTATCAGTCCATAAAAAATATAAAATTCTTTGTTGAATAATGTAATCTACAATATTGAAAATTTCAAGGGAAATATCTTTTGCATCACCATTTTTTTTTGCATACTTTGTCAAAAATATTTATTTTAGTTTCTCCCTTTATAATGAAATCCAAGTTAAGACTCCTAAAAGTAAAATTTTAGAAGTAGTACTTCCAATTCTTGAGATCATGCAATTGTATGAGAGAATACAAAAAGAACTTAGCATATTGATTACATTGAAATAACTATATTGATCAAATAAGAAACAAAAAAGATATACAAATAAGAGCCTTCTTGTGGTCATCATGAAAAACCACTATATTACAAGTCTTGTGGTTTCTATCTATTATATTGTACACATGATTGTTTTTAAGGTTTTACTCTTTAATCAATGAAGGGTGTTACACTAATATATGTAATAAAAAAATTGAAGTTAATTTAAAAATAATAAATTGTTATACTCTTCACAAAATTTTGATCCATGAAATAAAATAATGAGATTATAATTTTATATGTTAAATATATTTTATTAAGAAGGCAAGGCAAGACCCTTAACCCATACAACAATAAACAATATAAAATCTAGGATCATCGTAGGCCATTATAGCCAAGTAGTGAGCTAGCATAGCACTAGCCATTACAATATAATGTTGGACCTTCCATCAAATAAATAAAATATAAACATGTTCACATTGTTACTACCTTTACCATAATCAGAGTCTACCATGTTTGCATAGATACTTATGCTTTAACTACTAATAGATAATTAGAAATTCAACTAGGGATATAAAATACTAGTTAAAATGCCCATATTAATCAAATGGTAACTACAATTCTCGTCTATTATAGAGTACTAAATGTTATAGTAAATATAATGAGCCCTCCAACCAATAAACTTCAAACCAAAAAATAGTATGGAAAAGAACAAAACTCATCCTAGACATTTACGGCCCATTTGGCAATGGGAACACAAGTGGATTAGGCATATGTAAATTCTTAAAATTTTGAATTCTTTGTTTGGAAGCACCAAATTGGAATTGGAATACAAAATAAAATAAGAATACATATTCCAATTTTGGCCCAAAAATGAGGTTTTGTACCTCCAGCTAAATAGGTGGAATTGGAATACATAATCGTACTCTAGTTTTATTTATTTTAGAAAACATAAATTTTTGGGTCCATGAATTCCCCATTAAATTCTAGCTAAACCAAATAGAGAATAGGAATATGTACCCCATTTTCTATTCCAGAATAAGTATTGTAGAATAGGTATTCTTATTCCCCTATTCCTATTCCCATAGCCAAATGAGCCCTTAGGATTTCTTAATGGCTTCCTAGTTATTCACAAGTCCATTGAGGTCCTCCATCAAGTCCTTGGGGTCTGAAGAGTCATGGTCCTACTCATGATTATCTTCCTTGATTAAGCCAATTTTCTTCAACTTTATTTTTCTGGTGATAAAGAAAAAGAGAACTTTCTTCATCATTTCTCTCTTAATTTAGAATGTAGTAGAAACCATGAGGCCAAATTCAATGTTAGTAATAGCATTAGAGAACATGTGATTTAGGGTGTGTATCTTGCTTTGGATTTTTGCTATGCGGCCCATCAAATTCTTGTCAATTTTGTCCAAAATAGAGTTCATCTACCTGGGGTTTTCTTCTATTGTCTATATAGTTATTTAAAATTAAATATTCACTTTTAATAAGTAAACCTAGATTTTGTAGTACATGATCTTTAAAAAAATTCCAAATCATTGAGTACAGGCCAAATTCAATGTTAGTAATAGCGTTAGTGAACATGTGATTTAGGGTGTTTATCTTGCTTTGGAGTTTTGCAATGTGGCCCATCAAATTCTTGCCAATTTTGTCCAAAATAGAGTTCATCTACCTAGGGTTTTCTTCTATTCTCTATATAGTTATTTAAAATTAAATATTCACTTTTAATAAGTAAACCTAGATTTTGTAGTACATGATCTTAAAACATTGTCCAAATCATTGAATACAACTCAAAACTAATTTATGAGAGCCTGAAAAAATTTAAAAATTAAATTAATATTGCAAAAGTTATAAGTGGTATACAAGAGGCAAACACTTTATAAAGTAAGATAAGTAGCATAGGATATGATGTTGGCCAAGTGACTAAATGTTTCTCATAAAAATGCTTTAGTAATGTGTAAATTTTAAACAAAATTTTAATTAAATTTCAGACATACAATAAAAAAAAATTATCAGTAAGAGGTTGAAGCTAGGATTAATTATTATTATGTGTTGTGATTAATCATTATTTATTATGTTCCAGTAGGCTCGAACTCATGACCTCCCAAATAAGATGCTCACAATTGATTGTTATGTTGTAGGCTCTATTGGTATCTCTAATCTCTACTGCTTATTAGTGCCAATCACTTAGTCATTTACAAGGTAGAGTTAGATAGTCATCACTTTGACCAAGCTACTCTATATACGCTGAGTCATGTATATAAGCTAGTATGTACTGAGCAATTGTGTAGAAGCTGGGTATAGTATGGTATATGGACCAAGCTCATTCAGAGACCAAGAAAGTTATTAGAAATCAAGTATAGTTCCAAGTATATAGGTATTGAATGATATAGTATGTGCTAAACACAATATATGTTGAGCATCAGGAAGTTAACAAAGGTTGAGCGACAACAATGTTGAGCACTAATTATAGTAGAGGTCAAGCAATGTAGAAGTTTTATAAAAGTTTAGAATAGAACAAAGTTTCAGAAAAAATGATTATTAGACCATCTTGGAAGGTATATTTAAGTTTTGAAGAGGTTGTTATAGAACATTTAACACTTGTTGAGGTTGTTACAGAACATTTACATGGTGTGGATCACATATCCCCATGTGTATGTTCAATGATCACGATGAAGAGGCAAAACATGGAAACATTCAAAAGACTCTTCATGGAATCATTATAAAGCTATGATCTTAACCTAGATGAAGCATGCATGTGAAGAACAAATAAGGAGATCAGAAGTCATTCAATGTTTCTATTCATCTAACATAATAAGTGACTTATTTATAAGTAGTGAAAGCATAAGGGAAAGACAAAAGCATCAAATTAGTTAGTAAGGAGGAGACTCAAAATCAACTTGTAGAGAAAACTGATAGTTAGGTATTGAGTCAATTTTAATAGACTTAAATAAGGGTAAATCTCTTAACAATGTGGTCTCAACAGATCTTTTTAAATCTCCTAATAAAGTCCTTACTTAGTTGTACTTGTGTAAAATCATCTCACCAAGTGAAAACCTAATAGTTTCTTAAGTCTTAAACATGAAAAACTCCTCACAGAGTAGATCATATATTATGGTCAAATATTGTAACCTTAATTGGTTAACTTTATTACTGTATTAATGACGATTTATGGGTGCCATCCCCACCCTAGTTTTACCTTCACCTTGGAGGGCTTATGGGTAACAAATATTGTGTTATGTGCTATTACTTTCATGCATGTGATTGAATTGATTTAGAAGTTACAAATCAAGTTTGCATTTATGATATTACATGCATAAGTTATTATTGGATGTAAATGAATTTGAGAAAATGTGTAAATTGTTATAGATCTTGATTCAACACAACCCCCCCTCCCCCTCCCTCTCAATATCCTGTTTACTCCACCATAGATCTATAGGCTCTTATCTTTTAAAGATACAATAATTATGTTCTTTTCTCTATGTGTGTGTGTGTGTGTGTGTGTGTGTGTTGCCAGAAGATATTTTTTTGAATAAAATTATTTTAAATGTTTTTTATTAAATGAGTAAAAAAGAGGGTGATGAACCCATGATATCGAAAGAACCAAGAAAACTTTTGTATTCTAGGCCATTACAACCAAGCAACTGAAAATACCATCTCTAACACAAATTGCTAGAGACCCACCAAGGAAGCAAAACCTAATAAATAAATAAAGTAAAATACTACTAGTATCTAGTTCTAATTTATTAGCCCAAACATTGTTGATGATAAAAAAGATAACTGAGTTTTAGAGTATTGGTGATAAATTGACCCAGACTTAACATAACAATACTTAAACTATCCCAAAATTACAAGCAGGAGCATAGTAACCATTAAAAGCAAGAAACTAAAATCAATGAAAATGGGTAAATGTACAAAGTTGTGTCACCTTTTAGGATAACTTATCAGAATAACTCAATTTGAGTATTTATATCTAAAATTATTATTTTTCAAAACATATGATTAGATAAATTCACTCTAACCAAGTTATATATAGTCTCACACTTTTCCAATTGGAAATATTTATTAAATATATGTTTTATACTAGTTTTTACCCAATTAGTAAATGAATAAAATTATTTCAAAAAAGTGGCATTTCAATAACTCTTACTATTTTTTATGAATTTTTTTAATAACATATAAACAACATTTTATAGAACTCAAAGTCAAGAATATTCTCATATACAGTTTATAATGTTTTAATTAGATATAGTATATTATAATTGAAAAATTCTACAAGCATGTATTTTAACACTAAAAAAGACATTGATTTTGAGAAAGAAAAAAATATTAAATCATATCAAAAAAAATTAAAATTATATGACATTCTAGAGGAGAAAGTCCTCTTCAAAAATGTATAATTTTTCTCCTGGTTAGAATAGATTTGTTTTGGAAAATGTGGTGGGAGATGAAGACTATCGATTTAAGGTGAGTTGAAATTTGAATAATTATAAAAGAGAAAAAATAGGTCTAAAGCCAATTTTTATTTCTGATTGTTCTAGCTATTTATGTTATCTTTAACATAGCCTAAGATCAAAAGGAAATAAGTTTATTTCCATATAGTTTTATGGTGGGAACTAGACCCCTAATTTTTAGCATTTTTTAGAAGATAAAAAGGTATCTATAAAAATTAGGAAAATATATCAATTCTTATTCCAAATAATTATTAAAAGACATAATCCTAAACTTCATCCCTTTCTAAACATTTCATTAGTTTACTTCATTTAAAAATTCAAAATAATAATACCAATTTTATGTTATTGAAGGTGATCAATTATACTTTTGTTAGCTTTTTCTTTACAAAAGGGTGACATGGTTTTGTGCTTATAACCGCATAAAAATAGAGAAAAAAATAAAACTAGTGCCAAGAATTTGAGTAAAGTACGTACAATCAAACTCACTAATGCATGGACAACACAACACAACATTTTACAACCCCAACCAAGGCTTTCACAATTATTCACATGTGAAATAATGAACATTGGGTGAAGGTGGGTTCTCCAAACAAGATACTTTCATATCCACATAAAGACATAATTTTGGAATTGCAACATGCCTCAACAAGGCTTTCTGAACACATGCTTCTCTTCACACCACCTCACTTATATCTCCAATAACACAATAGAAAGGCATATGGCTTCAATGGAGCTCATACTCCATGAAAACTATCTCCCCTCCAAGAGAAGAATTTATCAACTACATTGTTGAGCCCAACTAGCCCTTTGTTGAAGGCTTCTCTTCCTTCCCAAGGGTGATTGAAGCCTTCACACCCAAAAACAACATTCATTGCACAAAAAAGGAAAATAAAGAAAAAGCAAAATGCAACAAATAATTCATCACAACATAAACAACATAGATCACATTACACTTCTAAATGAACATAGATCCAACATTATTATGCAAGCTTTAATGAAAAATTATGGAATGAGCACAAAACTTGGTCCAAGAAAATGGCAAAGTGATAGTTGTTCTAGAGCTCCCTTTTCCTTAGCTTTCTCCTCCAATAATAGTAGTTGTCTCTAAACTTAGAGAGTGGGTGAACACTCTACTAGTTTGTCCCCAAGCCCTCTAAAAAGGCTTGAACCTCTATCCTAGCCACTATCACACTTTTGGCAAAAAAATTAAGTACACCATCTCTTACACTATTGTCCCCTCTAAACTTGAGCAAGTGGGAGTGTGAGGATAAAATTATGGGGCAACCCCATTTTCAAAACAATGAAAGAATGCATTATTTAGAGGGTCTCCAAAGTTAGGTAGCTACTTAAATGGTGAAATCTAGACCCCTAACATGTTTTTCATGTATTTAGATAGCAACCAAAAAAGGGGGGCTGATCCCATGGTATAGGGGGCTAGAGACCAGCTGATAGTGGGTGACTTATTTTCACTAAAATGTTATACTATCACATGGGTGACTTAATTTCACTAGAATAGCACATTGAGACCACATTTAGGCCCTCTAAAGTCACTAACAAGTTTGAATTTGAAATCCAACGTGATGATGACCTTTCCTATCACTCTCCCAAGTGGGTGTACTTAAATATTTAATTGGGATTAGATTAAGGTTAAGTGACTTCATGCCGAAAATTGTAAATGACATGTCATCTACACATGGACAATACAAGTGTCAAGTAACACATTAAAACACATTACAAAATACAATGACATGTCTCTAATTGCTCATGAGATTAATATTATCACACACATAAAATTCATGTTTATGAAGTGAAACCCACATTACAATGAGGTTTCAAATCTTGCAAAGATTCACCTTAGCTTTACCATGTAAACATGAGCTTGAACCTTATTTTTCCATTTAAATTTCATGGTTCAATTTCCTACACACTAAACTCGAGAATCAATAGTCCAATGAGAATAATATAGAAATACATGTACTTATATGCATGAAAAATTAATATCACATAGTTCACATTGGCTAGCATATTCACTTATCACAATTGACTTTCCTCTCTAATAATTTTCATATAGAATATTCAAAATATTGAACTATCAAAATCTACATATCAACATAAATCTCTACTTAACATCACTAAATTAACATTTTGAGTACCATCACAATCCATTTTCTATTATATTAATGAAATACTTAAACCATAACTATTAAATCATCAAACATATAAATTAGGTCCTAGTACATATCATGAATAAAAATCATCCAAATGTAAACACCATCACTAGTATCTTTTCAATTTGATTAAATATAGGGAAATTACTTATAGTATCTCATCATCATTATGAGATAAGCAATTATGTTAGATAATTAGGATGCTTGCATAATCATGTCAACACATGTCCAAAATAAATCATCAGATAAAACTATTACATTCTATTAATCAATATAATTTTTCCTAATGAAACATCAACATATTGGTTTATCTTCCCACTACTCACACAAAAATTGACTCATAATGTTTACATCATACTTAATCATAACCTGTAAACACTTATCCAATTCTAATAACAACTTCCTCTCACAAGGGTTAGTGTTGAATCGTGCTAATGGAGCATATGACACTATGAAGTCCTCTACATAGTTCTGGGGCTAGTACCATGACCTCCCAAGCCTTGATTCAATAAGGTCTCAATATATCAGCCTAATATGACCATAACATATTACCTTACGTCCCTAACTTTCTTAGTGTTCTATCATATCCATAACATTTAAGGTTTATAATAAGGCACTGAATAAGAGGCCTTACATAAGAGGCCTTCCAACCACCCTATATTCTTTTTCATTTGCATGTCTCCCAACATAGTTGATAATGGAAGTCTATCCCCAAATATCTATTTTCTTCCATAGTTTCTAGTGCACTGTCCTCAAATATGGAATTATGTTGCTGTTTTCTTTTCTTTAAGGAATAGACCATGATCTTAGCCTTAGAGATCTTGACTTCCATCTCCATCTCCATGCAAAATGTCTCTAAATTACTCAAATGTTTCCTTAACTCATGCCTTGTTTTTGGAATGAGGATAAGGTCATTGGAATAGAGAAGCAATCTAATCACATAATCAACTAGCCGAATTCCTTCTCCATTGGCCTTTTTAAGTCACTCTTTGAACTTATCAATATAAAGGCCAGGCAATGTTGGGGATAGTGGACATCCTTGTTTGACTCCCACATTGTTCTGAAGCATTCTGATATGCCCTCTTTAATTCTGATTTTTACTTTAACCTGTTCATAAAACTTATAAATACCAATCTTATATGCTTTTGGAACTTCAATTCTTGCATTCTATTCCATAATATATCCTTAGGGATGGTATTGAAAGCTTTCTTATAATCTAGGAAACACCCTTCTTCTCCCACACTCTCAATGAAATATCTTAGAATGATGGCATGATGGATGGTGATGCAACGAACGACCACAATTTGAGAGACCGCCTCTTTTTCTGACTTTTTCTTCCCAACCAACTTTATGTTCACTCGCTGATTTTTGTGAGAAAAACAAACCCGTAGATAGTGATTGTTGTCTTCCTAATGATGCAACTCGGCACTATACCGGATTTACAAAGCAGTAGCAAATGCAGTTGGCTGCATGGGTCCGCCAGGTCACATCTTTCCAGTGTGTTGTATAAACAGATTTGAACAAATAGGTGAGAAGCAATGGCGAGAACAACTTGGGGCCGCTAAAGACGGCGTTGAGCGGCTGTAGACGGTGCTTGCTCAGTTCTTTAGTCATAATTGCAGAAGTGAGAAGTTGGACTTTCTAATTGTTAACACAGTTCTTGTGGTAGGTGGTAGGTAGGTGGTCTTGTTTAAAAATATTTAAGCCTCTCTTTTGTAATACATATGTTTTAGTTGTTTAGACATTTTCTTGTAAATCACAGATTTATACATCGTACATGAGACACACACATCTTTCAATCTTATTTGTTGAAAGTATATATATTAAGTGTATGGTTTCTATTATATACTTTTAGTTGTAGAACACAGTATAAAGTTTAATTTTTGTCAATCAATATTATGATAAAAACTTTTTTCCAAAAATAACTTACAATTTCTCCCTTCCTTTTTTGTTCCCATAAAGATAATGCTTATTCTATTTAATAACACTTATGATATTTCATAACTAATAGTTTTATGTATATTCTATTCATGTAGATTTCTAGAGGGCTTCAGGAAAATATTCAAATATCTACGAAAGTGTTTACAAATTATTTAAATTTGTCATTCATATGACCTTATTTTTCCCTATTTATATTACTAAATTATTATCATATTCATTCCTTATAACTTTATATTCTAAACAAGCATTGCATTTTTGGTAAACAAAAATTGAATTTCAATTGAAAAAATAATAATTGTTCTCTAACCATAGCTTGTAAAATGACATAACTTCATGTCACTTAAACAAATCTTAGATTAGAGTAATAAACAAATATTAAGATCCACAACACCTGACGCAATGACAACAGATTTGCTCTTGAGGAAACTCAATAAGGAAAACCCTAGTGAGAGTCTAACACACAAGATCAATTGATGCAAGAGCATCCAGAGGTATAAGGGCAATCTTGTGTCACCCAAAAAAATGTACTTAGACTTAGTTTCTGTTTCATGTCTTTACATTTTTGGATACCCATTTGGGTCAAATAAAGGTTACAACTCTCATAGTTCAACTACCAGTGTGCTAGAAAATCTCAAAAAAATAGGAGCATGCAATTTGGCCATCATTTTGGTGACCTAGAAGGCGTGAATTGGCCAGATGAATGTAAATGTGATTTAGAGCATTCCAGAAAAAGAATCAGGTCAAAAGGCCCCACGGTTTGAAAGTTATTATAGTTTTTCAAATTTTGGAGACCTCCTAAGAATGCTTCAAAGTCAAGTTAGGGGCATTAAATGACCTCGAAAAGGGCCAAAAAATGGGGGACAAGCAAAGCTCCTACATGGGGCTATAGAGCGCTTTGAGATCTTTTCGAAAATGTAAACGGTTCGTCAATCGAAGCTACGGTTCAAAAGTTATGCCTCTCGAAAGTTTGGGTACCGTTTCTGGATTCTTCTAGATTTGCACCGACTTTTAATGTAGCTTCTGGAACCTTCTATTTGGTCAGTGGATGCCTACTAGTACTTTCTAGAATGTACTCCTAGTCCTTAACCCTCCGAGGTCTATTTTAGGAGATTTTTAGCATTGTAAAAGGCAGTTGGGAGTGGAGTTTGAGAGGAGGTACTGAAAGGAGAAATTATCTCCAGATTTATGCTTATGTAAGCCCTTAGGGCATGTTTTGAAGTTTATTTTCTCTATACTATTTGTACTAGCTTATTTTCTCAGTTAATACAATTTCCCTTTTCTGTTGTGTCCATTCTGTTCGTGGGTTGTGTTCCCATCAAGTGGTATCACAGGAGGTTTTCCTGAGTGTGTAGATGGAGCGTCGACTATGAGGCAGTTTGCACCAGGACTATGTGGTTGTGGGTTCGAGTTAAAAGATGCCTCCACGAAGAGAGCGTTGTGGAAGGGCTAGAGCTATTAATCCTGAGGAGGTTAGAGCCCTCCAAAGGCAGGTACAAGCATTGCAAGAGGAGCTCCGTAGAGGAGCAAATGTTGCCGCTGGTGACAACAGTGAGGATGAAAATGAAGAAGAAGTAATGGAACTAGAAGGGGAATTTGATGGGGAAGTTCTGAATCATGCAGAGGAAAGGCTTTTTAGGGCCATTACTAAGTTTGGGAAAAGACCCACAATTGAAGTGGGTGTATTTTTAGGAAATCTGAAACCAGATGAGTTGATCGATTCGATCAATGAACTGGAAGAATACTGAGTATGAGGATATCAGGGACCCAGATAGGGTTAAGTTTGCAAAGGCCAAAATGAAAGGCCATGCAAAAATCTGGTGGCAAGAGGTCCAATTGGAAAGAAACAGAAGAGGAAAGGAGAAGATCACAAGATGGGATCGCATGGTGGACAAATTGAAGAAGCAGTTCATTCTTGTGGACTATGAGCTTGATTTGTTTAAGAAGATGCATGGGTTAAAGCAAGCAGGAAGATCAGTCCAAGAATATACAGAGGAATTTTACCAACTCTTGATTAGAGCAGGACATGCACAAGCAAATAAGGAGAAGGTTGCTCGTTATATCAGTGGATTGCGACCTAGCATCCAAGAGGAATTAAGTCTGGTAAGAAAGACCAGTGTTGAAGAGGCATACCAGTTTGCCCTATGAGTTGAAGAGAAGATGAATAAAAGGTTTGAAGGAAGACAAAGAGGGCGTGGTCAAGGAGGAAGGGGAAGCGGTAGATCATATGGAGGCCACAATGAAACCCAAAATAAAAATGAAGATGTGGGTACTAGCAGGAACCAAAGGAATGAGGGTTTCAACCGCTCCCATGATAAAGACTTTGAAAATCAAAGAGGAAGAGGTAGAGGACATGGACAAGGAAGAGGAGGCTTCCATGGTACCTATTTCCATTGCAATGAAGAAGGTCATCGTGCCTTTGAATGCCCTCAACGACAAGGAAGGATAGATAGGAGAGCTGAGGGCCAGGCTAGGGTTGCTCATGTGGATAAGGATGCATAATCATCACATTCAGAGGATGCAGAAAGAGGAGAGACCTTGGTAAATGAAAGAGTCCTACTAAGTGGTGAGATTGAACCAGGACAACGGAGGAGTTTGTTCCGTACCAGATGCAAGTGTCAGGATAAATGTTGTGATGTGATCATTGATGGTGGTAGCACTGATAGCTTGGTATCAGAAGAGATGGTCTCTAAGCTGGAGCTCAAGAGGGAGAAACATCCCCAGCCCTATCAGATTGCTTGGGTAAAAGATGATCATAAGGTCCCGGTAAGTGAAAAATGTTTAGTAAAATTCAAAATTGGGAGTTACCATGATGAAGTTCTCTATGATGTTATTTCGATGGATGTTTGCCATCTATTGTTGGGTAGACCATGGTAGTTTGATAGACATGCAGTACATGATGGACATGCAAACACATACTCTCTGACAAAGGATGGAGTTCGCCACAAATTGAAGCCCATGAAAAAGGAAGGTGAAAAGGTATGTAGCAGTGCTAGGATTTGTCTTGTTGATGAAAGGAAGTTTTTAGATGGCATGAAACATCAGCATATGTGCTATGCTTTGATTCCTAGGAAAGATAAAGAAGGTAGTAGTGAAATGCCACTTGAAGTTTCATATTTACTAGGGGAGTTTGGAGATATTATCTCTGATAATGTTCCAGATGGATTACCACCAGTAAGGCAAATCAGTCATCAGATAGATCTAATTTTGGGAGCTAGTTTGCCAAACAAGGCTGCTCATAGGATGACTCCTACTGAAATGGAGGAGCTAAATAGACAGGTTCAAGAGTTGTTGAGGAAGGGCTTGATTTGAGAGAGCCTAAGTCCATGTGCAGTACCTGCAGTACTTGCACCAAAGAAGGATGGAGAGTGGAGGATGTGTACAGATTCTTGAGCTATAAATAGGATCGCCATCAAGTACCGATTTCCTTTACCAAGGATGGATGATATTATGGACTGCTTGAGTGGAGCTCAGTACTTCACAAAGATAGATCTGAAGAGTGGTTATCACCAGATATGAATTCGAGAAGGAGATTAGTGGAAAATAGCCTTCAAGACCAAGGAGGTCTTTATGAGTGGTTAGTCATGCCCTTTGGATTGACAAATGCCCCAAGCACCTTCATGCGGCTCATGAATGAGGTACTTAAGAAGTTCTTGGGAAAATTCGTTATTGTTTATTTGGATGATGTTTTAATTTTCAGCAAGACTTTGGAAGAACATTTACTGCATATTCGTAGTGTCCTTGAAAGGCTAAGGGAAGAGAAACTGTTAATTAATCTGAAGAAGTGTAACTTTGTGAAAAGGGAGTTAGTCTATTTGGGGTTTGTTATATCACCTGAAGGTCTCAAAATGGATCCAGAGAAGGTAAAAGCCATCTTGGAATGGCCTACTCCAAGGTTTGCTACTGAGGTAAGATCACTTCATGGTCTGGTTAGTTTTTATAGGAAGTTTATTAGGAATTTCAGTGGCATATGTGCACCCCTAACTGATACAATAAGAGGGGATCGAAAAGAGTTCAAATGGACTACAGCAGCTGCGAGAAGTTTTGAATTGCTGAAGAAGAAGGTAACAGAACAACCTATGTTGGCACTTCCATATTTTAGAAAAGTGTTCTAGGTGGATTGTGATGCTAGGGGCAGCGCTATTGGGGCTGTATTAAGCCAAGAAGGTAAGCCTATTGCATATTTTAGTGAAAAATTGAATGATGCAAAGAAGAAGTATTCTATTTATGATCAAGAGTTCTATGCAATAGTTCAGGCCCTAAAGAAATGGAGTCATTATTTATTGCCAAAGGAATTTGTTTTGTATACTGATCATCAGGCATTACAGTACCTAAATAGCCAAGGTAAATTGAATCAGAGGCATATGAAGTGGGTCAAGTTCTTGCAGAGTTATACATTTGTGTTGAAACATAGAAGTGGAAAATCTAACAGGGTTGCAGATGCACTAAGTAGGAGATAGTTGTTGCTCACAATAATGCAGGTTGAAGTAGTTGGGTTTGATGAACTCAAGAATTTGTACCCTGAGGATCCTGATTTTGTTGAAGCATGGAAAGCTTGTAAAGAACCTGTTGCTGTAGATAGAACCAAGTGGTTAGACTATTTGATTCGGGATGGCATGTTGTTCAAGGGTAGTCAATTGTGCATTCCAAGGAGTTCCATGAGAGAAAATCTGATTAAGGAGAAACACAGTGGAGGGATGGCAGGACATTTTGGTCAAGATAAGACCATTTCCATTCTTAAAGAACATTATTTTTGGCCTCAAATTTCACAGGATGTGAAGAAGTTTGTACAGAGTTTCCAAGTTTGTCAAGTTGCCAAGGGGTTTAGTCAGAATACTGGCCTATATCATCCATTTCATGTTCCATCAAGACCATGGGAGGACATAAGTATGGATTTTGTTCTTGGATTGCCAAGGACACAAAGAGGTAATGACTCAGTATTCGTGGTGGTTGATAAGTTATCCAAAATGGCACATTTCATTCCATGCCACAAAACTCATGATGCTATCGATATTGCAGACTTGTTTTTCAAAGAGGTGGTAAGACTACATGGTCTTCCAAGGAGTATAGTTTCTGACAGAGATACTAAATTTGTGGGATATTTCTGGAGGACATTGTGGAAAAAGTTGAGAATACACTTGAAATTCAGTTCCACGCATCACCCACAAACTGACGGCCAAACAGAAGTGGTAAACAGGAGTCTGGGCAATTTGCTGAGATGTTTAGTTGGGGATAAGCCCAAGGGATGGGATTTGATTCTACCACAAGCAGAGTTTTCTTATAATAATTCTGTAAATAGGAGTACTAGAAAATCACCATTCCAAATTGTAAATGGGAATAGCCCACAGACTACACCAGAATTGAGGAAGATAGAGCAAGGGGAGAGGACAAGTGCTGAAGTAGAAGAATTTGTTGAACGTATCAAGCGTCTACATGAGGAGGTTCAGGCACACATTACCAAGATGAATCAAGAGTATAAAGCTAGGGCTGATCAAAGGAGAAGACATAAGGAGTTCCAAGTAGGGGATCTAGTCATGGTGCACTTACGAAAAGAAAGATTTCCAGCCGGTACTTACAACAAGCTGAAAATGAAGAAATTTGGTCCCTACAAAATTTTGAAGAAACATGACTTAGGAAATGCATATGAAGTGGAGCTGCCAGATGGTATTCACATTTCTCCCATTTTCATCATTGCAGATTTAACTGAGTATCATGATGATGGTGCACATGAGGAGCTGGTGTTAGAGCCATGTCCAATTCCTACTTCTAAGAAGGAGGAGATAGAAGACATTCTAGATCATCATGTGGGTAGGAGTACCAGAAACAGGTAGTATGAAGAGGATTTGGTCAAATGGAAAGGACGACCAATTGAGGACTCAACTTGGATTTCAGCAGCTAAAGTTTTCCATTTGGGATTTCCTCTACCATTCATAAAGTGACAGGGTCACTTTTCAATCTACCTTGAGTGTCTGATGCAGGAGCATCCAGAGGTATAAGGGAAATCCTATGTCACCCAAAACAATGTACTTAGACTTAGTTTTTGTTTCATGTCTTTACATTTTTGGATACCCATTTGGGTCAAATAAAGGTTCCAACTCTCATAGTTCAACTATCAGTGTGCTAGAAAATCCCAAAAAAAATAGGAGCATGCAATTTGGCCATCATTTTGGTGACCTAGAAGGCATGAATTGGCCAGATGAATGTAAATGTGATTTAGAGCATTCCAGAAAAAGAATCAGGTCAAAAAGCCCCATGGTTTGAAAGTTATTACAGTTTGAGGGTTTTGGAGACCTCCTAAGAATGCTTCAAAGTCAAGTTAGGGGCATTAAATGACCTCGAAAAGGGCCAAAAAATGGGGGACAAGATAAGCTTGTCCATAGAGCTATAGAACACTTTGAGAGCTTTCTGAAAATGTAAACAGTTTGTCAATCGGAGC
Organism: Cupressus sempervirens; assembly: GCA_028749045.1. Lineage (NCBI taxonomy): Eukaryota > Viridiplantae > Streptophyta > Pinopsida > Cupressales > Cupressaceae > Cupressus > Cupressus sempervirens. The sequence continues at coordinate 422,586,190 of CM053791.1, forward strand.
TACGGTTCAAAAGTTATGCCTCTCGGAAGTTCGGGTACCATTTTTGGATTCTTCTAGATTTGCACCAACTTCTAACGTAGCTTCTGGAACCTTCTATTTGGTCAGTGGATGCCTACTAGCACTTTCTAGAATGTACTCCTAGTCCTTAATCCTTCGGGGTCTATTTAAGGAGATTTCTCACATTGTAAAAGGCAGTTGGGAGTGGAGTTTGAGAGGAGGTACTAAAAGGAGAAATTATCTCCAGATTTATGCTTTTGTAAGCCCTTATGGCATGTTTTGAAGTTTATTTTCTCTGTACTGTTTGTACTAGCTTATTTTCTCAGTTAATACAATTTCCCTTTTCTGTTGTGTCCATTCTGTTTGTGGGTTGTGTCCCCATCATCAATATCCAATATTAAATGTACTACTTTGTTAAGAACATAAAAAAGGAAAAATCATGCACTTACAACCACAAGTTGACAACCTATAATGCCCCACTTGGGAAGCTACTAAGATAACATAAAACTTCTAAGAATCATGACAATTTTTTTTTAAATGAGTTTAACCCGATATCTAACCTCAATATAATAAAATATCAACATCACATCCTCTAAGGTTGATTGATGTCACTACTCAGCAATGCTTAAACAAATTAACAATTATAAATGTTAGAATATCAATTGATAGTTCTAAACTCATTAAACTATATAGGACTAATTATTTTGATATAATGACAATAATCAAATGCATCTCTATGACTGATTATTTCATTCAATTATAATTATTACATCACTATGGTACCTCATTAATGACCACAACTTCAACATCACCATATAATAGGAGTGTAAGTTTACAATACTCGGATCCATTTTACATTATATGACATAAATAGCATAAATGTATAAAATAGATGTTGGAATGATGTAGATCTTATCCAAATTGATCTCAAGTCAAACATGAGCATTAATGGAAAAATATTTTCCACTAAGACATGGAGAACCTTGAGACTAAATCATTTATTCTAGAAGATAACATAAGGCCCCACACTAGGCAAAAAATACATCATAGGAAAATAGTGACATGAAACATTACATGACAAAAGTTCAAGATTGTAATCTTACTTACACAATTGTGGGCACCAAGTTGTACAAGAGTCATACTATAAGGCTGATTGAAGGAATACCAAGATACATGCTCGAGATTGTCATCACATAGCCTCTCTCTTAGGTTACTCTAGTTTGGTAACTCAGGAACCTAACCCATGAATGAGACTTGAATGGAATTGAATATTCCTTTCATTAAGGCAAGGAAGTTTCATTATGCCAATTTCAATAGGCATCTTCTCCTAGTCCTATCCATAGCTTACAATAACACCCAAGACATGGGTGTGGCTCAATAATTATTTAATTTAATTTTTAGTTAGTCCAATTCATTTATTAGGTTATCACTTCATTTTTAAATCTTGACAATGGGGAGTTAATTAGTTATTGGTCAGATATAACTTCAAGCCACTTAAAAAAATCTTAGATCAAAGCAATAAACAATAATGTAAGATCCACAACACATAACATAATGACACCAGACTTGTTCTTGAGGAAAACCATGAGGGAAAACCTTAGTGAGAGCCTAACACACAAGATACATATATAATATGAAATGTACTACCTTTTTAAGAGAGTAGAAGTGAAAAATGATGCACTTACAACTGCAAGTTGACAACCTATAATGCCCCACAAGGGAAGCTACTATGATAACTTTAAACTTCTAAGAAGGATGACAATTTTTTTAAATGACTTTAACTTAATATCTAAAATCAATATAATATAACATCAACATCACATCCTCTAAGGTTCCTTGATGTAACTGCTTAGCAATATTTAAACAAATTAACTATTATAAATGTAAGAATATCATTTGACTATGCTAAGCTCATTAAACTATATGGGACTAATTTTCTATATAATGACAATAATAAAATGTGTCTCTATGAGTAATAAATTTATTCAATTTTAATTACTACATCACTATGATACCTCATTAATGAGCACAACTTCAATATCACCATATAATAGGAGTAAAAGTTTACGATACTAAAATCCACTTTATATCATGACATAAATATCATAGAGGTATAATATAGATACATAAATGATGTAGATCTTATCCAAATTTTTCACAAGTCAAACATGAGCCTAAATGGGAATGGAAAGTGGGAGCAAAGGGGGAAGCAGATAGGGAAGTGCGGCTTTTTAAAATTAAAAACCTGTCTTGGGAAAGATTCCTTTGGTTGGGCAGGATCAGAAACTTGGCCTAGGGCATAGATTGTGGGAGGGGATGGAGATTGTTAGGGGAACTCAGAGATCAAAGATGTGATATTTAATGGAGATGGGGACCCATGTGCCCATGGAAAGGATCAAGACAAGCCTCTTTTGCCCTCTAAGGTGGGTTTTCCCAGGGCTCATTCAGCTAAATGGTCTTCTCTATTTGGAGTTAAACCAACTAGTAAGTCTTCTTTTCCAATAGTTAAAATACTCACTGGGTCAAAGAAGGGGTCTTCTACACTTGCAATTCCGAATGAGCTTGTAGATCACAACATTGCTTCTATGGCCTCTACCTTGGTGGGTAAGCTTATTGGGAAAAGGGAAAATATAAATATTGTTAAGTCTTTTACATAGAAGAAATGAGACCTCAAAGGATAGGTCACTATCACTGCAATGGCCAAAGGATTCCTATCTTTTGAATTTTCTTGCAGTGAGGATATATCAAACATCTTGTGTGAAGGACCTTGGGTTATAGGTCACTCGACTCTGATCCTCCAGAAGTTGTTTTTGAAGCTAGATTTGAATGACTCATTTTTCATGCAAGCTCCAATATGGGTTAGACTTCCTAAGATGCCTTTGGAATTTTGGAATGAGGATGTGTTTGTGGGAGTGGCAAACTCATTTGGTGAGCTTCTTTCCATAGATTTGATAATTGCATCCAAATGAAGACTAATGTATGCTCATATTTACATTGAATTTTGGGAGGGGGAAAATTATTTGGAGGTTGTGTGCTTCCATTCTAAACTCAGATTACATGTCCAGAAGCTAGACTATGAAAGTGTAGCTTTTACATGCTTTCATTGTTTGAAATTAGGTCACAAGTCTAACCAATTCCCTAAGGCAAAAGCAGAAAAGAATAGGAAAATATAAACTTCTATATCAGGAAAAGAGAAAAAGATTTGGAAAAAGGAGGACATCAAGGATTGTCTTGTAAATCAAGAATTGATAGTGGAAATCCCTATAAAATAAGTGCAAGAACTAGATCAGAATGGATCTAAAGTTGGTAAGGAGAATGACTTTGAGACCAAAGAGTTGGGTATCCAAGCAAAGTAAATTTTGGTCTTAGAGTTGGCTATTCCCTAGGACAATGAGGTGGTTAGTGAGGGAGATAAAGGGCTTAACAAGAAGATTTTTATATTATCATCTTAAGAGGAAAGGGTTCAGTGTGTGATTCCTATGCAAGAAATCAGTAGAATTTCTTCTCTAGTGGAGAATAGGGGAGGAGAAAAATTTTGAATGATGAAGTGAAGGTTGTGTGGGAACCTCAAGAGCATACCATGAAGGTTCCCTCATCTCCATTGAAGGATCATTTGGCTTCTTCTAATTTGGAAGAGAGGATTATAGATATGGTTAGATTTTCCTCCCCTTGAAATATTTCAATAATAGTAGAATGGTTTGATGATAATAAGGGGATTGAGATAAAGGCCAAAATGAAGAATAGTAGGAATCCTTCCCTTGTGTCACCAACAATGACCAGAATCCATGTAAGAGAGGATGTGGGTGTTAAACCAAAGCTAGCAGGTAGAAAGACTTCAAGCCAAGTCATGCAAGAGGAGACTAGAAGGAATTTGGCAAATGGGAGCCAAAGAACCATATTGGAGTTCTTTGGAAAAAGGAAATGAAGATAATATGTTGGAATATAAAGGGGCTAAATGGGGCCCATGAAAAGGAGATAGATAGGAACATGATTAGAGATCAAAGACCTGATTTTATGTTGATCCAAGAAACAAAAATGAAGAAGGATCTTCTAGGTAAGATTTCCTTTAGTAACACCATGGCTAGTGAGGCCACTAATTCTGAGGATGCATCATGAGGATTGATTACTCTATACCACAATAATCATTTTAAAGTCACTTATATGCATAATGATGTTAATACTCTATTATGTAAAGTGTTTCATATGAATAACAATGATTCATGGTCCCTTTTGAATGTGTATGCCCCTAATTCTAAGAGGGAATAGAAGGATTATTGGATTAAGCTTTGCTCTATTATTCAGAACAGTAATCTTAATAAAGGTATTATAATGGGAGATTTCAATACTCCCCTTACCGATGAGGAAAAATTAGGGGGTTTGGCCCCAGATTTGGATAGTAAGTTGGATATTTCAAACTTCATAAATAGCTTGACTCTCCTAGATGTTGATCTTTCGAGTGGAGTTTTCACTTGGTCCAATAAGAAAATTGAAAGTGAGTGCATCTAGGTTTCCTTGGATAGAGATCTCATCTCTTTGGATTGGTTGAACTCTTTCTCTTGTAAGCTTTACCTTCTCCCTAGAGTTGGGTCTGATCATTCCCCCATTTCTCTTTTGATTGCTTCTCTCGAGGCTAGGAGGAAGTATTCTTTTTGGTTTGAGAAGATGTGGATATCTCTTTTGGACCTTTTGGAAAGGATTTCCTCTTGGTGGAATATTGAGGTGGAAAGGACTACTATGTTTAGGGTTTCTAAGAAACTAAGTAATGTTAAACATAATATTGAAGTTTGGAACAAGATAGATGCTAGTCATATCTTTTAGGAAAAAGAGGAGATGTTAGACAAGCTTTAGTACTATTCAGGATATTATTTAGTAGGAAGGATATAATGATTAGAATAGGAATATTGAGATGTCAATTCTTACAAATTTGCATAACATAATAAGTAGAGAAGAGAGTTTTTGGAAATAAAGATCCAGAATTAATTGGCTTAAAGAGGGTGATCAAAACACCAAAATTTTCCACCTTTGTACTCTTAAGCATAGAGCTAATAATACGATCATGGGAATTAAGAAGCGCCAGTCTCTTTTCACTCGAGATAATTATATGTCTGCTGAAGCTATTTCTTTTTTCTCTTCTCTTCTTTCTTGGGATCCCATGTTATCTATGGTGGATTAGAATGAAATTGTTTCATCTCTCCCTCAGTTAATTTAACTACACCACAATAAAATGTCGAGGGTGATTCCTAAAGCCAACAAAGTTAAACAAGCTTTGTTCTCACTTCTAGTAGATAAAGCACCTAGTTTGGATGGTTTTCCTACATTCTTCTTTTAGTTGTACTGGGAGGTGGTTATGAGGATGTTGTCAAGGTAGTGTAGGAATTTTTTGGGGCTAGGGATCTTCTTAAAGAACTCAACTCTACATTTTTGGTCCTCATTCTCAAAGTTTCAAGGGTAGATTCAATGGATCAATTTAGGCCCATAAGTCTTTGTAATTCATTCTACAAGATCATTTCAAAGATTTTAACAACCAAAATTCTTAATGTTCTTCCTTTGATCATATCTCAATAACAAATGGGTTTTGTCACTAGAAGAAAAATCTTGGATTCTATCATTATGATTCATGAAGTCATTCATTTGTTGGAAGTGAGAAAAAGGGAAGGACTACTTCTCAAGTTGTATCTCTCCAAAGCCTATGACAAGGTGGACTAGACTTTCCTTAGTTCTATTCTCCAAGCTTTTGGCTTTGATCATGAGGTGCATAAACTCATTTCCCAACTTATTTCTACCTCTTTGCTTGCCATAATGATCAATGGAGCTCCTTATAATTTCTTCAAACCTTTGAGAGGCTTAAGGTAGGGGATCCCCTATATCCTATCCTATTCATTATCATGGTTGAGTGCATTGGTAGGTTGATTCAAAGAAAAAGATAGAAAGCGATAATAAGAGGAATCGAGCCTTCTTTACGGAATGTTTCTTTTATCCATCAACTGTTTCTGGATAATACTATCATGGGAGGGGAAGTTTTGGTCCATGAGGCTAAAGAGATGAAGAGATTACCAGATGTGTATATCAGGGGATTAGGCTAGCTCATTAATTGGATAAAAAGCTCTCTTTTTTTTATATTAATACTCCTATTGAAAGGCAAAGGAAGATTACTAGCATTATTGGGTGTGGGGTTGGTAACCTTCCAACAAGCTATCTTGGTCTCCCATTGGGAACTAAACTACCAGATTCCTACTAGAATGTGATTCTTGATAGGTTTAGTAGGAAATTGGTGGGCTAGAAAGGAACCACTCTAAGCCAAGCTAGAAAATGTCTTTTGGTGAAATCCACTCTTCAAAGTCTTCCAATATATGTGCTGAAGTCTCTTTGGAATACTAGCCAAATATGTTGATAAAATGGAAAATATCTAGAGAGATTTTCTATAGTTTGGTCTTAAGGAACACAAAATATACCCTCTTGTGGCTTGGGATAATGTTTTCCTCCCCAAGAGTTATGGAGGGCTTGGAATTAGGAAATTATGACATCTAAATAAGGCTCTTCTTGCTAAGCAAGTATGGTGCATCTTCAATAGCACGGGGGAATGGAGAGATGTTATAGTGGAGAAGTATATTAGAAGGCCTTCTCTAAGGTTTGTGCTCAATGATCCTAACATCCTAAATGGTTCGATCATTTGGAATGGTATTCTTAAATCAAGAGATCTAGCTAATTCTATGTCCAAGTAGAAATTGGGAAATGGGGAAGACATCCTCTTTATGAAAACTAGGCAAATATTTGTATTAGGCAATTTGGATTGAAAGTTAGAGACTACAAAATAGACCAGGGATGGAGAGACTTGTTTATCATATCAAATGATCTTAAGCCATTAATGGTGATACTAAATTTAATGATCGTGAACAATAAGAGGGATGAATTAATATGGAAGGATAATTGTAATGGTTGCTACTTAGTGGCATTGGGGTATAATTCCCTTTGGAACCTGAAAGAGAAACCTCCTTGGTCTAAGCCCTGGATGCCTAGCATTACCCCTAAGATTAATATGTTCTTTTGGCTGATGTTACAAGATAAAATTCCCACTTTGGATAATTTGGCAGAGGTTAGTATATCCTAAATAGATGTATTCTTTGCAAGCATCAATTAGAGTCGATTAATCATATTTTTTTTCATTGTCCATATTCCATGGAGGTTTGGAATTTGCTTACTAAGAAATATGGGGTTAGTTGGTGTAAGCTAGATAATGTTTTGGATTTCTTTTGTCAATGGGATAGTATCTATAAAGGCACTAATTTGCATGCTATTAGCTCCTAGACTTTGCCTTACTTCTGCTAGGGAGTTTGGAAGGAGAGAAATTATCAAAATTTTAGAGACAAGAAGGAACTTGCTTATGTGCTTGTGGATAAAATCAATAGAAATATGAAGGAAAACTTCCAGATAAGAAAGGGGCAAGATATTAAAGATGGAGGTAGAAATAATGAAAAGGAAAAGGACAAGAGAACAAAAAGACAGAAGGTGAAATGGTTACTTCCACCTGAGGGTTGGCATAAAGCCAACTTTGATGGAGCAACTAAAGGGAATCCTAGTCCTTTGGGATGTGGAGGCATAATTAGAAACTGTCATGGTGGAGGAGTTGTTGCTCTCTCCTACCCCTTGGGAATCTAGACAAATCATTATGTTGAAGCTAGTGCTGCTCTCCACACTATTAAATTAGCCCTGGATGTGGTTATTAAAAATTTATGGCTGGAGGGGGACTCAAATAATATCATCAAATGTATCAAAGGTGTTCTCCGCCCTACCTGGACAATTGCAAATATAATTGAAGAAATTCGCACAACACTTGGAAAAATTTGAATGCATTCATGTGAGTCATGAGTACAGAGAGGCTAACTCGGTGGTCCATTGGTTTGCCAATGAAGCAGTAAAGAAAGACATAGTGATGATATGGAATACTAGCAGGAATATTCTGGTAGGTGTAAAAAGCCTAATTGATCAAGAGAGGATCTAGGGGTATGAGTGAGATCCTAAGTTTATTATGGAAATTAATGTAATTATGGATGCTAGCCAAAGAAATTATGTTAAATATGGATGCAACAAGTTGATGACATCTTCTATGTCAAGTCAACATGTTTTATGGATTGTCTTCTTCCTTTACCATTTTTATGGAATTGAAAGACAAAGAGGTGAAAAAGTGGTATCAAACAGAGGACACAATGGATTGAGGAAGGGAAATAGAGGATGGTGTTGATGAGAATTGATAACGTTCAGGTTACAAAGATGGTGGGAGAATGGAGCAAGAAAGAACTAGTTGGTGAAGGGGACAAATGGAAATAAAGAGCTAAAGTTTGGGAGAAGCTTGAAAAGGGTGGAATAGCAAACTATATCACCAAGCTTCATGAATATGACCCAACAATTACCAATCTTATGGTAAATTCATGGAAGGATGGTAGGGTCAAAGTGGATAGCGTATTGTATCAAGTTATTGTGGAGGTCATTGGCCAAGTCATTGAGATTCTAGATAAGGGTTTAAAGTTCTATAGAGACAAAAAGATGTCTACGAATGCGGTTAAGGATTTCACCAAGAATATGAAAGAGAAAAAGGAACTAGTGAAATGTGAGACCTACTATGAGATGGACTCGATTAAGAAGCTCTAGAGATATGTGCTAAGGGCCATTATTGATTATATATCTATGGACACTAGATTTGATAGGGTTAGGACTGGATCATTTTGTTTTGCTTAATCATTTTTTATATGGGGTTAATGTTTCCTTTCCTTTTTATTTGTATTCTTCCATGAACAAGAGCATTACTGGGCATAGTAAAAAACCTACTTCTAACATGGCCTTGCATGAGGGTTTCCTAATCTTGATCTATGAGCATTTAAAGGTTCAATCTAGGAGTAAATCCTTGTCTCATGTAGTGGCTGCTTTAGACAAGACAGGTAGCTCTAACTTCTTTTCAGATACAGAAGATGTTTAGAGTATAAGCTCTGAGGAGGAGGAAGATTATCTCTCATCTAGAAAGAAGCCAAGGAGAAAAGAAAAGGAAAGTCTTCTTCATCTAAAGTTCCATGTAGGAAAAGCCCCAAGGGCCATGGGCCCAAAACTGCTAGTCAGGGGGAAGAAGAGTATAATGAAGAAGGTGACGATATGGATACAGATGAGGAAAATAAGGGTGAGAAAGAGGTAGAAATAGAGGAGCCAATTGAAAACCCTAGAAAGAAGTAGATGAGGATGAAAGAGGAGGATAAAGCCTTAGAGGGGAAGACATATTTTGGTTAGGAGATTTCTGTGCTTCCACCCTCTCCAAACCCATAGGAGCATGAAAAGGAGAAAATGGAGGAAGGAAGTGGTGAGGTGGTTATTAAGAGATAGGTGTCTAGCCTGGAAAATTTTCAATGTTAGAACCTCAAAGATGGGGATTGTGAGAGAAGTCATGAACCCTCAAATCCTTGCAGAAAAGGAGAGAAAGCTCCAAATGGAGGAACTAATTGATCTAGCACTAGTGGCTATCATAGAAAATGTGAGGGAAGTGGGAATTAACCTACTTAACAATACAAAAAATAGCATGATAGATAATTTTAAATCAATTAAATGGTTGTTTCATGAATTGGAGGAGGTTAAAGAAAGAATGGGATAGTTGGAAAGCCAAGGCAAGAAGTTTGAGAAAGGGAATCTAACAAATCAGGGGGATGGTATTAGGTTGGTGGAAAAAGGGATGCAAAATTTGAAGAATTACAACCACAACATGGCTAAGTAGATTATATCTATTGTGAACTCTCTCAATGAAAACATTGTTACTTTGGGTAGAAAGTTGAAAGCTAAGGGTTTTCTAGAGGACAATGAGGATAAGGACAAAGCTGAAGACAAGATGGATGAGGAAACCATGACAAACATAACCCATAGCTAGCTGGATCAGACTTGCTTGAAGAACTAGGAGAAAATGGCTAAGGAGTTTCAGAAAGCCTATGAAGAGGTGGAAACTATGTGAGACCTTGAAAGGAAGATAGAGGAGTAAGTAAAAGATTATCAATTTCCATATTTTTGTATTTTAGGTTTCTTTTTTTTTTCTTAGTTTGGTTGTCTTTTTGCCTGTCTTTTGATCCAACCTTTCTGTTGGCCATAGTTCTATTTGTAGGCTTTAGTGGTTCTATTTAAAGCCCTCTTATATGTAATAACTTTTGGGTATCAAGATCCCTATAAAACCTATTTTTCTAATAAAAAATATGAACCTAAATGGAAAAATATTTTCTAGTAAAACATGTAGAACCTTGAAACCCAGTCCTCTATTCTAGAAGATAAAATATGGCTCCACACTAGACAGAAAACACATAATAGGAAAAATAATGACATGAAACATTAGATGACAAAAGCTCAAGATTGAAAAATTACTTACACAATAGTGGACACCAAGTTGTACGAGAAGCATACTATAAGGCTAATTGAAGCAATTCAAAGATTCATGCTCAAGATTGTCATCACATGGCCTCTCTCTTAGGTTACTATAGTCTGGTAAGTCTAGATCCTAACCCATAAGTGAGACTCATGTGGAATTCAATATTTATTTCATGATGATAAGGAAGTTTGATTATGCCAATTTTAATAGGTATCTTTTCCCAATCCCATCCTTAGCCTACAATAACACTTAGGACATGGGTGAGGCTCAATAATTGTTAAATATTCAATTTGTAATCCTTCCAATTCATTTATTAGGATATCAATTTATTTTTAAAAATGACAATGACTTACTTAGGTTTCACCACTTTGGGCCATCACTTCCATTGCAAGTCACTCCCTCAAGCATGCTCCTAGAAATCCATCCATTATGTTGCAAGTTGAAAACCAAAAGAGAATAATAAAAAACCAAGTAGAATTGAATAAAATCCAAAAGGCTTAAAAAATCCATGGTACTACATAAATATAGGGTTAGAGAAAACAAACTCAACATCATCAAGGGTATCCAAAAATTTCATCATAATGAAAGAGGGATTCCAAGCAAAAAGTATATATACATCACTAATTCCAAAAATAAGATACGAGGAAACATAACTAAGTCCCTCATATAACCTCTATTATTCAACTAAGCCAAAACATTCATATTAATAAAACTCCAAAAGAAAACATCAAATTAATATTTTCAAAATTAAAATCGAATAAAATAGAATATCCAAGTAAAATCATGGTTGTGATGTGACCTCAATTAGACAATTACAAAAGATCAAAATATAACAATAATATCGTGCATTTGATGAAGAAATTAATATGTTATGCAAGATAAAACCAACACAACGAGTCTAGTGTCCAATATACTCAAGAAATACTCAATGATGGATACCTTACATATATAACATGATAAAATAGATACTAGAATGTTCATTTTCTGACAGAAATCTTGAATACTCAAATCTTGTAATTTTCTATATTAGATAGAATTATTTACAACCAGCTTCAATACTACTAATACATAAGTTTAAATAAATCGAACTAAGTAAAATAAATCAAACTTCCATATTTAACTTATAACTTGAACACCTATGCAAAATAGATTAGTAATATCGTATATCTAAGATGACATAAATAATACCAAATATTTAGTAATTTTAGCTATTACCAATAAAATGTAAAACATCTTTATTTTCTGGAATCAATTTTCATTTTAATATTATTCAATTCTAATTTTCTTATTACAGTAACTAGTATATGAAACTACCAAGCACTATCAGATATAAAGTTATTCTATATCATCGAATAACGGAACCTCATAGAGGAAAATATAACAGCATGAATGGCTGAAAAGAATTGTTTTGGAGGAAAATAAAATGTATTGTTTCAACAATATTTTAAAGTGAAAACAGGACCGACTTCGAAAAGAGTTGATGCTTCCCAAAAATTCATTATTATTGAAGTTAAACTAATAAATCATGGATTTACAATGTAGGCATCATAACAATATATGCAGATTTCTTTCTAACAGTTTAAAATTTGAAGTGGCTTTGTATATTTGAAACGTGTATGGTGGAACATGCTTTTGACTCCACACTACCAAGAAATAGTGATCAGATCTGACGACAATAAACCCGAAGGATTTGGTTTAAAATGTAACCACAACACCATAACTGTGGTGCCTCAACTTGGAATTAAATTGTAGTTCCATTAATCTAATGGAGCTAATTTTAGAGACAATGCTAGATAGAAAAATAGAGGGAAGGCTTGATAGCATATGAATACATTGATGAATTACCAAAAAGGCTTGATCGCATATAAATACATTGATGAATTGCCAAATCTGAAATTAAGAAAAGTATGAATGTCATGTTACATTCCAAGAAGACACAAAACAAAAAAGACGAAGAAAGAAATAGCGTACTCCTCAATAGAAAAAAATGCTAACATGCGACAAAGCTATCACCAAGGAAGAGAGAGGCAAAAACAAAGCCAAACAATGATAATTTAGAAAGATCAGCTAAGTACTTATTCTCACTCTAGCGGTGCTAATTTCAAAATTTTGTTCTATGATTTGTCACAACTATTATATTAAATTCTTATTTTTTTCCATATTGATTAATCGCAATAGAATTCATGCTTCAATGTTTGGCAACTAGTGGATAACAATCTCTTATGTGAATAGTGGCTGGTAGATTTTGAGAAAAAAGAAATTAATAGAAACATCCATTGATGGTGGCTAAAATAAAAATTTGATAGTTTAAATTCGAGTAAATAGATTTGATTTGATTAATAGAGAAGAGAGGGAAGGTGTAGATGATATGACCTTTCTTGAAATGCAATTCAAACAATTCATATGATTTTAACTTTTTGTTAAAATGGAGCTCAAAAGTAAGCTTTCTACTTTTCATAATAGACAACTATTCAATTTGAAAAATATAATAAATTGACAGAACTATAATGAAATCGTAAAAGTGTATCATATACTGAAATAAATTTCATCATAACCTCAAAATTAGAAATTTTAATCTTCACCATAGTGAAAGAAGCTGAAAAAGATGATACACCTAAAACAATTGCCAATTCTCCATTGACTACTATTATGGGTTATAAAAATAGTTCTTACATAATCCATAATTTAACATTATATATCTTTTAACAACCTATAAATGATTTGATGTATGATGGATGCAATTGTATTTTGTTTCTTGATGTATAAGAAACAAATAAAAATGCATCCCTAGAGAACATTTTCTTAAGATGAAGCATCCATGAAGTAAAATTTGTAAATGACATCTTTGCAAAATGTATTGCTCAAGAAGAAGATCCCCAATTACAAAAAGAGATGTTCCCTAAAAGATTGATCTCATGTACGTATAAAGCTTCCTTCTCTAAGAACCCTAGTATTGTTGTAGTATTGTTTTGTGTCACTTGAACTAATATAATTAGATGGTCTATTTAAACTCGTTAGAATCTTTTTTTAAAATTGCCAAAGCTCTGGTTATGTAATTACTTCTTTCCATTAGTTATATAATTAATATCAATTTTGATGTTCCTTCTTGACGAATCCTCCATTGCTAGCATGCAGTTCCAGCACTCTAAATAGTGTTATTGAGTTTTGAAAATTCATTCAAACCCTACATCAAGCTACAACAAAATTCATGAAGGATTTAGTCTATTGATCTGACACTCAAAGGACTTAAAATGCAATCGTTAATGAATTTTTTTTATACTACTGTTTCAAAACACTTATAATCTCTAATGATGACAAAATAATGCCTGGGTTTTAATTTTCTTAGAAATTGTACAAGAATAATGAAAATAAGACCACCCTATTTGGGAAATAGGACAATTATACCAGAGTAGGCTCACTTCTATCCATATTTTTTGTAGACCATTTTCCCAAGAAGGAAAAGCTTCCAATCTCTCAAATTCCAATCGATAAACTCACTTCCCATAGAAGCCTCCCTAATCCACATTGTCTATGGAGGCAAAATTTGTGGAGTATTTGAAACTCCAATTCTCAAATTAATTTCATCTCTAAAAGAATGAATGTAATGCAACGAAAATGTTATAGAGTAGAACTCTGCAATGATCATTCCAAGCCCAACTACCCCATATGTAGTTCAGGCACCAAGGTCATCTTCTTGCTAAACATCCTACAATTAAATTCTAGTAGGGGGCTCCTAAAATAATGTTGCCCCTATTATTATATTTTGTATAAGCCATACTATTCTATGGCTTAATAGTTTTAAAAATTCCTAATAATAAAGCCCTACTATTATATGGTAGAACTAAGAAAGGGCTTCATAATTTGTGTAGCGGCATTGAGATTGAACTGCTTCTTCAGACCAAATACAAAGAGACAGGGAAAAATTATATGGTCATGATTTAGGTTAAAAGCATGGAAAAAAAAACCCAAACAAAAAATCTTTGAAAAGTAGTTACAAGTCCTCATTTTGGATAGCTTTTCATATTTAGAGAACAAGTGAGAGGGCATCGAATGATTTTCACCCATGCTATGATTTTTTATTCAAATGGGTAAGATGTAAATCATTCTTCTTAACTATATATTTTTGATGGAAGGATATGACATTTATAATTTCAATTGGAAGAATCAATGAGTCATCAAAAGCATGAAGAATAGTGGTTAAGAAAGAAAGAGGTTTGAAGGATCACCAATGGAAACTTTGATCTTTTACCAGTTTTCTACTTTTATTAAAATAAAATCTTCAACAATTTATATCAAAATATAAGTATAAGTTTCCCTGAGTTCTTTGAAAATATTTGCAGAGAAAATGACACAATGTCTGGCTTGAGGTAGTCTTTATATAGGATAATATTCCCTCTTCTTCAACATAGAATTGAGGGAAAATTAGCACTCAAATCTTGCAATACAGTGTCATTAGAAATGAATGATTCTTATTTATTAAAAGAAAATAATGAACATAGATTTGAAGGAATGGGATGTGGAGAACAAAATTGTTTTGTATTTTAACTTACATAGAGATCTCAATTTTCAGAGAGAAGCATAGTGAAGACTCACACAGATACAACCAAGTATAACTAAAAGACACTCCTCACAATTTTAGCACATGAATTCGTACACCAAACTCCTCATTTACTTCGATAGAAACTCGTACAATGTAATCTTTTGAAACAAAATATCTTCTTTTGTGCATGGCCAACATGTTGATAATATTTTGAAACAAGTTATCTTCTTCAGTGCATGGCCAACATGATGATCAACTGATAAGTGTCAGTTGCATGCTTTACAACTTTTGTAAATTCATATGAATAAAAAGAAAAGACTACTAGAAAATTAGCATCTAACAATATAAAAAGTACAATTTAATTTTAATTTATATGTAAAAATATAACATTTAAAAAAAGTATAGATATTGGTAAAGGTTTTTTTCATTTAGCACATCATTCAAGAATTCAACTAGCAGTGAAAAAGCTAGTGAAAACTATAGTCTCTGCCTTGATAGGGACTAATAATGAATCTTATGATGTCTCACTTTCTAGATGTTCCCATTATAAATACCATTTCTTCTATGATTTTTCACAACTATTATATTAAATTCTTTTTTTTTTTTCCATATTCATTAATCATAACTTTTGCAATAGAATTCATGTTTCTATGTTTGGCAACTAGTGGATAATAATGAATCTTATGATGTCTCACTTTCTAGATGTTCCCATTATAAATACCATACCTGCAATTCTAAATTGTAAGGGTGAATCATGTATATACAATAGGCTAGAAGTAAACTTGTATCTAGATCAATCTTTGATATGCACATTTTCTCATAAAGAACAAAGATTTGTTTCAAGAAACACATTATTAATGTAATTTGTTGAGTATTGGTTGGTCACTTAAAAGGATTTGAGTCCATGAATTATTTTGACAAAATTTGCATTGCATCTTGTCAAAGTTTGAACATACAATAAATGTATCAAGTGCCCTAAGTGCATAACAAGTTCAACAAGATGACAATAAGGGATGATGGAAATCTGTACAACCAAATATAATTATGGTGGAAAAATGACACACTTTAAGATACTCCACCAAGAGGGGTATTAGAAGAGATACTAAAAACTTTCTTAAAGAAAAATTAATAGGAGTGATTACATTGATAAAAAAAAATCAAGGATACAAATTCAATGCCATATTGACAAAAGAGGAATCATGATGGCTCTAATTTGTGACTTGAGTTGGTGAAAATAAAACTCGGGGACATGAGAGGAGATATGTAAATGAACAAAAGAATTCTCCTAATGAAATTCTACAAACCTCAACTAGAGTCTGGATTCCTTGATCTAGACAGTGGTGTTCCATTACTCTTTCCAATATTGTATTCCTATTAGCTATAAAAAGAATTAATATGAGCATTGGCTTTGATAGATTAAGTGAACACATGATAAATAATAACTTTCGTAACTATTCTAAGATTGCACCAACAATAATTTCAAAAATATCATAGAATGAATGGGTGTTGTGAGATCACAACCCATCAAAAAAAAAATGCATAAACTAAAAGTGAAAGGAACATTTTGTACTATATTTTAGCAATTAGGCATCACTAGCTTCCTTAATAGTTGTATTCTCCTTAGAGGATATCACTAGTTGAGATGCAATGATAACAATCATAACCAAACCAATAACCATTCCATATCACATTATCCTCTCCCCCAAAAATGATAATTAGAACCCAAAATATAAGTTGCTAATTAGCATTATCTTCCTTCATATCGAAAGTGTCTCGCTCAATAATTATTGTAAATATTTTATTTCTTATTAATAAATAATATTAGTGATTTTGTATATTTTTTATGGGTAATGGTATGGTTGGGTGTTATACTTTTGAGTAACCTAGAAAACTCAATCAAATAATACTTGTTGAAGTCCACATAGGCACTATGTGGCACCTAGTACAACCTAGGTTGTATGTGTAATACCCCTAAAATTGGTACATTGGTATTCTAAACCAATTTTGGTGCATCAATCTTACAACATCTATTTGTTGATCAAATTAAATCCTATTGTACTAGGAATTTTTTATTCTAATCATCTTTACTTGAACTAAGTGTCAAAGACATAAAATCACTCAACTGTATTAATCATGTACTTTATTTAATTCCTAAATATTGATTGAAATTAGCAAAATTAATCTCCTAATTGAACTAATTTAATTATAAGTCCTAAGTACTTTAATTAAATTAAATCTAGCCTCTTTAGCTAAAACACATAAAAAAGGAATTAAAATATATTGATTTAATGACACACACAGATATATATATATATATATATATATATATATATATATATATATATATATATATATATATATATATGTCATAAGTGTTGTAACTAATTATTTATTTAATTAAAATATTCTATTATGATGTCATGTTTGAATCAATCAATATTCTTTTCTAGTTCATCTCATATCAAAAGGGCATTAAATATATTGATTAAATCAAATATGCTCATCATAATGGTTGAAAATAATTATTTAGTTAATTTAAAAAATTAATTATAAGCACATATTTGAATGGATCAATCTTATATCCTATTTCATCTCATTCAACTCCACCAAAAATGGAGGACTCAATCTCACATCTAATTTGAACTGCACATTTGGTTTAATCTTGATCGTTGATCGGGTCCAAGTTTCTATAAAAGGGATCCCCGATCTCTCACTTGGGAGGATGCACATGAAGAGTATCAAATCTCTATTGGATTGATCACTCAAGTTCTTTTCATTTGAATATCCTTTTCCTTACATGCTCATCATTTAGATTAACAATGCATTCATTTAGCTTAACTTTCTTTTCTTCATTCTTAGATCAATTTGAAATTCACATAGACTAATCTATATCTTCGCATTCAAAAAAATAAAATACATAGATAGATTTTATTTTCATTCATAAATCCTTCATACTAGTTTGGTTTGGTTATTGAGCTCTTAATTCTAATAGTGAATAGTAAAATCTCGTCTACTTAGAAGGCAACAGATTGCCTTGTGTAGACATACCAAATGAATAATCTCATGTTCATTTTGGGATGTTACTAACAAATAATAATCATGTTGAAGTGTGTGTGAATTTAGAGGCCCACAATTAGCACTCACATTTCTAGTGTCCACCATGGGGTAGAAAAATTAATTTTCTAGCCTCATTTTATTCATTATTTTGACATTTGGATTTTTCCTGTACAATATAGTGAATCCTTGCATGACAAGATCTTTTCTGACATGAAGAATATGAAACTTCATGCCACTCTTTGAAATTTCTTTTACAAGAAATTGTATTCTTGCACAAAGAAAGTAATTTCTCACATGGTAGAAAGAAAATCCTTTCATGGAACCCTCTACATTCTCATGCAAGACTTGACATTAAAATAGGGAAAATTTGTATTATAAAGTCTCTTTTTCATGATTTATTTGATCTAACTCTTATTTCTAAAGCATATGTTTTATGATTTATGATTTCTAAAGCATCTTGACAATGGTTTGTAGGATGATTGCCAAAGACACCTTGGAATAAACATACAAACAATACTAATGGTTTTATTGTAGGACATTTTTAAAAATATCTACTTATCAAAGAACAAATTCAAACCTACTCAAACGATGTGTCCATTTTAATGCTTTCCTATACATGTAGTTTAATAGGGCTTTTGAATTTTGTAGGGCTTTAGACAAAGGAATAGAGGAGTATGCTCTTTTCTTCTTGGAAGTGATGCCTAAGAGTAAATAAAAATCCTAGGCACCTTTGAAGGATGGTACCCAAGGGAGGTAAGAAAGGAAATGGTTCTCCAAAGAAAATCCTTTTATGAAGAGATGATGCTTTTTTCCTTTTACGAAAATCAAAATCTTAGAAAAAGACATGTTGGGTTTGATAAGATAGCTCAATTATGAATATGTTATGTGTGTTCGAGTAAGGTGACGAGGTAGAGGACTATGCTCTTTTTCCTTTGGGAAAATAAAAAACTTGGACACTTGAATCTGAGTTATAGTCTGAGTCAACCTCTAGAGTGCCTATCAGAGTGATCCAACCTGTGAGAATAACCCAAGTGGGAATGCACCGAATGCTGATTATTACAACTCACTTTAATAAAGAAGTTTTGTAGAGAGAAAGAGTCATAATCCATGTTAATTTCTTCTAGTTGATTTTGATATCACATATCAAGAAGAGGCTCTGTCTATTGCATTGGGCGACACCGCCCCCAATATTGCTAGTCAAGTGTGTGGAATTTTAGGTGTCAATGTAGGCTATTGGCCTTAACCTCATTTGTGAGGTCACTAGGGATTAATATGAATGAAATCCTAGTAAAAAAATTTTAGTCATTTGCTACCTAGTTCACCTCTGAAAGGGGGCATAATCTTTGTGGAAGGAGGGGGAAGAATCTCTCCTATAGATCCTCACCATAGGCATGTACTTGAACATTGGAAGGTGGTATACGCCCTTGACCCCTACCACAAGCGTGCTCTTTGATGTATATGTTATTGATTTCTTTGAGTCAATAATTTTATTTTATGGTTTTGTGAGGTGAATGCATGCACATAAGTTGTGAGTCAATGATTTTGTTATCCCTACCATTTCAAGTTATACAGATAAAAGAGTATCTTTTTTGAGTCTACAAAATTGTCCAAATTTTCCAAAAAAAAAGCTCAAGACTCCCTTGTCCCTCCAAGTTTCTTTGTCCTTAGTCAGATTGTTTACTACTATTTACATCCCTTGTTTGAGAATCAATTGTATACTGGTGATCCAACATGGTGTCAAAATCTAAAAATAATGTCCGTGTTTGACTAAAAACTAAAACACTGTCAATACTCTATTGTGAAACAGTCAAATCTTATCAAAATCTCTTCAAGTATAGTCCAAACCTATCAGTTTGTCCTTTATTCACTTGTTTCTCTACACAATTTTGCATGAGTGACTACCAATAAGTCAACCCAAGTCATTTCCTTAGGTGGTCCTTTGTACTTCCTTGCACTGGAGGTTGAGAATCCTCACATGAGAATCTACCAAAATTCTACCAATTGGTATAAAATTGTGATGCTGGAGCATCTTGGGTTACCTTGTTATCCTGCACAATTTTTTTCATTTTGCAAGTTGGTGCTGAGTTACTATAGCACTCTTCATGTGCTAAGTTACTGTAACACTTGGTGCCAAGTTATTGTAGCACTCTTCATGTGCCGAGTTATTGTAGCACTCTTCACCAAGTTACTATAGCACTCTTCATGTTCCAAGTTATTGTAGCACTCTTCACCAAGTTACTATAGCATTCTTCATGTCTTGAATTACTATAGCACTCTTCATGTGCCGAGTTACTATAGTACTCTTTACATGCCAAGTTACTGTAGCATTTCTTCATGTGCCAAGTTACTATAGCATTCCTTCATGTGCCAAGTTACTATAGTACTCTTCATGTGCCAAGTTAACATAGAACTCTTCATGTGCTGAGTTACTGTAGCATTACTTCATGTGTTGAGTTACTATAGCATTCCTTCATGTGTGAGTTATCTAATATATGTAGAGTGCTAGTAACTGGACGTGATTTCTCCTAGATGACTTGCAAGATTTATTTCATTTGTGACATTTATGTTAAGATCTTTTCTTTAGATGAGTCTAGATAGTTATTGGGTTAGCCTTCCTCTTATGTAATGTTCTAGAATGATCTGGAAGCCATTTTGGCAAGTATAAATAGAGTGTTTAAGTTAGGCAAGTTTTTGGGAGAGTAGATTGGAGAGCATAACTGAAAGTGTGAAATTGCAGTTGGATCTTTGAATCTAAATATATTTGTATTTGGTCATAACCTAGAAGGCCTTACAGCTGGGCATGTATGAAGATATTTTGATGAATCAATAAAAGTATTTCACTCTTCTTCCTCCTTTGGTTGTTATTCCTTGTGTTTGCTTCCATTGTGTTAACTCTTACAGGGTGGTTTGGATAGCTGGGTACACCTTTGGACCTAGTTATTCATCCTTTGCCTATGTCAACTGGTATCAAAGCTTGAGGTTCATCCTTGTGGAGATTGGATCATGTAGAACCCTAATTTGAATTTGGTTGTAGGGTGGCAAACTTGCAAATTTAACCTATAACTTGCAAAGGGTTACGATCTTGTAGGAACTTGATTTGTAAAGATGGTTCATGGTAGAAGAAATGTTAATGATGCTATATTGGATCAGTTGAGACAAATTGCAGCCAAATTAGATGCTGTGGAGATAGCCCAAAGGAGAGGAGCACATCTCGATGATGTAATTGATGATAAAGCAGCAGCACTAAAGCATAATCTAGAACCTAAAAAAGATCAGGATGAGGAAAGATTGTTGCGAGTGTTGTCTAGGGAAAATTCAAAGCCTGTTGTAGAAGTTGTACCTTATGATAGAAAATTGGACACCAATGTTGTGTTGGATTGGATCTCTGATATGGAGAAGTTCTTTGAGTATGAAAATACTCTTGATAATAGAAAGGTGAAGATTACAGTCACTAGGTTGAAAGGTCATGCATCACTATGGTGGGAGTACTTGCAAACATATAGACAAAGGAGAGGAAAGGAGAAGATCAGAGCTTGGCTAAAGATGGTGAACAAGGTAAAGAAATAATTCCTTCCTACTGATTTCCAAGTTAGCTTGTTGAGAAAGATGCAAAATTTGAAGCAAAAAGACATGATTGTGAAAGAGTATATTGAGTAATTCTATAGACTAGACATCAGATTTGGACATGTGGATGATAATGTTGAGAAAATTGCAAGGTACATAAATGGATTGAGATCTGGAATACAAGATGAGATAAGTTTTGTGAAGTTGGAGAGTGTCGAAGAAGCATACCAATATTCCTTGAAGGCTGAGGAGATCTTGACAAAGAAGCATGAACAAAGACAAAGAGGTAGAGGTGGTAGATTCCAAAGAGGCAGAGGTAGATCTTATGGTGAAGGTGATAGATCTGAAGTTCTATGTAGGATAAAGGCAAATTTGAATAGAAGAATGATGACAAAGGCAAGACCAAATTGAAAAGTGGTAATTCTTATCAAGAATGCACTTGTTCTTACTGAGGAAGAGGTAATTCTTATTCTAGAGGTGGATTTCAGCGTAATTCTTTTAGATGTGGCAAAGAAGGGCATAGATCTTTTGAATGTAGATCCTCTGAAAGTGGGCAACATAATAGAAATATTGTGATTCAAGGAGATGATGAGGGTTAACCAAGTGGATCTTAAGCTGGAGAAAATATGATGGTGAGAAGAATCTTATGTAATAAAGGAAGTGATGAGGAACCTGTTTTAAGGAGAAGTCTTTTCAAGACAAGATGTAAGATGGTTGGAAAATGCTACAAAGTGATCATTGATAGTTGAATTTCTACAAATCTGGCATCAGAGGAGCTAGTTACAAAGTTGCAATTGCAGAGGCTGAAACATCCCAAACCCCATCATGTTTCATGGATCAAAGATGAGTATAAGATATTGGTATGTGAGCAATGCCTTGTGAAGTTCAAAATTGGACATTACTTTGATGAAGTTTTGTGTGATATTACACCCATGGATTATTGTCATATTCTATTGGGTAGACCTTGGCAATATGATAGATATGTTGTACATGATGGAAGATTGAATCAATATACTCTTTGGGTAAATGGGGAAAAACAAACATTGCTATCCTTGATTGAAAGTCCATATGAGGTTAATTATACTGCTGTAAAAACTTGCATGGTTAATGGGAAATAATTTGAAAAGGAAATGAAAAAGAATCAAGTCTGTTCTGCCATAGTTCCTAGAGGACTGAGTGTTGGTAGTAATGGCTGAGTAGCAGAAGCTAGTAATGACCGAGTGACAGCAAATAGTGATAGCTGAGTACTAGTAGAAATTACAGAATTGTTGAATGAGTATAAATACATTATTGCTGATGATATTCTTGATGGTTTACCTCTAGTAAGAAGTATAAGTCATTGTATGGATCTAATTCCCATAGCTAGTTTGCCAAACAAAGCACCATATAGATTGACACCTGAAGAGAATGAAGAACTTAATAAACAAGTGCACAAGTTGTTGTAGAAAGGTTTGATTTGAGAAAGCTTGAGTCCATGTGTTGTACCTACTGTATTAGCACCCAAATAGAATGGAGAATGGAGAATGTGTACTGATTCTAGAGCCATTAACAAGATAACAGTGAAATATAGGTTTCCTATGCCGAGGATGGATGACATAATGAATTGTTTGAGTGGAGCAAAGTATTTTACCAATATTGATTTGAAGAGTGGCTATTATCATATTAGAATTAGAGAAGGTGATGAATGGAAGACTACTTTTAGGACAAAAGATGGTTTGTATGAATGGTTTGTTATGCCTTTTGGTTTGACTAATGCACCTAATACTTTCATGAGGTTGATGAATGGAGTTTTGAAAAGATTCTTGGGTAAGTTTGTGATTGTTTACTTGGATGATATTTAGATATTTAGTAAAACTAAGGAAGAGCATCTTGAGCATATTAGACAAGTATTATAGAGGTCAAAAGAGGAAAACTTGTTGATTAATCTGAAAAAGTGTTCTTTTATGCAAGAGGAGATTGTGTATCTAGGATTTTTGATTTTAGCTAATGGTTTGAATATCGATCCTAAGAAGGTTGAAGCAATTTTGGAATGGCTTACACATAAGAATGTGAGTGAGGTAAGATCATTTCATGGTTTGGCTAGTTTTTATAGAAAGTTTATAAAGAATTTTAGTGTTGTTTGTAATGCTATGACTGAAACAATAAGTGGACACATGGAGCTGATAAGAGTTTTGAGACATTGAAACAAAAGGTTGTTGAATTACCTGTATTGGCTTTGCCTGATTTCAACAAAATATTTCAAGTTGAATGTGATGCAAGTGGTAATGCAATAGGAGTTGTATTAAGTCAAGAAGGTAAGCCTGTTGCTTTCTTTAGTGAAAAGATGAATGATGCTAAAAGGAAATATTTTATGTATGATCAAGAGTTTTATGCTATTGTTCAAGCATTGAAGAAGTGGAAACATTATTTGATTCCTAAGGACATTGTGTTGTATACTAATCATAAAGCTTTACAATACTTGTGAAGTCAACATAAATTGAATCAGAGACATATGATGTGGGTTGAGTACTTGCAGAGTTTTACATTTCTGATCAAGCATAAGAGTGGAATTACTAATAGATTTTCTAATGCATTGAGTAGAAGATGCTCTTTTGACTAAAATGAAGGTTGAAGTTCTTGGTTTTGATGAGATGAAAGAGTTACATGATGCTGACCCTGATTTTCCTAAGGCATGGAGAGAGTACAAAGCACCAAATCTGATAGACCACATAAGTAAGTATAATGAGTATTTCATTCAAGAAGGTATGTTGTTCAAAGGTATTCAATTGTGCATTCCTAGAAGTCCTATGAGGTTGAATTTGATTAAGGAAAATCATAGTGGTGGATTAGCTGGACATTTTGGAATTGATAAGACATTTAGTTTGCTGAAAGAGAAGTATTATTGGCCACAAATGTATAAAGATGTTTAGAAATTTGTAAAGAGTTATGGAGTTTTTCAAGTTACATCAAATGTTGAGCATGTTGCTGAACTTTTCTTTAAAGAGATTGTAAGATTGCATGGATTACCAAGGAGTATTATTTTTGACAGAGACAATAAGTTTGTTGGATACTTTTGGAAGACTTTGTGGAAGAAGATGGGTATTGAATTGAAGTTTAGTTCTACATTCCATCCACAAATAGATGGATAGACAGAGGTGGTGAATAGAAGCTTGGGAAATTTGCTAAGATGTTTGGTTGGGAATAAGCTAAGTAATTGGGAGATGGTATTGGCACAAGCTGAATTTGCATATAATAATTTTGTGAATAGGAGTATAAGGAAGACACCTTTTGAGATTGTTATTGGAATGCATCCTAGAGGTATATCAGATTTTAGAGATGTTTCTAGCAAAGAAAAGAAAAGCATTACAGGAGAAGAATTGTTTGATTTTATGGAGTCTTTGCATAGGGAAGTGAAGTTGAGGTTGGAACAAAGTAATTAGAAGTATAAGGAGAATGCTGATTAGTCTAGAAGACACCATGATTTTAAAGTTGGTGATGAGGTGATGGTTCATCTAAAGAAAGGAAGATTCCTAGTTGGAACATAGAGTAAGCTGAAGATGAAGAAATTTGGACCTTGTAAGATCTTGAAGAACTTTGACAGTGGTAATGCTTATGAAGTTGAGTTACCTGATGACATTGATATATCTCCTATATTCAATATTGCTGATTTTTATAAGTATCATGAGTCAAAGGATGAGGTTTTTGTATTAGATGATTATCCTAAGAAGTAGATTGAAGAAGTTGAATAGATATTGGATCAGAAAGTTGGCAAGAGCACAAGAGGAAAAGATTAATATGAATATTTGGTAAAGTGGAAGAACAAACCTATTAAAAATGCTTCATGGATTTCTCAATTTGAGCTAGACTTAGCTCAAATTGGGACATCTCAATGATTTAGGAGAATCATTTCTTTCAACTCAGGTTGTCTAATGTAGGAGCATCTTGGGTTGCCTTGTTATCCTGCTCAATTTTCTTCATTTTGCAAGTTGGTGCCAAGTTACTATAGCACTCTTCATGTGCCGAGTTATTGTAGCACTTAGTTGGTTCCAAGTTACTATAGCACTCTTCATGTGTCGATTTATTGTAGCACTCTTCATGTGCTGAGTTACTATAATATTCCTTCATGTGCCGAGTTACTATAGCATTCTCTCATGTGCTAAGTTACTGTAGAACTCTTCATGTGTTGAGTTACTGTAGCACTCTTCATGTGCTGAGTTACTATAGCATTCCTTCATGTGTTGAGTTACTATAGCATTCCTTCATGTGTGAGTTATCTAATATGTGTAGAGTGCTAGTAACTAGACGTGATTTCTGTAGGCTGACTTGCAAGATTTATTTTGTTCATGACATTTATGTTAAGATCTTTTCTTGGGATGAGTCTAGACCATTTTTGGGTCAGCCTTCCTCTTATGTAATGTTCTAGAATGATTTGCAAGCCATTTTCACAAGTATAAATAGAGTGTTTAGGTTAGCCAAGTCTTTGGGAGAGTAGATTGGAGAGCATAATTGAAAGTACAAAATTGCATTTGGACCTTTGAATCTTAATATATTTGTATTTGGTCATAACTTAGAAGGCCTTACAGCAAGGCATATATGAAGATATTTTGATGAATTGATAAAAGTATTTCACTCTTCTTTCTCCTTTGGTTGTTGTTCCTTGTGTTTTCTTCCGTTGTGTTAACTCTTGTAGGGTGGTTTTGATAGTTGGGTGAGCCTTTGGCCCTATTTATTCATCCTTTGCCTATGTCAAATTGTCAAAATATTGTTCAAAATGTTAGTTTGTCACTTCCTTACATGATCCAAAATAGAACTTTGCACAAGAAAATGCTAGGAAAATTATTGTTCTATTTCTAGCATTGGTCTTTGTCCTTCCTCGAGCAGTTCTTCTAGAATCATAGTGCGAGCTTTGGGCATTAAACTAACAAGTTGGTTTGTTAGAGGTGTTTTCTCTCCTAGTTCACAATAGTTTCTCACCTCAAAGTCATTTATTCATGCAAGTCTGGAAGGAATTGTCCAAAATCATTGAGCTATTATGAGCTCCATCATAAAAATTTGATCCAATTCTAGTCTTTTTTTGAAAACATTAAGTCATTCCTCTATCTACAATAGTCTAAAACATAGACATCTTACTTAGTTAATCACTTGATCCATACATGAACAAGTCTCCTTACTTGATTGTCTTATTTTCTCTCTTATGTTTGTTCCATCTTGTGTCATGTTAGTAAAAAATTCTCAATTGTTCTAGCCATTTTTTTGACTATTCATACCTAGGTATACAATATGCTTTATGGATCTTACTTTGAGACAAAGTTCTAGTGTGATATTTGTTCAAAAAAATTTATAAGTCATTGTCTATGACTATTGCAACTAGGAGTGGAAACATGTTTCCTCCCCATAGACCAAGATGAGGTAGAGATAGAGGTAGAAATTGTGGTGGAGGTGGTTCCTAGGTATACATGTATAGTCTGAGTTTAGTGAAGGGTCCTCATGATCTGTTTCACCTATTGGTCCACCTAGTGCATGAAGGGTCTTTTCCATAAACTTCTAACAAGTTAGGAATGTGTTATACCAAGAACATCTAGACATTGACAAGACACCTATGTCTTTAAATAGAGTAACTAAAATTTTGTTCAAAACACCTATACAACTTAAACATTTTGAAACCTTCTACACCCTTAGAATTTTAGATCAAGATCAAGAAATAGGGTAAAACAATAGGAGACAATACCAAGAAGACTCCCAAAGAAATGAACGGATGAAACATACTTACACTTATATGAATGATTATGCAGATATTGAAGAGATACCCATAGAAGCCATAGAGAAATTTTGTAATGATAAAAACTTCTAGAAAATGATGGAAATATTACTTCATGATGAGAAAGAGAAATATTTCCTCAAACGCATTCAAGAAGGAGCAAAACTATCTCAACACTTCAATGTTGAAACAATTGTCACACAAGAAGAGGAAACTAAAACCTCAAAATTACAAAAATTACTCTGAGCCAGCAAGAGCAATTGGGCCAAATGTTGATAGAAAAAGATAAACCAGCTATACAATATACATTAGACATTATTTGTCCATTTCCTTTCGATAAGGATTTGTGTATGTCTCCTTTTCCTAGAGGAGCTGAGTTACCAAATACAAACAATACTTAGGAACATCTAATCACCATGATCACTTGAGGGAGTTTGGTGCTTTGTCTATGGAATTCATGAATAATCAAACATATCTAATGTGCTTGTTCCCACAAAGTTTAGGTGGTAAGGACATGGAATAGTTTTCAAAATTACCTGTAGGAATTAAAATATTTGTTGAGATCACTAATATGTTTATTTGGTAGAATTCACACAATATAAAACATCCAATCAACTTACGAGAATTGTGTAACCTTAAACCAAGAATTGGAGAACCTTTCTAGAAATGCTTTAGAATAACTGAGAAGGGTGGCAGGTGAATCAGTTATTCAAGGTATAAATGTCCTAATAAAACTTTTCCACTAAATATAGTGAGCCCATTTAACTAATCATGCATCCAAGCTTAAAATTTCCTACTTAGCAAGTTACTGTAAAATCAACATGCAAGAATAACACATGAAGAATCAACACATAACATAGTGATTTACATGGAAACCCAATTTGGGAAAAACCACTCGTAATATGGTACTCAATTCTCACTCTTCTAAAGTGATCTTTGTGAAAGACCTGCCTTGTTAAAGGCTACAACACACTATTAAATGTGACCTTATTAAAGGATTCAACCATCCTATTAGAAGTAGGCTTGGTTAGAGGACTTTAGAACATTCACTTGGAATGCCACCCTATTAAAGGATTTACAAATGGCTATTAAACCAACCTAAGTCCATAGGATTTTACCCTAGCTGATACAATTGTTAGAGAGTAACATTAAGGGCTTATGATCTGATACAACTCACAACTTAACTTGCAGATTTTAGATCTCATTTCAGCTTTCAAATTTTTCTTGGCTTTTAGTCTCTACAGCTCTGACAGCTTGTCCACCCTTCAACCTTCATCTCCTTGAATCTCCATGCTCGATGTAACAGTGCAATCTCCTCTATGGTCACCTATCGAAGTAGGTTTTCTATACTATGTTCTTCCTCTCTCTTGATGATTTCACCTTGACATCCTACCAACCACTTCAACAACTTAGCAACTCAAAAACTCTTACTTCTTGACCTGTAACTCCTTAAACAGAAGTCTGGAAAACTTTTCCTGCTTGAATATTCCCACTTTTAATTTAAGTTCGAATGGATTAGGTAAGATTCAATGGATCTACCTATAATCTTGTTCCTTCTAGAAAAATCATGAAGAATCCTCCTAAATTCACCCAAAAACAATTTACCTAAAATTTTGTGTAACCAGCTCATTATCCTTATCCTCCATCTAGTTCACAAAATTCAAGGTAACAAACTTGTCGGCTTAGATCTAGAAAATATTTGACTTTTCAAATAATGCAACAACTCAACACTATTGAAATCTTGATGCTCGACACATACTATGTTTTACTGATGCTCAACACTTACTCTAGATTCACTCGGCATCAACTAAGTTTTTATTGATGTCTAATACCTATTACTTTCTTGGCACCTGAGCTTTCTTGGCTCCTTTTGTTTCACTCTACTTACACTAGATTTTTCATCTTCTTGGAATGAACTAGCTTGCTCAACATCCACTAATGAACTTAGTCAAGTATTGCAGATAGCTTTGTTACAACTTATTCTTCCAAAGTTTCTAAGTGTAGCCAACATCTGTATCTTCAAGTATATTATCAATACACCATTTTATCATTGTCTTAACTAACCCTTACACTACATTACAAAACCATAACTCAACCTTTCTCTTAGGTAATTTTGTTACATCTTATTGATTAAATCCACTTCATCAATGAACTAAGTGATAGTACATGGATCTTATAAGCAACTATTTTTCTAGCAAATAACAAGTTTGACATCAGTGACAAAAAAATGATTGAAAACATTCTTTATCAACAATCTCCCTGTTTGCAAAAAATCTCTTTTCTTCAATAATGATCTTTTCAATCAAATTTCAACAATCTCCCTCTTTGGCATTGATGGCAAACCAAACTGATCAACCAAGTTATCAAAATGCTAACTAGGTTAAAACAATAAATCAAATGCCAAAAAGAAAACTTAATCCAAAACTATTCATTCTATCAACAACATAAACTATCTTGTGACTCCCTTTGAATTCTGTAAGTAACTCCCTCTTTCAAAGTATTAGGGATATCTCTTTTGCTATTACACTGTCTTCTCCTTTTTGTTTTACTCTTTCTTTGATTGATTCTTGTCTGCACTGTTTTCTACCTTTGAGCTACAATTTTATTTTCTCTTCCTTTCTATTAATTCTCTATCATTTCTTCCTCTACATGTCTAATCTTTCTATTATTTCTCCCTCTTACATATAGATCCTTTAAATTTTCTACTTCTACCTCTATTTGCATTGATCATTTTTTTCTACTTTTGTACCAACTCTTTCTTTTGATCAGTTTAGCTACTTCTTCCTTTGTCCATTTGATAATTAAGGATTGATCAGTTTTTGTTATTTCTCCCTCGACATAATATTTAAACATCTTGTCATGCAAGTGTATTATTTGCAAGAACTCCAATTTCTCCCTCTGTCACCTTGCTTGATTCTTATTTGGAATTTCATTACTTTGATTACTTTAGGAAAAAACCTAAAGTAAGTATCCTCTACATCAATTTATAACATTTCAACAATCAACTCATTTGATGCAAGAAAATCTTACTGTTGCTCAAAAAACCTTGGATAGGGGTATCACCCCTAACTTACTTCTAAGATATTAAAATTCATCTTTAGGTAATGCTTTTGTGAAGATGTCAGCAATTTGTTCCTTTGAGTTGACATATTCCATCTTCACTTGCTTGTCTTCCACCAATTCTCTTACATAGTGATACTTAATTGCAATATGCTTTGTTTTCACATACATCACAAGTTTCTTTGATATGTTTATGGCAATTGTGTTATCACAATAGAGTATCACAGGTTTAGTTACCTCTTTTTTCATACCTTTCAACAGGTGCTTGATTCATCCAATAATGGTGCAGTTGATATTAGCAGCAACATACTCGACTTCTTCTATGGACTATGAGGTACAACTTTTCTTTTTACTAGCCCAAGTGACTAATCTTTTACCTAAGAAGAGCGCTCCTACATTGGTGCTTTTTTTGTCATCAATATTACCTCCCTAATCTACATTAGTGTAAAATTTCAATTCAAACTTTTCAGTCCTCTTGTAGTATAATCCAAAGTCATCAGTTCCTTTTAGGTACCTCAATAATCTTTTTACTACCATAAGATGATTTTCTCTTGAATTTGTAGAAAATCTTTCCACTATTCCAAAAACTAATGCAATGTCTAGTCTACAATGCACAACATACTATAACTTTCTAATCATTGATCTATACATTGTCTAGTTACCTTAGCTGACTCATCATTCTTGAATAACTTATGTCCTGTTACCATTGTTGTACTGACTGGTTTTGATTCTTCTAAACCAAATGTCTTGAGTATCTCCTTGATATATTTTTGTTGGGTCACAAATATGCCATGCTTTAGTTGATGTACTTGTAATCCAACAAAGAATTTGATTTCTCCAAAGATTTACATCTCAAAATCATGTTTCAATTGATCAAAAAAATCTTTGCATAGGGCATCTTTTCCTACAAGTATTATATCATCAACAAATATTTCAGATATCAAAACATCTTTACCTTTCTCTACCTTGATATACAATTTGTTTTTGCAATCATTCTTTCAAATCCTATCTTCACAATATGTTTGTGTAGTCTCCCATACCATGCTCTAGGTGCTTGTTTCAAAACATAGAGTGCTTTATGCAATTTGCAAACCATATCTTTATTTTTATCATCAACAAATCCCTCTGGTTGTTCTATGTAGACATCCTCTTCTAGTATACCATTTAGAAAAGTAGAATTTACATCCATTTGGTAGACTTTGAAACCTTTGTAGGTAGCATATGCAAGTAGTGTCCTTACTCCTTCCATTCTTGTAACAGGGGAAAATATTTCCCCATAGTCCAGTCCTTCTTCTTGTACATAACCTTTGCAAACTAGTCTAGCCTTATTTCTTGTGATCTCACCATTATCATCTAGCTTTTTCCTAAATACCCATTTGGTACCAATCACATTCTTATCACCTAGTTTTGGAACTAAAGTCTAGGTTTTTTTCTTCTCTATCTGATCTATCTCTTCTTCCATAGCTTTATGCCAATTGTCATCTTGTAGTTCATCTTTCACTATTTTGGGCTCAATCTTGCTCATCGGACATGATTCATTCCTTAGTCTATTCCTTGTCATTGGTCTGGCTTCCTTGTCACAAATGATTTGTTCTACAGGGTGATGTCTTCTCACATACTTGGATAGTCGTAGTTCTATCCTTGTTTTCATGTTTGATCTTTCAGCTTCAGAGTCACTATGCACATCTCTTCCAGGTATTTCATCATCTCTTTCATATGTACTGATTTCAAAATTAGAATGTGTATTATCTTCATTCTACAATTCAACTTTTGAATGCAGCTTAGTATTGACTAGTTGCGACTCAGCTAATACTAAAACTTGTTGCTAATTCCCAACTTGATTGGAAACTTCTTCTTTAGTAATCATTCCTTTATAGAAGTATACAAAGGATCTATACTCTTCTGGTTTCTTGATGGGTTCATTATCTTGAACTTCTACATGCTCCTCAAAATTTACATTTGCACTCTCCACAATCTTGTTAGTGTTAGTATTCAAACACTTATATGCTTTTCTTCCAGTGGAGTATCCAAGGAATATGCCTTCATCACTCTTTCCATCAAACTTGCCATTTCTAGTATCTTTAAGAATATAACATTTACAATCAAACACTTTGAAATATTTTACATTGGGTGAGTGACTATACCATAGTTCAAAAGGTGTTGCATTTGTACCTTTCTTGACTTGTACTCAATTCAAGGTTTAGATAGTTGTACTTACAACTTCTCTCCAGTATTTTAGAGCAACATTCTTCTCAATTATTAATGTTTTGGCATAGTTTATGACTAATTTGTTCCTTCTCTCTACAATGCCATTCTGTGGGGGAGTTCTTAGTGTTGATGTTTGTCTTTTAATTCCTTTTTCATTGCAAAATGTTTCAAATTATTTTGATGTGAACTCTCCTCCTCTATCTGATCTTAGGCACTTTAGACTTTTTCCTGTTTCCCTCTCAACCCTAGCCAAATACCACTTAAACATTTGAAATGCATGAGATTTTTGCTTTAAGAACATGACAGTCATCATCCTAAAGTAGTCATGAAAAAGCAACATTATATATCTATCTTCTTTGTAACTTTGCACTTCTATTGGGCCACATAAATCTGTATGGAATAACTCTAGTCCTTCTTTGGAAGTGTAGATTTTTCTTTTGAAACTTGGCTTGGTCATCTTCCCTAGTTGACACTTTTTGTATATTGTATTATTAGGCTTCTTCAACTTAGGCAAACCACTAACTTTCTTCATTTTGCTGATGTTAATTAGATTATCAAAGTTGACATGACATAGCCTTTTATGCCATAGCCACACATCATCAAATCTAACAAGAAAAAAAGATGCATCTTCCATATCTAGGTAAAACAAATTACTCCTAGTTTTTTCTCCTTTTCCTATCAAATTTCCATTAGTATCATAGATTTTGGCAGTTTTGTTTCCAAATTCTACTTTGCATCCTACATTGCCTAATTATGACACACTTAGCAAATTTAGTTCAATCCTTAAACATAGTATGCATTATCACATGAAATTTTCTCTGTAAGATTAATAGAACCTTTTCCTTTGATTAGACATGGAGCATCATTTTCAAATCTAACACTATTTCCATCATATTGAGTAAAAGTAAAAAAAAAATTACTTTTGTCTCCTATCATGTGATGTGAGCATCCACTATCTATAATCCACCTATCAATTTTGTTCATACAAGTTGCTAGTGCTATTGTTTCATCCTCATTTGACTCATCCTTCATGGCTACATAGACTACCTCATCATCATTTTCATCTGAATCCTCTTCTTCAACAATGTAGCACATTTTGCCTGTCTTTTTAATCCATGCTATCATCTTCTCTTTTGTTCTTGTTCTTGTTGCCTTCTTTTTAATTCTTTTTCTATGTACATCTTGCAAGGATATGTCCTACTTCATTGCAATTTAAACATATGATGGGAAGCTTACCTTTAAATTTAACTTTGCCTCGGTGAAATCTTATAGCTAGTAATGCTTCCAATTATTCTACATCTTCTTCATCTATGTTGCTGTCACTGGATGCATACTTCACTTTTTTTTTCTTCTTCTTCTTCTTCTTCTTCTTTGGTTTCACCTCCTCAATGTCTTTCAATCATATCTTGGCGTTGAAAGTAGATTCAAGAATCTCAGGTTTGTAGTTGTCAAAGTTGGATAACTCAAATGCAGTGAGTCTTCCCACTATACCTTCAAGAGTTAGTGTGTTTCCTGGTAAACATCTTAATTCTTGTATGACTAAAACTCTAATAGCATAGATGGGGAGAAAGGTTCTTAAAAAATTCCTATTAATATTATCATCATCTAAATGACCACCCAAAATTTCTTTAAAAAATTCTATTAATAGTATCATCATCTAAATGACCACCCAAAATTCTTATTGCACTTACTACTTCTTTCATTCTAGAGGCATATTGAGCAGCGTTCGCACCATCCTCCATTTTCATGTCATCAATATTTCCTCCGAGGCTTTCTCTTTTTTCTCTTTGAAAATTCTGATCTCCTCCATAAATATTAGTTAAGGCTTTCCACATTTTGAATGTAGAGTTGCATCCCTTGATGTCATCAAATTTAGCATAGTTGAGGGCAGAGGCAATCTGTAGCATTACTTAATTGAGCTCCTTCTTTTTGTTCATATCTTTTGTAGTGGGTACAGTTTGATCAACATGTTCCACTTCAATTGAGATTTGTGCATGATCACCTATTAATCTATGGTGTAGCTTCATTAACCTTTTTCATGCAATGAAGTTATCTCTATTGAGCTTGGGTACTTCTCTCTTGAACATTTTGATATTCCTGCTTCTAGTACCTTTAAACTAAATCAGCAGATGGCTCTAATACCAATTGTTAGAAATGCTTTAGAATAACTAAGAGGGGGTGGGGGTGAATTATTTATTCAAGGTCCAAATTCCCTAATAAAACTCTTTTACTAAATATAGTGAGCCCATTTAACTAATCATGCATCCAAGCTTAAACTTTCCTACTTAGCAAGTTATTGTAAAATCAAGACATAACACAGTGATTTACATGGAAACTCAGTTTGGGAAAAACCACCAGTAAGATGCTACTCAATTCTCACTCTTCTGAAGTGATGCCCTATGAAAGGCTTGCCTTGTTAAAGGCTACAACACACCATTAAATGTGATGTGGTTAAAGGATTTAACCACCCTATTAGAAGTGGGCCTAGTTAGAAGACTTTAGAACATTCACTTGGAATGTCACCCTGCTAAAGGATTTACAAATGGCTATTAAACCAACCTAAGTCCATAGGATTTTACCCTAGCTGATACAATTATTAGAGAGTAACAATAAGGGCTTATGATCTAATAAAACTCACAACTTAACTTGTAGATTTTAGATCTTAGTTCATTTTTCAATTTTTTCCTAGTTTTCAGTCTTTGTAGCTCTGACAGCTTGTCCTCCTTTCAAGCTTTGTCTCCTTTAGTCTCCATGCTCGATGTACTAGTGAAATGTCCTCTATGGTCACCTATCGAAGTAGAGTTTTTGTACTCTATTCTTCCTCTCTCTTGATGCCTTCACCTTGACATCCTACCAACCACTTCAATAACCTAGCAAATTAGCAGCTCTTGCTTCTTGAGTTGTAACTCCTTAAATAGAAAATTTGGAAAACTTTTCTCACTCAAATCTTCCCATTTTTAATTTAAGTTTGAATGGATTAGGTAAGATTCAATGAATCTATCCCTAATCTTGTTCCTTGTAGAAACATCATGAAGAATCCTCCTAAATTTTCCCAAAAATGATTTACCTAAAAAATGTTGCCACCAGCTCATCATCCTTATCCTCCATCTAGTTTACAAAATTCAAGGTAACAAACTTGCTACCTCAGATTCGGTGAATCTTTGACTTTTCAAATAATGCAACAACTTGGCACTATTAAAATCCTGATGTTTGGCACATATTGTGTTACTCGGCACCTACTGTGTTTTATTGATGTTTGACACTTACTGTAGATTCACTTGGCATCAACTAAGTTTCTCCTAATGCTTAATACCTATTACATGCTTAGCACCTAAGATTTCTCAACTCCTTCTATTTCACTTGGCTCATACTAGATTTTGCATCTACTTGGCATGAACTAGCTTGCTTGACATCCACTAATGAACTTATTCAAGCTTTGCAGACAGCTTTGTTACAACTTATTCTTCTAGAGTTTCTAAGTGTAGCCAACATCTATATCTTCAAGTATATTGTCAATACATCATTTTATCATTGTCTTAACTAACCCTTGCACTTCATTACAAAACCATAACTTAACCTTTCCCTTAGGTGCTTTTGTTACATCTTATTGATTAAATCCTCTTCATCA
Organism: Cupressus sempervirens; assembly: GCA_028749045.1. Taxonomy (NCBI): domain Eukaryota; kingdom Viridiplantae; phylum Streptophyta; class Pinopsida; order Cupressales; family Cupressaceae; genus Cupressus; species Cupressus sempervirens. The sequence continues at coordinate 422,622,368 of CM053791.1, forward strand.
ATCAACTAAGTGATAATACCTGGATCTTATAAGCAATTGTCCTTCTAGCAAATAGTAGGTTTTACATTAGTGACAAAACAATGATTGAAAAAATTCTTTATCAACAATCTCCCTCTTTGCAATCAGTCTCTCTTCTTTAATAATGATATTTTCAATCAGATCTCAACAAACCTTTCCTAACATTAATCTAAAGATGGAAATAACTATATAGCAAATACTCATGTAAAATCCCTAATTCTAAAAAACTTGATATCTTCATGGATAATCTTTTACCTAATTTTGGGTACAAAATACAACATCAAGGTCCACATACCTTCAAGGACATGATTACACAAGGTATCCAAATAGAAGAGTTCATGGTAAAGAAAGGTGAATTAACCCTTCAAAAGGACATAAAGCAAGGGTCAACCTCTAGCAAAGATAAATCCAAGTATGTTAATAAAAACTAAGAGGTAGTACATGATGGAGTGGTAGACAATATTACTCCCAAGGCTTCTAAGGTGGCTTTTAATCTCACAAATAACATCAATGTATCTAAAAAAATTGAACAATCTACATTGGATAATTATACATTTGGAAAAAAAGAAAAGATCTCATCATGGGTTAGTCAACCCAAATGTGAATATACACCTCTAGGTGAACCTCTTGATGTGTTCTACAAAACCTTGCATCAAAATTAGATTACTACTCCACTTGACAATTTTCATCCTTGTCATCTATAACAACGACCCACATGGTGCAATGAGAATGCATATTGTGAATACCATTAGAAAAAGGGTCATAAAAAAAACTGTATTAACCCACCTCATAAGGTTCAGGACCTCATTGATGATGGTAAAATAGTTATCAGTGGACATAATAAGAAATCACATCACAAATATTTTTTACGAACCATTTCTAGATTTTGACAAGGGAGAAAGCTCTAAATAGAAAAATAATAACAAGGTAAACTATACACATACTAATAATGATAACTTAATCAACACGGTTGAACCTTTGGATTCCAGAGATTGTGATGAACCTTTAGACTTTGAACATTGTGATATTATCACAATTAAAGGAAAATATGACAATACGAAACATAAGACTCCATTTGTCTTAAAAGGTGCTACACATTTTATATCTGATCATGAATAGGCATAATCTTGCGCCAATGTTGTTACATTTTTTTGTGCTAAGATAGTATTCAAAGGACCTATGCCTTCTAGTCTCGAGGTAGATCAACATAATGAAAAACCTATTGCTGGTTCATCAGGTAAAAATACAAAAATCACAACATCCTTCACAGCTACAAACTATAGTATCCTTAAATAATTGCAATGAATGAATGCTCAAATAACAATAGTTGAACTACTTAAAATCTTGCCTACTCATAAGTAGATTCTTCACAAAGCCCTCAATAAGGCAAGTGTACCTCAAGATATTGATCTTGACAGGTTTCAATTTATAGTAGGTCACTTGACGTTACCCTTTTATGTGTCCTTTTTTGAAGAGGATGATAATTCATTGAATCACCCTCATAATCAACCATTGCATATTGAAGTCATGATACATCAAAAAAATGTTTCTCATGTGCTTATAGACAATGGAGCTGGTCTCAATATCTATTCTAATACTTTCTCAAACAATTGGGTTATGCTAGAGAGTCTATTGAAAGAGATGTTACATATTGGGTCATTGATATTCCTATAGAAAGAGACGTTACTTGTTAATTCATTGATATTCCTTTAGCATACAACATACTATTAGGGAGACCATGGATTCATGAAATGGAGCTATTATCAATATTTGTTCTAGTACTTTTCTCAAACAATTAGGTTATGCAAGAGAGTCTATTAATTCTCATCACAAAATAACCATCAAAGCATACAATGAAGTAAAATGCAAATATCTAGGTTTTTTTGTGTTTCCTCTCTAAGTTGGTCCTATAGAAAGAGATGTTACTTGTTGGGTCATTGATATTCCTTTAGCATACAATATTCTGTTAGGGAGACCATGGATTCATGAAATGTAAGTAACTTCAACATACCATCAATGCATCAAGTTTCCATTCCAAGGATTAGAAGTTACTATAACTACTAATACCAGTTACACATGTAACATGCTCAAGTCTACTAAAAATTTTGTTTCTAATAATAGAGAGTCTATAGACAATCACATTAAAAAGTTCAAGCAATCGGGAAGACTCTCAAATTAACTAAAAATGGAATGGGAAAATATCACATTGAACTAGATTTGTCTTTCACATCTCTTCCTGAATCTCCCCATCATTGTGTGAGACCATGTGAAGAAAAGAGACCTTTTGTGGTATCACCTAAGACTAAGTTCAATGATTTCTTTATTAAATTCACTATACCTCTAGAAAATAAAGATTAAAATAGAGCCATAACTACATGGTTATATAAAGAGGAAGTCCCAACTCATCTCATAGCCCAGTCTCATGAAATAACTCCTTAAAAGTATTGGCGATGTCATAAATTGATAAAGCACTTGGGATACAAAGGAAATGGTCCTATTACATTTAATAGCAATGGCTTGATTGGTCCAATCATGGAAACATCTAGAAGGTCTCATGACACAACATACTTAAGCTTTAAAAAAGTTCCCTTTCATCTAGGGATTAATAAGTTTGTGCTATAATCTAATAGTCCATCTGAACATGAGTCACAAATTGAGTCTGATGATCAACCAGAGAACTTTGATTATGAGGATACTTTTCCTTATCCTATGTCACTCGCTCTTCCTACATTCTTTGTAGAACTAGATGACTTTATACCATGTGTTAGTATTGTTGATGTTGCTAGTGATTCCTCTAACAATACTACTAATACTCCCCAAATTCAACAAGAATAGGGTGCATCTAGTTCTATGATATTTGTTGAATGACTTTGTAAAAGTCAAGATGATAATGAAAGTGGAGAATGGGTCCCCAAAACTATTGGGGAATTCTATAGTTTTCCTTCTATAACATAAACTCTCAAGAATATGAATTTGATTCTATCTTAGAGAAAACTTCTAGAAAGGATTTAGATCAAGTTCATACATATGAAAATCATCTCAAAGTAGGAGAGTAGTCTAGGGTTTGGTCAGATGAGTCTCATCCTCCTAATGTCAATGGGTGTTTGATTAATGTTGTTAGAAATTAAAGGAATTCAAACATACCTTTGGATGAAATTGCCTTAGCTCTCAAATTACTCGGCTATGCATTTGATGACTATATTGTGAACACCATCGAACTTACCACTTCTCTCTTGCTCACTTATCTTGAGTTGATAGACTCAAACTCCAATACTACATCTAGTGAAGTCCTTATGTTCCAGAATGACTACACTCTCAACTTCTATTTACATATTGTTGACCAATAATGTCTTCCACCAGTGAACAAAGTGTTAATATGACTGAAGTGGACATCAAATATCTCAGCCATCTAATTAAAAAAAAAAGATGTTTAGATGGTGAAAACCGCATTCTGGCAGTATAGGAACCAAATATAGTAAAAAAAAAAAGATGTATCCAAAGGTGAAAACCTCTTTGAGACACCTATGAATGAGATATTTGATGCGTTCTCGAGTCACTTTCAAGAGAGATCACGAGTGTTGATAGAACCAACACAACCAATCAATTTGGGAATTGAAGAACACCCTCATATAATAAACCTTGCATAGTCTTTATCTAAAGAAGGAAAAGAAAAAAAAATTAGTTTCATTCAAGAGAAGAAAATAAATTTTGCATGGACTTACTTAGATATGTCAAGCTTAGATCCTAATCTTATAATGTATTATTTGTTTATTGCACCAGGGGTGAAACCTGTCCAACAAAAACTATAAAAAATGCATTCTCATGTGGCACTATTGGTTAAAGTTGAACTAGAAAAGCTCTTGAAAGATGGATTCAATTGTGTTATTGATTATGTTGAATGAATCTCAAACATAGTCCTAGTTTCAAAACATGACAAGTCTATCTATGTTTCTACTGATTTTAGAGATCTAAACAAAGCATGTCTTAAGGATGACTTTCCACTACCCAAGATTGATATGGTAGTGGACATGACAATGGGATATGAAATGTACTCACTTATGGATAGTTTTTCTAGTTATAATGAAATTAAAATTGCACCAGAAGACCAGGACAAAACTGCTTTCACTTGTGCATCAGATAGTTTCTGCTCAAATGTAATGCCATTTGGTTTGAAAAATGTTGGTGCCACATATCAACGAGAAGTTACAACAATATTCCATGACATGATGCATAAAATGATGGAGGAATATCTTGATGACAACTTAGTCAAAAGTATACAATGAAGCACTCATGTTCAAGAATTGGAACCTATCTAGATTGTATGGATAAATTTAGTGTTAGGTTAAATCCTAGGAAATATGATTTTGGTGTTATATCAAGGATGCTACTTGGTTACATTGTGTCTACAAAAGTAATCAAGGTGGACCCAGAAAAGGTTCAAGCTATAATGGAAATGCCTCCACCTCACAACATTAGTCAAATGAGAGGCCTATAAGGAAGATTTCAATCTATTCATAAATTCATATCTTAGTTAGTGAATCAGTCACAAGATTTTACTAAGACTTTGCATAAAGGTTTAAAATATTATTGGAATAAGGATTGCAATAAGAGCTTAGTGAAAATTAAATAATATTTTGCTAATCCACCAGTATTGATGCCTCATATTTATGGGAAGCCTCTAATTTTATACATCTCTACAATAGACTCATCTTTAGGTATCTTGGTAGCTCAAGAAGAAAAAAAAAACAAGAAATGAACTATTTATTATCTCAATCATACATTGATCTCCTTTGAGATGAACTACAACATTATTGAGAAAGCTTTCTTGGCAGTTGTTTTTACTTCCCAAAAGTTGAGACACTACATGCTTGCTTATACTACATATGTGGTTGCAAAGATTGATCCATTGAAGTAGTTTCTTAGCAAGGCTAATCTAACAGGAAGTCTAGCTAAATGGGTCATGATTCTGAGTGAGTTCAATAATGAATATGTAAAAAAAAAAGTTATAAAAGGACATGTAATTGCTGATCAACTAGTGGATGAACCAATGCAAAGTCTTCTCCCAATGAACATTCAATTTCCTAATGAATCTATTTTATTGATAACACATCAAACATGGGTGATGTTCTTTGATAGCTCCTTCACACAATAGGGATCTAGTGTTGGACTTTGGTTTATAACATGACTTTGTACATTTCACTTTCAAAAAATTCCGTGGGTAGATAATAAGGTGGTTGATGCATCAACTACTCTCACTTTAATGCTACAAATGCCTAAAAATGATTTTTGACACAAATTCTTGGTGTAGACATTATCCTGCCCTACTTATGGTTCACCTAAATCCTAGATGATTTGTTTTTTCATAGGACACAAATCATCTCACTACCATCATAACTATTTTTACCTACATGATTAGATAGTTCCATACAATCTAATTTGGGGTGAAAATGTCACCTAATTTATCATGCTTCATAGTATGTCATCATAGCTAATGACTTATTTCAGAGAGGTCTTGATGGTACACTCCTTAGGTTTCTAAAACTCAATAAGTCAAAATCCACATTAATAGATATACAAAAAGGCATTTGTGGATCCCATTGAAATGACTTGACTCTAGCTCGCAGAATTGTTTGAGCTAGTTAGTATTTGC